>VZRO01005790.1:130547-186127 GCA_013397915.1 Daphoenositta chrysoptera | reverse complement strand
AAAAAAAAAAAAGTCAAATATCTTTTTCAAAAGAACACAACAACTTGTCCAAAGCAGCTCCCATTTGCTCCTGAGTGATGTAGAGAAGATCAGGCTCTGCCCAGTGTGTTACTGGTGTAACTGGGACCTTCCTGAGGCTGCTCCTGGGTGGGATTTACCCTGGGAATTGCTGGTGTCGCTCCCTCCTGAGCAGCTCTGCAGGTGGCCGGGCACGTGGGGCTGCTGGTGGTTTGAAATGAGGCCTTTTTATGATTATTTATTAAATAATTAAAAGCATAAATGCAGTTTCTAATAAAAATCACCTCACTCTGTGTAAGCCTTTATGACTTCAGGCAGTCACCATTCTGAGCATTTATTTTCCTCTAAGTGGCAATTTATATGAAACATGCATTAAAGAAATATTCCTGGACTATTTAAAATGAGAGTGGAGTTACAACTTCCAGTGGTGCAGGAGCTCTGGTTAATTATTTATAATTTTGAAAAGTACATTTTCCAAGCTCAGCATGGAGCCCAGAGGCCACTAAGTAAATAAATTTACATAAAATGCAGCGGAATCAGATCATTTGACACAGTAATTCACCTAATTTAAAAAAAAAAAAAAGTTCTTGAGAAAAATAGCTGCTGCAAAGAGGAGTGTCAGCAGAGGGATGTGGAAGTGGCAGTGACGAGTGGGAATAGCTCTGGAATATGGGATTGAGAGATGGGGGAACATCATGGAAGCTGCTAAAGCCACTGGTTTTCGTTGCTGCCTCATCAGGAGGAGTTGAGCAGGAAATTGTCTCCTGAAAATATTTCCTTTGTTTCATTTCCCACAGCCATCAGTTGTTGAGAACTTAAAACTTACTGATTTGTTTCTTGGAAAATATTTACTGAAAACTCAAAAACTTTTCATTTTTTAATTGCATGTTTTATGACTCCAAGGGTGCAGATCATTTCCTGTCCCAAGGCCTCTTGGCTGCCAGGTTTTATCCATTTTTCCGAGGGTTTTTTCTGGTGTTGTTTTGCTCTGCTGGGCTCAGCTCCTCTCCTGCCCAGGTTTCCGTTCTCCCAGGGCAGCAGCATCTCCCTGGCTTTACCTGAATCCAACTTTTCTCAACTTCCCAGCTCCTGCAGTCCCAGAATGGCAGGACTATGAAAAATAGGAAGAATTCAAGTGTTGTGCTTTCAGATGGTTTCAATTAGGAAAAAATACAAGTACAGCCTACCTCAAGGAATTCATGTCATCAGGTTTAATCTGATTTATTGAGAATTTTACACTGCAGATCACACTTTGTAAAAAGAAATGGTTACAAAACCTCTTCCTTTTGACTACGTAAAGCCATGAGGAAATGGAAGAAGAACGTGCTAATTCTTTAAATATTCAGGATTGCAACCCTGTCATTGACTCTGCCTTTCAAAATTGAGCATTTAAGTATTTGAAAAGCCCACATTTGGACTAATTTTGGCAAACCTCATAAAAATACGCATTTCTCAGTCCCATTATATCCGAGTTTAAATTTGTGCACATCTCTCCTTGCCAAGTATTAATTTTTTCTCACATCTGCCATTGAAGTTTGCAGTTAAGGAAACTTCCACCTCCGTGGGCTGGTTTCATCAGCCACTTATCAGCTCCCATTGTACCTGGAGCTTTCTGTCAGCCTGACGAGACAGAGCTGAACCCATTTCTTCTTCTAATCAAGATAATAACTGCTAGGAATGGATGGATTTTGCTGCCGTTGAAAATGCAGACTAATTCTTGCCATAATTATCAAGTCTTTAACTGGTAATTGCACACTGTTCCCATCTATCTGCTGTCAGATTTATTTCTGTAATTGACCTCCTGGTCCAGGAATTAGAGACAGCCTTTGATTATTGGTTCAATTAGTCTTAAAACATCATGGGTTTTTCTTTCTCCTTTTTTTTTAAGGTATTTTAGCTCTCCTGCCAGTGAGAGGAAGTATAAAAAATGTCACTAAATATTTCTTACCTTTATCACTATCAGTACCTGCTGAGACTCATTTTATTCAGTCATTGAGGAGGTTTTTGATGAGAAAGGATGGACTTTGTGCTTTTGGTTACTTTTAACCTTTAGGGACACCTTTTTGGGGAAAAGGGAATGGCTTTTCTGTGGTGGTGTGGTTGAGCTGCTCCATCCCCAGTGCTCCCCACCTGAGCTGTTCCCTTTGGAGCTGGATTCTGGCAGGGGGAAAAACAAAACAGAGATTTGGGTATAGGTTCTAGAGGCTCTGGTGTGTCTGTGAATTCAAATATGAAGAAGGCAGAGAGAAGAACGTGCATTTTCTAGGATTGCTGTTTGAAGTTGTCCACACAAAATGACCAGGACTGGGTTTGGGAGAGTGGAAGAACAGAAATATTGTTCCTGTCATCCACAGCCATGGCATGGAGATGGAGAAACGTGTGCAGGTTGGTTTGTTCCTCGCTCTGAGGAAAGCAAGAGCAGTGCCGTGGATTTAAGCAACAATTTCTGGGCTGTTTTACTCATTAGGTGAAACAGAAGGAACCTCAACAAGGGCCTAAGTTAAGTGTGGATTTTCTCTCTTGTTATTTATTAACTCACTGACCAGGGAATTTGTTGGAGGTGGAATAACATCAGTGTGATCTTGTCATGGAGGGAGAGGAGAAAAACCCAACTCCAGGGGTCTGAAACCTGCCTTTCCCTCCTTCTCCCCCTGCTTGCACAGCAGAATTCCCTTGCACATTTTCCTTGTGGAAATTCATCCATAAGAGGTTTTGGGGAATATATTTTTGTGCTGCTCTTGCACATACAAATTAATGTCTATACAGAGATGGAAGAAAAAGTATGAAACAAAAAAGAAACCTCTTTTCTGGTTCCCACCCTAAGATGAGCAGCAAAATAGGATTAAACAGAAAAACCCCTTCCCTGGCATGAGACAGATGGGGTCTGGAGTTTTAATTATTGCCTTGCAGTGAGATTTTACTCAGTTCTACCTTAATTTTAACCCTCACAGTGAGGTGCCCCTCAGTTAAACTGTGCAGTCCCATCCCTGCAGGCTGTGCTGGGAGCAGTGCAGTTGGGGATGCCAGGGAGAGCCACACTTGGATTTTTAATTCCTGATGGTCACTGTGGGATAACTCTTTCCATAAGAGCAAAGATAAACAAATGCAGTCTGGAATTCCATATTTCAGCGTTCAGCTGGCATTCCATGCTGTTGTTATCCCAAATCCCTCTGTTCCTCTCCAGCTGGGGCAGGGGAAGGTTGCTGTGGTGCCACCAGGGGAAGAGGGAGATGCTGCCAGGGCTCTTCCAGGAAGAGTGTGGAGATAATTGCAAGGAGTGATTGTGCCAGGGATTTTGCTTGTTCCTGAGTCTCTTCACATAATCACTCTGCTAACCTTGGCTGTGTCCTCTGGAAGGATGTGAGGCCATCCTGACTGTAAGAAATCACGTCTGCGTAGTATTTCCCTGTTGGAAAATTGGGAAAATTCTATTTTTTTTTTTTTTAACCTCACAACTTCTGCTGCTCGAAGATTTAGGAACTTCAGAGCAGCGACAGCTCCTGAGTGCAGCGCTCAGCTGCCGCTGGACCTGCGAGGGCTCGGCATCAGTTGGTTCATAAATAATCTGTGTTGAACACTAAATTCAGCACTTCCCTGGGCCTGCTCTCCTGGGCTTGTACCCCAAAGTTCTCTCTGCTAACAACACCCAGCACCTCGTGCGTGAGCTGAGGGATTCCTCTGGAGGTTCTGTTTCCTCATGGCTTCACTTTGGGGCACTGAGCAGGTGGGTGTTGGTCTGTGTTCTCCTCCTGCCTGCGGTGGTGGGGCTGAGCCTCCACCAAGGTAGCCTGGGAGTGAGGCCACCGTGACAGGAGGTTTGACACGGAAATTCACCCACCTGGGGCTGGAGGATCCCTTTTCAAATCGGGGGTGAGCAGCAAGAGGAGGGGCTTTATATAAACCCCTCAATCCCAGAGCAAAAAACACCCCAGTAAAACACAAAAGGTCCTGAAAGAGACAAAGTTCAAGACACTTGGAAGGTCCCAGTGTTCCCAGTTTACTGGGACCTGGTCCCTACCAAGGTTGTGAAGGGAAGTGCCTGGATCTATCCTGAGTTTCTGTGGAGTTTAAGAATTCCGTGAGCTTGAGGGAAGAGGTGGAAGCAGCCCAAGGCATCTCTGAGAGCTGGCCTTGAGTCAGTCCATTCATTATGTTAATAAAATATCATAAGGAGTCAGGGAATTCAGAATTCCCCCTCTCTGTAACTTCACCGCTGCATCAGAGTTGCCAAATATATGGAATTTTTTTCTTTTCCCCTGTACAAAACAACAAGCTTAGCTGCTTCCCTGAGACTATTCATTTTCAGCACATCAGGAACTTATTAATTCTTGATGAGAATTCAAGCATTAATCAATTCTTGATTGAATTCTCCCCAGAGGGAAAGAGGAGAAACTGGGCCAGATTTGCCTTTTGGCTGCTTTGAGTTCTGTCTCTGAGTGAGCACACGTGGAGCAGTGGGATAATCAGTCTGCTCCATATCAAACACATCTCCACAGATAACGGGGCACTCTGAAGGCAATCTCCCTGTACAGGTGAGGAAAAAGGGGCCAGAGACCCTTTCCTTTGCAAGAATGCTTTAAAACATTCAGATAAAAGTGATTTATAAGTGCTGCTGATATTTTCTCCCTCGTGCCAAAAAAAAAAACCAAACCCAAACATTTAATCTTATGAAAAATATGTCAAAACAGCCCAAGAAAATGTTGTTCCTGTTAATTGCGAGAGAGAAGGAGTTACTGAGGTCTCAGGTGGTGGCAGTGCAATCCCAGAATGGTTTGGGTTGGAAAGGACCTTAAAGCCCATCTCATTCCCATTTACCACGGGCAGGGACACCTTCCACTGTCCCAGGCTGCTCCAAGCCCCGTCCTGCCCTGGACACTTCCAGGGATCCAGGGGCAGCACAAGGAGCCTCCTCTGTGTGTGGAACCTTCAAGGCCAATCCCTCAGTGGCCAAGGCTGGAGCCCTTGGCAGCCCAGCAACCACCAGCTGCTCCCTCAGCTCGGGCTTTGAGGAGGGACTTGAGCTGCTCAGCTTCTTCCTTCCTTCCTCCTTCAGGCTGGTGCAGTAGAAAATTGCTTTCCTTTTTATTCCTTCCAGCCTTCAAAGCCAACCTGCTCTGCTTTGAAGGGCTGGTGCTGGGAGCAGGGCCCTCCCCGAGCTGCTGTGACCCCACTCCCAGCATGACTGGGATGCCTTGGGAGGCTCCCTAGAAACAGAGACTGGACAGGAATGAGGGAATAAAGGGAATATTTATTGGAAAGGACTTCAAAGGTGCACCCTGGGCAGCCAAGGGCTCCAAGCTGGACCCTAGGATGGACAACGAGTCACGAGTTCCCCACACCTTTATAGGTTTGGTCCATTTCATATCAGCATAAATTCGCCAATTAAAACTTTAGCTAATGATGTAATTTCCCCTCAGCTCGCCTCCCTTCCAAGATGTTGGTTACACATTTTCGGCCCCAGGACAGCCTGGGTGTCCTTGGAGAGCAGGCCCAGAGAGGTTTGTGATGAGCAGAGAGCTGAAGTCAGCAGCTACAGAAACTTCAGAGTTACACATTGGGCACTACAGGATTCAAAAAATATAAAAGTTAAAACCTACGGCATCACCTGCAGGGTGGGAGGGCTGCAGGAGCTCTGCTCCCAGAGCAAAGGAAAGGCAGGGTCAGAAGGAGCCTGGGATGAGGACTGAGGGTTTGGGTGCTGCCTCAGGGTTTGAGCAGAGAGCTGAGCTAACGCAGGGTACAGCTGCTGGGGAGGCACAGAACTGGAGCAGCTTTTAAGCTCCTTCACTCTGATTTTCAGGTTTCTGAATTGTGCAGTGTGGTCCTGGCTGCCCTGGGAAAATCAGAGGGTGCTGGATGAGCTTTAACCTGATGCCAGAGGCAGAGCTGGAGGCGTGGAACCAGAGGGCTCTTGGTGGCCCAGGAAGGCACAGCTGCCCACGGGTCCATCCTGTCTGGTTTGGGGCTCAAAGAGCAGAATTCTCTGCTGTTATTTGAGTTTTTGCCATGCTGGGGCATCAGCAGCAGGGCCAGGCTTTGGTGACAGCACGGTGACAATGATGATGGTTTCTGCAGAGGGTAATGGCAAGGCAGCCTCTGGTTGCAGCTGGGAATGGCTCTAGTGGATTTAAATGGGTGAAAAAAGGGAAATATTCAAATTTTCTCTTCAAAGACACTTCATGCTCAAAGTGTTAAGGAAAATCCTCTGGCAGTGATGGCACACAGTGGGATTGGGGGTTGATGGATTGCTGTCCTGCCTCCTAGGGAAGGAGAGAACCTCTATTTCAACCAGTCTCAGCTGGGCAGGAAGGGTAGAAAACAGCTTTCAAAGGTCAGGAGGGGAATAAGGGAGCACTTAAAAGAAGATGTCAGCAGTGAAATGGAGATTCATCAATTCAAGTGACCTGTATAAACAGATGAGAGGAGTTGTAGCTGGTCACTTAAAGCCATGTAAATTTAATTAAATTGGTATTGCTTGCAGGAAAGAGAGAGCACTGAATATAACAATTAGTGGCTTTTTGTGCCCTTTTGGAAGCAGCGAGCATGAAGCAGGCACAGGGAAGTGGCACCGGGAGCAGCCTGCAGTGCCCTTGTCAGTCCCAGGCAATTAACACAAATGAGCCATCAGCATTCCAGGTCAGCTCCTAACAGCTGAAAGGCAGGACGGGACACTTGGTCATGGCTGCCAGGAAAATAAACCCCACAGGATGTTCTTCGCTCTGGTTTTGCAGAGTGGAAGGAGCTGGGCTCAGGGAGGGACTGGGGAAGGACCCTGGGATTTCTGGGAAGCCAACACAGAAGGTTTGGAGCAGCTGGTGGGAGATTCTGAGTGTTTCCTAAAAGCTGTGGCTGACATCTTCCTAATTCAAGGTGCACCAGGTCCAGCAGGAAGGAGCTCTAGATTAGATCCCATCTCCACGGCCAGAGAGGAATTGATCAGTGTATGGAAAATTAGTGGCTGCTCGGTTTGATTGTGTCTGGTTTATGCTAATGGGAAAAAAGATCTCACTTTATTTACTGTTCTCCAAAAGATCCAATTCCACACTGAGGAAAAGAATCCAACTCCCCTAACTCCTCCAGCTTCTCCTGTCCCTGACAAAATACTCTGTAAATGGCAAGTGGGGTGATCAGGAGCACATGGCAGGGAATGGAAGTGAGGAGCTGGGTAAGATTGAGAAGAAAGAGCATGAAAAATATGTATGACCAGCGAGTTTAAACCTATTTGCTAATGACCTTTGAGCGTGATAGGAGTGAGCAGAAGCTGGACAGTTGCAGCAGCCCGTTTCCAGAGGGATCCAGGGCTGCTGGTGCCTCTGCCCCCTCCCTTGAGGGAGGAGGGTGATGCTGCTGCCTCCTCACAGGAGGGAATAATTTATCTCCCAGCAGTGGTTAAGAGGCAGTTAAACAGCAGCTCCTCTCATCAGACTCTGTTAAATCAGTCAGTCTGGCTAACTGGCACCTAAAATTTTTAAGAGCCATCTGAGCTACTCTTTGGATCGTTAATGTTTATTTTTAATAAGTCCTGGCTGGCAGGGGAAGTTCCCATAGGCTGGAGGAAAGCTCGTGCTCTGCCATTACTTAAAGAGGGTAAATGGGCTGACCCGGGTAATTAGGAGGCTGTCAGATGAGCGTTCAATCGATCCGTGTGTGATAGCTCCAAACGTGAGGTCGTACAGCCAGGAACAAAGGATGGAGCCCGTGCGGGGCAGAGCGGATCTTATCCCCAGCAGCAGCAGGGGAAGACCGGGCAGGGCTGGGGAGAATCTCCCGCTCCGGCACCGGGGACTCCACCCGGGGGTGCTGCTGGCCCGGTGCGTGTCTGCAGTTCATGGGGACACTTGGGAGCTGAGGGAAAACAGGGAGAATTCACCAGAGTGATAAAAGATTTTGCAATCCAGCGTATAAAGCTGGAGTCTGCTTAAGCAGCAGAGGAAAGGTTTTATTAAACTCTGTTCAATAGCTCATGAGCATCATGATTTTAAAGCAACCATCAAAATCTTGTATTGTCTCAATATTTTTTCCAGATTAATTTCTTATTTTATTGACAAAATTGGCAACAACATCATCTCCCTGTTTTTCTCTTTAATTGGTTGTTGGATCTTCTGAATGAAGATGCTGTTGGATTTTGGGGACTTGGATTGTGCATTACCAATACAATTTGCACGTTACTGTTGGGTTTGTGAATTGTTTGTGTTTCAAAAGAAACTGCCAATGCCTTTATGGAAAAGGAAACATTAAAATCCAAGAGTTCTGTAGGAGCTGGGTGTGGAAGGGCTTCTGGAGGCTGCAGAGCACTTAGATCTTGGGTACTCCCACCCTGATTTCCCACCAGGAGTTCAGGAGATGTGGAAATAAAATGGCGTTGTGGGAATAAAGATGCTTTTGACAAATTTCCCTGACAAAACCCTGTAATTTTAAAGTGTAATTTGACTTTGCATTTAAGTGAAGAGCTGCTTTTCAGGGTCTAAATGACAACTTCTGTTTGGAATTTAAATCCATCTTTTGGAAGATGAAATCTAAATGAAGTCCACCGAATCATTCACTAGGGGAAAATTCCAGGTTGCAATGTTTACAGTGCAACTTTTCCTCTCCATTTTTTCTCCCCCAGGCTAAGTTTTTAACCTTTCATTTCATTCCTCGGCAGGTGAAATTTGATATTGATATTTCTCACAAACTAGGCCAATATTTATTTCCTAGACCTAGCAAGGAGTAAAAACCACTTTGTGAGGTGGAAGTTCCCGGGAGCAGCAGACAATCAGGTTGGAATTTGGATCTCTGAACGTGGGAATGGATCCTGAAGGTTTTGCCAAACCCCTTCCTCTCTCCCCTGCTGTGCTGGGCTTGCATCTGCTGCAGCCTTTAGAATATATTTGTTCCCAAAAATTCACTTTGTCAGACTCTCCTTTGACTCTTTCTTCCCCTTCCTTCAAAATTCCAGTTTTCCCCCTCTCCAGGGAAATAATCCTTTGAAGCTTCTTCACTTTATTCATAGGAAGATTATTAAAATATTTATTGGGTTCCTTCATGTGTAAAAATTCTCCGAGGAGGGTTCCAAGGATTAGCACCTATCTGGGAGTCTGGTTTGGCTCCTCCTCCTGCCTGGTAAATCAATTTCTGCTCATTTCAAGTCGATGAGCCTGGTTATCAATATTCCACCAGCAAGTAAATGGAATTCTATTGATTTGGGTGGAGCCGAGTCAGATTTCTAAATTAACTTTTAATCCACAGGATCCAACTCAACGGGATAGAACTGGCAGGGTAACGTCATTTTTAAATCCAAATCCATTATCAAACACCTTTTTTCTTTTTCTGAGTACTCACCACCCTACAAATCTTATTTTAATGTTTTTCGTAGTGTGCTCTGTACCTCTTTAGTGTTAAAATTAGGAAAACAAGCATTCTTTTAATTATCTAACAGTGGTTGGTTTGTTGGCTTGGGTTTTTAATGAGTGTTTCTTTGTTCTTATCACTAAAGAAACCTCTGCCAAAAGTCAGTGCCTTTGCAAATGCAGCATTTCCCATCGAGACCAGCAACATTCAGGGTTATTTTTTGGTAGAATTTTGTCAAATAATGGTCACTTTGAGTTACTGTGGACAAAAAAAAAATATTCACTGATCAGCTGACAGACTTTCCTCAGTTTCCAAGTCCTAAAAAAGATAAAATATACTCTTTAACTCTAGAGATATTTCCAAATGTGATTTCTACAACTGAGGAAATGCAGGATCAGTGAGCACACACCCCACTTTTTGTGAAATGTATGGAAAGCACTTTTTATAGGGTTTTGAATGAAGTCTTCGTTATTGTAATATGTCCATATTTTGAGTGTTGTCAGGTTGTCTTTTGTTGGTGTTTGTGCTAAAATACATTAGTTGGCGAATGGCTGTGAATTCCACAGAGCTGTAATTTTATTTAGGAGTTCTGGTTTCCACTCGAGCGACTTGGGAGGAAATTATCAGGAACTTAATATGGAACTTTGATCATTCAACCTGGTTTCGTTTTGTTTATTTGTTTGTTTGGGGTTCTGTTTATCCTTATGGAGCATCACAACCCAGAGAAATGAATAAAATAGAATTATTTCACAGGGTGTATTGATCCTCAGGAAGTGATTTCTAAGGGATGCCACTCCTGCAGCCTCTCTGTCGTTGCCTGTGGAACGGGGACATTTTGGAGCTATAAACTGGAGACCAGGAGTGGAGGAGGGTCTGTGTCCTGGCCAGCACCAGCAGGTCCCACCACGGCTCCTCTGCTGCTTGCTGGGATGAGCTGGGGCTCTCTGCTGTGCTGGAAGGATCAAACCCGTGATCTCCTTCAGTGAGGAAAAAGCAGAGGAAGAAACTTGGTATTAAAAAGAGCCAGAGCAAAGGCTCCCAGGGCTGGGATGGTGGTGATCAAAGCACACCCAGGGACGGGAGCTCACTCACAGGCTGCAGCCACAGCTCTCGTTTATCCATGAATATATTCCTTCTGTTTCATTCTCTACTGGTTATTATTTCTGCCGTCCCTGTTTTCCCTGGGAGGTGGTCATTATTTCATGGTTGTGCTCCAGTCATTATCAATGGATGGGATCGTTTCATGTTCTTCCCAGAGGAGTTCCAGTGGGGATCTCTGCCCTGCAATTCCTGTTTGTGGCCACAGAGTTTCACAG
This sequence comes from Daphoenositta chrysoptera, assembly GCA_013397915.1. Lineage (NCBI taxonomy): Eukaryota > Metazoa > Chordata > Aves > Passeriformes > Daphoenositta > Daphoenositta chrysoptera. The sequence continues at coordinate 175,463 of VZRO01005790.1, read as the reverse complement.
GGAATTGTGAAGGCAGCCTTGGCTGCTGGGTTTCCGTGCAGTCCCTTCCCCAAGCTCTGTTCTCCAGCCTCCCATGGATGCCGTGGCACAGATAAAACAATGGCACCACCTGATTTTGGGGGCGTTTCCCCTCTGTGTTCAGAGACGTTTTGCAGCCCAGGACACAGATTCCCTGTCCTTGCTCCCATGAAAATTAGGGGTGTTTTTGGACAGTCTCTTCCTGCCTGCCCTGGAGGCTGAGGTTTTTGGGGGTTCTCTTTGCTGCCCGTGTGTGGTTGGACTGATCCCGCTGTCTCCCGGGTCGTGAGACACTGGAAGCTGATCAAAAACCATTTCGGGTTATCCCAATCTTCTAAAATGCCTCATGCAGAGAAAATATCTTTCCAATAATATCTTCAGAATAACTCCTGGGTTTTTGCATGATGCAGAGGTGTCACCACAAGGCTCACCAACAATCTTGACACGGATTTAGAGCCCCCAGCTGTTGGACACGGAGGCGGTTCCGTGCTGCCAGCCCCTTGTTTCCAAGAGTTAACTGAGACCTGCTAAAGGAAATATTATTGATTAGCTTTCAGGGTAAAGAATTAGCTATGTTTGCCCAGATATGTTCAGCATCATTGTATATTGACTAAATGTATGAAAGATAGATAAGATACAACCGTGATAGGCACATCTTGTCTGGAGCAATGGCCTTCATTAATGTGATTATTAAAGTGAACATATTAACACCGAGTCCTAGAGCCCCTCTGCCTCCCTGTGTGAGCAGCACTATTCCAATCTTGTATTCACTGAGCTCTAATTCAAGTTTTCCAACAGTATAACCTTCGGGATAACGTGTTCCGTGCTCTTCTGAGAAACAGGGAAACAGAGAAGGAGTGAAAACACCACCCTGAGCAATTTGGACTAAGCGTGAGAAAAACCTGTTTCCTTCACATTAATAATTAAGTTTATTTTCACAATTGGTTTGAGGAATGGGAAAATCACTCCATTTTCCAGAGAACATGATTCATCTGCTATTTGCAAGGTATTGCTTGAGATCCAAAAATGAATATTTAAGCAGCAGGGATGTTGTCACTGGAAGAAAAACAAGGATGTGCTCACCCTGTGGCTGGATTTGCTGTGCTGCACTGAGGTTGCCTGGGCCAGCTCCATTTATCCCAGACTTTGTGTGGAATTTGGCTAGTTGCTGTGATGAATTAAGGGGCCGAGAAGATGAAGTGCTTTAATCATAATTGCCTGTTCAAGAGCCAAACTTCAAGGCAAGGATTTAATATCTTTAAGTGCAAGAGATAATAATAATAGTGGCAAAAGTTCCATTGTAAGGAGTAATTTCAGTTTCTAAAATAAGTCTCTGGAATAATACTCAACCGAGTAATTTGTGTAGCTACATAAATATTCCCTGTGTTCCTTAAAGCAGCTCTTTTTTTCCTTCAAGTCTGCAAATTACCCTTTTATGAGATGCTGTACAAACTAACTACTATATCTATTCAGAGTATGATAATATCTCCTTGCCTTTGAATGAAATATTTGGCCCTTGAGAATATGCCAGTAGCTCTCCTCACAAAATACCTGGAAATTGAATAAGATCTGAAGCTTTATTATGTACATATAATTCTGGAACCTGTGGGATTATGTGTAGTAACCTTATTTACAGAACCAGGAGATGTATTTGCAGAATATATTTTAGGCTGGGACAGCTCAGTAACACATTTATAACATCTTCTGCTTGTGTGGTTTGATCTCAGAGAAATGCCAAAGGTCTCATCTCAGAAAAAGGACAAGGGTCCCCAGTACAGTCTGAGTATTTAAAGTGCAACATTTCAGAGTGGCAGGAATAAGAGCTGTACCTGACACAATAAAAGTAAATCAGTTTCTAAATCCTTTTGGTTCAAAATGCAAAGATATTGGAAAGAAATGCAGCTTTTCTCTCCTAAGGAAAGCTCATGGATGGTGTGTCCACAGAGATTCTTCTTGTGAAACTGGAACAGGGCCATGAATTCTCAGGTACCAGAAAAATGGCATTTTAGTCATATTGGTGAAAATACTTTAATTTCTTCCAAAAGTGAATTGCCTCCCCTTTGGAAGCAGGACTTGCTCTGGTGAAGAACCTTCTCCCCCAAATACATGCAATTTCCCAACATGAAATCCACTCCCTTTGGAAGAAAGGAGGAAAAAAAAATTATCGTACCCCTCCAAATGAGAGAAGGGCTTGTATTTGGAAATTTTGAGTTTCAAACTCTTATTTTTTGGGAGGAAGCTGGGAAAATGTAGAAATATTCACTTGTCAGAAGTGGGCATGAAATTCTTCTTGGCCAAAATGTGGACACGTGTTAGAGCCCTGCAAAGCAGCGTTGTGGTTTAGCCATTATGCCAAAGGCCTTTAAAGAAACTTGTGAGAAGTCAAAATACAGGACAAAACAGCTTTATCTGAGTTGAAGGAAAACAGAGGTTTCCAAACTCTTTTTTCCCCCGATCCTCTTAGCAGTTCCTTCACAGATAAATAATTCCATTACACTGCTGTTTGAAACATGCGAGCATGATCACTTTGCTGCCTTTACTCATTCCATTTTTCTTTACTAAGCTGTTCTTTACAGGCCTTTTGAGGCACTGGAACCGAATCCATGTCCAATCAAACTGATCAGCATTTTCGGGCATGACTTTTCAATCACAGCGTGATGTTCAGTCATTTAATGTAACTTTATACAACAGAGCTCTTTGGATTATTCCCTAAAGATTATCTGCAGGATCTTGAGGAGCACTTTGGGTAGCTCAGAAGTTTCTGCGCTGTATATATTTTTCATTACTTTCCTGCTGTTTCTGTAATGTTTCCAAAGTGTCGGTGTTGGGTAGGGTAACAGAAGAGTTTGCAGATTCCTTCACTGAGACAGCAATGCTGTCTAAGGTGAAATTAAAATAGACTTCACTTATTTGTGGAATTAATTATTAAAATGTGCTCAGCAATCACTCACATCAGCTCTCTGTGCTTACAGGGCTTTTTTTTCCCTCGTGCAAATACCACCAAACAATGAGGGGTGATGCTGGGTTGCTTTGCGTTGGTGATGGCCAAACCTCCTCCTGCCTCTTGTATTATTTAAAATGTGCCTTTCATCAGTTATTCAGTGCAGTGCACTTGGGGGGGACAAAGTAAATCCTGATTCATTTCCATCAGCATCTAAACCTGCAAATATCAGTTTAGAAAAAAAAAAAAAGGACTATAATTTTCATTTGGTTCTTGCCACTTGTCAGCTTCTGAGTTAGGCTCAACTAATTTGATTGGATTTTGGGGTTAGGCCTGGTTGGGTTTCTGGTTCTCCCTCTGTATGGCTGGGTTGATTTAGGAAGAGCCATGTGGAGTCACCAGGGAGTGCATCCATGGGTCATGGCATGGTTTGGGCTGGAAGGGACCTAAATCCCACCCAGTGCCACCCCTGCCATGGCAGGGACACCTCCCACTGTCCCAGGCTGCTCCCAGCCCCAGTGTCCAGCCTGGCCTTGGGCACTGCCAGGGATCCAGGGGCAGCCACAGCTGCTCTGGGCACCCTGTGCCAGGGCCTGCCCACCCTCACAGGGAACAATTCCTTCCCCATATCCCATCTAAACTTAGTTTCCCTCAATTTGGAGCCATTCCCTGTGTCCTGTCCCTCCATTCCTTGTCCATTGTCTCTCTCCATCTTTCCTGCAGCTCCTTCAGGCCCTGCAAGGCCACCCTGAGCTCACCCCAGAGCTTCTCCTCTCCAGGGGAACAATCCCAGCTCTCCCAGCCTTTCCTCCCAGCAGAGCTGCTCCATCCCTCTGCCCATCCTGGAGCCTCCTCTGGGCTCCTCCAGCAGCTCCAGCTCCTGCCTGTGCTGGGGCAGGGCTGGGGCAGCTCTGCAGGTGGGGGCTCACCGAGCACAGGGCACCGTCCCCCCTTTCCTGCTGGGATCAGCCCAGGGCACGGGGGGCTCTGGGGGCTGTCACCCACAGCTGGGGCATGAAGGTGACAAAAGAAACCTCACCAGAGTTTCCTGAGATTCAGCCTCATTAAGAATCCCTGGAATTAATTTTGTCAGTGGCTCTCAGAAATCGCACCTCCCTCACTCTGTGGCTTCACTTAAGAGCAGGTTTCTGTGTGTGAGCACAGTCTAAAATTGAGGAATTTGGGAGTGGATGTGAAGCGGGACATTTAGGAGGCTCTCTGCTGTGAAGGAGCAAGTTTAAAGGTCTGAAGTTGTGGGGTTTTTTTTCCAACAGAGATGATCTTTGAAATCTTTTCCATCAGTTCTCTCCACATTCCAATTTCAGTTTTATAACACCCCTCACTGTGCACGTCTTGGCAGGAAACTTGCCCATCTTGCAGTGCCTTGCATGAATAATTCATGGCAGTGTCATGCTGATTCTCAAAAGGTTGGAATATTTCTTTGGAGAAAGTGTTTAATAGGATTCTTCCAAACAACACAAACTATATCTTTGTATGAATTTTATGGTGTAGTCACTCTCAGAAGGTTTTGCACGATCAAGGATTTAATGAACAGAAACCCCAAACATACGGTAGCCCCTTCTACCTATTTGTTTCCTGGGTTGAAGCACGGAGATGAAGCTGCTTAACTGGGGACAGGAGCTTGAATTTGCCACCTCTGAAGGCACAGAGAGAAGTTCCAAGAAATAGGATACAGCTGTTATTTGGCTCCTTGTATTACATCTTCATTTGGGTGATATTATATGACAATGATGGAGAATGAAGCAGCTTTTACATTTATTTTTCTGAGCCAACAGCAAATATCACACAGCTCCTACAAAAATACTGAAATTCTCCCAGCTGCACTGTGTCCCAGAAATTGTGTTCAACCAGGTGTCATTTGACCCATCAGATATGGGAACTGAGGCATTTGCAGTCTTTGGAAAGAAGGGTGAGTTCCACAACAAATTATGGGTGTCTAGAACTTCCTGAAGCTGAGGGTGTTTTGGCTTTGTTGGTTTTTCCTTTTGAAGACAACTTTTAAGCAGGCCTTGGTGATCTAAGAGGCTGGTTGGAGATGGGAAATCCCTTGAAATATTTCAAAATACTTGGTTTTATCCTTTTTTTTTTCCCCAGGCTATTTTAGAATTATTCCAGTTTTAATGGGTGCTACTTTGCCAGAAAAAAAATAAATAACAGCAAACCCCAAGTCAAGAAGCAGTCAGTGTAGTTAAAATACAACATCACATCAATCTTGGTGTTTGCAGGAACATATTTCAGGGTGTATTTGGCAGCTATAAAATTGGGATGAAATACTTGGTGTTGTTCTGAGGATGGGAGACCATTGTTGAGAAGGAAAATAACAAGGGCAATATTGGCAGTAGAGAATTGGTTCTCATGACTGAGCTCTTCTGTTTAGGAAAGGATGAGGAGCCCTTTCTCCAAATTTTCTCCAGCAGCTCTGGAGCCAACTGCCCAGGGAGCTGCAGAACCTCCATCCTTGGAGATTTTCAGAACTTAGCTAGAAAAAAGCTGCAGTTTACTCAATCCAGCAGGAAGAGCTTTACTTTGAATGGGGAATCTGGGATCTCCTGCAGTCCCTTCCAACCACGATTTCTGTGGGATTTTAATGGCAAGAGTCATTCAGGATTTCAGTGAGACTTTGCATGGGAGGGATCACAGACCCTGGAGTGGGGGTATAAATTACAACTCCGTGGATTTCAGTGCCAAGATTCCAGCAGAACTCCCTGGATCAGCAGCCTGACTGTGCAATGTGCCTTGTCCCCACCTCCAGCCTGTTTTCTGCTCAAACCCTTGTGACTCAGACCAGAAAACCTGCACATTCATTCCTGCTGAAATATATTCCTACATGGCACTTGTTCCTTGCAGTGCCTTCCAGGGAGCTCATTTAAAGATTAGATTGGTGATTGGTGATTTTCAGTGTTGGTGAAGTCGTTTTCTTAATCAGGATCTAAGAGAACTCCTTAATCCAGCTGATTTTTTTTTTTTTCTTTCTCCTAATTGTCATTTAGTTGAAATTAATATTGTAATTGTTTTCTCTGGAGACTCTGTAACTTTGTGCACTCTCATTTAGGCAGAGAAATATGGATGATGGGTGACTAATGATGCTTAGTTAGGCGTTTTTTAAAAATAAATACAGAATCTGTCAATCCGCTCTCTGTCAGAGAGAGAAGCAGCTCCTGTTTTCACACAGTCTCTTCCTTGAGGGGATTCTGTCTTGGGAAGCACTGTAATAGGCAGAAGTGGATGGGTTTTGACTTTTTTGGCAGTTTTCACCCTTTCCTTTGCAGACACCCCTCCAGTTTTCCCATAACATTTATGGGGGCTGAGAGTGCATTGCTGCCAGAAAGAGAACGCCTTGCAATGACACTGACCACAGCAAGTCAAGTCCTTATCCTTCAATTTTATAAATAACGATAACAAAAGTTGGACAAACAATATCTTTAGCCTGAGGAATTCAGTTTAGCTGTATTGAGCAGGATGTTGCTCTGTGGATTTAAATTAGCTGGGTCTGTCCTGGGTGGTTTAAGGTGTGTCTTGCTCTCCCTCTGCTTCCTTTGCCAGCTCCTTACTGATAAGACTTCTTTTCCCACGTATTAATAGTCTGGTGATTGATTAACTCCATTCAGGTTCCTCTGCCTGCAAGGTTCAAAAGGACACATTCTCGTTTAAATACAAAATATACAATATTTTGTATTTTGTTTGTTTCCTTCCTATGGACTCCTCATTCTTCAAATGCTCGTTCCTTACCTTTTCTCTTCTTGTGAACAGTCGTGTTTCCTGCTGCTTGAAAAAGAAAAGGAAACACTTTACTTTCCAAGCCTTCCTAAGGGTCAACCTTCCCTCTTCTTAAAATTAGTTGTGTGCTGCAAGGTGCAGGGGAGTGGAGTATGGCAGGGTGAGCAATCAGCTTGGATCCAAACAGAAAAATTCATTACCTAAATGATGCATCTCCCTCCAGATGTCAGAGCAGCAAATAAATGTTTTATAGACTTTGCTTTCCAGGTCAGCTCCAAGCGATGATTTTATGTTGGTGGTTTAACCCTTAATGTTTAGAGAAAGCAGCACAAAGAGAATGGACATGGAGCAGGGAATGTTCCTGGACATCTCTGCTCCTCTGAGTAGCTGTGGCACACTAATGCCTCCAGCCACAAAAAACAATGTGCAGGACTGATGCCATAATCTTGAGGATATGGAACATCATCACATGGACTTGCTTTGTAGAAAAATCTGAGGAAATGATTTCCCAGCCCTGTGACAACACATCATTGCAAGTTTAGCACCCTGGGGCTAGAGCAGAGGTGGCTGGTCCTACAGGAGCCAAACCAGCCTCCTGTGGGGTCCAGGACCCCTCTGTCCACCCAGGAAAGCTTCTGTTTGTACAGTGCAATACAGAAAGTACACGGTGGATGACTGCATGGAGGAAGTGAGGGCACAAAGCCAAAATGACATTTGCAGAGTGAACACTTTTCCATGGACTCAGCCCTCACCGCTGTAGGAGCACTGGGGGCTTTACGTGCAGGTGAAGGAACAGCCTGTTAGGGCTGCAGCACCCTCAGGACTCGGATGCCATGTGCCAACCCTGTGCTGTTGAGCAGAGGGCACCGAGGCCCTGCTCTCTGCGCGATTCCTCCGCGTGCTCCAGCCGGGAGGATGGTTTGGCTCCTGTGGGACCAGCCCCAGGGTGCTGAACCCGCTGTGAGGTATTTTCACGAGGCTGGGAAACCATTTCCTCAGATTTTTCTACAAAGCAAACCCATGTGCTGATATTCCTCCTCCTCAAGGTTATGGCATCAGTCTTGCACGTTGTTTTTCCTGGCTGGAGGCCTTATCGGCCCCGTGATTTTCCACAGGGCAGGAACCCTCTCACGGCATCCTGGGCCAGCCAGCCCGGCCTGAGCTCGCTGTGCCTGTTCTCAGGCAGCCAAATGGGCCTGCACAGCACTCACTTCTCAACAGAGCACGGAGACTGTCAGCAAATTCTGTTAACAAGTGGCAGAATTGATGTGCTCCTGGGCTAGGCCGACGCTGGAGATTTATGGTATTCTCCCTTCCCGCTGTGCTGCTGCTGCTGCTTTACAATTAGAGGCAAGCTGGCATTAAAAACATCTGCTGCCCATGTTGGCCTGGAGTTGCCAAACTTCTGGCTCTCCTTGTGCCAGGGAGGGCCTTGCCAGCAGCAGGGTCGTGTTGAAGCGTTAGCTCCCGAAAGCGCGGCTCGCGGGCGCCACTGAATCAGCACTAATGCTGACATTTCACTTGGGGAAGGGGAAGGATCGGGGAGGGAGAGGCACAGCCAGCAGCTTAATTAGCATGGAAGTGCAGAAAAAAATTCCATGTTCTACAAAAGAGCACGGCGAGAGGTTATTTCCTGTGTCTTCCTGAGATTTCCCAAAAGCTGCTGTGGATGTGTTTTTGGGAACCGGTGGCTCGGCTCCAGGCTGTGGCCCTGCACTGAGGTCCCTGCCTGCTGGTGACATCCAGGGCACTCAGAGCCCAGTGTGGCTGTCCCATTTATTCCCAGAAGTGTGAGATCTGTTCCCTTTGTCCCTCCAGCTGTCTTTGGGTGAGCTGTCCCTGCAGGGCTGATGCTGGGCTGCTCCAGGTGGGTCAGGTACTCTTTGTGATGTTCAACCAGACTTGTCCCCACATCCCACTGTCCTTGCCACGTGTGTTCCCTCTATTTAAAAGGATTCCTGACAGGTAAAGAAGCTGTCAGTGCCTCATTTCCACTCCTCACTCTAATGGTCAATGATTTTTTTTTTCCTGATTCCTTCCGGAGCAGTATCAACACCCCGCTGGAATAAGCACAAGACATTCTCATAGCACAGAAGGGAAAACGGTGGCAAAGTGCTCAGGATCCTGCACAGGAGGAGTTGAGGAGTGGCAAACCTTGGGAAGAACAATTATTCAGACCCTCTCTATCTCCTAGACATATTTTGGGATGGAATTACAGAATTGTTTAGGTTCAAAAAGCCCTCTCAAGGTCACTGAGCCCAACTGTTCCTCCAGCTCCGCCAATCCCACCACTAACCCATGTGTGCCACATGTGCACGTGTTTTAAAACCCTCCAAGGCAGCCTCTGCCAGGGCTTAGAAATGTTTTTGGTGAAGAAATTTTCCCAAATATCCCATCTAAACCTCACCTGGCACAACTCAAGGCTGTTTCCTCTTGAGCTATCACTTGTTACCTGGCTAAAAGCTCCTTTCAGGGAGTTGTAGAGAGCTTATAAGCTGAAAATTCAATCTAAAATGGAGGAATGAAATAGAAAGTTTATTAATAGACTCCAGTAATTCCTATGTACATTTGTATTCTTTATGGAGTAATGTGTTCCTTCTTGCAGTCAGTGTTTAAACTCAAGGTGTTGTCAAACTTTGCAGTTAACTATTGATTTTTTTTCTCTTTTTGTGAATGTTATGCTTTTTTGTAGTTGGGTTTTAGGGATTTTTTTAGGTTTTGGGGTGTTTTTAAGCTAATGGAATCTTCATCATTTTCTGTGACTTTTTTTCTGACATCACCCAGTTTCAGGTAAGACCCTGACTGTGAGTAAGAAGTGCTGAAAGCAAGTTAGGGATCATTTCTTTATGAATCCATGGGTTTGACCAGGCTGGCTTTACTCACCTGAAGAATTTCCTCACTCTTGGAGCAGCCAAGTCTCATGGCAGGAGCTGTTTGCAAAGTGAGAGTTTCTCTCAGTGTTCAGCTGCAGTATGAACATGCAAATCGCTTTTTCATAATGCCTTAGAAATGTTTCACTTGATCAGAAAGGAGAAAAAGATGAAGCTTAGCAGCAACCAGAGGGGGTTTGGCTTCTGGGCTGAAGCAGGATGTTTATGATATGGAGAGATGCTGGTATTTCCAGGCAATATAGTCAGTGGGGGCTGTTGCTAAATCTCCCTGTTGTCCGTGTTTCCTTGGAAAGACGGTGTTGAGGGCACAAATCCCTGCAGGGCTCCTCGCTGCCAGGGTAAATCCCAGGCTGTGGCTGGATTTCAGGTGGGTTTGAGCTGAGGGGAGCTGCTGGAGCCAGGCACTGAGCAGCAGAGGGCACTGATCTAACAGGAGTGGGAGAAAAATTGTCATTTCACTTCAGCGCAGTCTAAATGGCCCCAAGATTAATCTGTTAATATCCTCTCATTCCTTTCCCTCCTATATCAGTGTTAATTGCCAAACAAGTGACAACTTTCCCCAGTATATTATACTGGTCCATTATACACTGCTGCTGCAGATATGGTTATTTGCAAATTCGCTACAGACTCCTCCACAAACTCCAGAGGTTTTTATGGTGCTCCTGTATGTATGAATACAAATAAATAGAGGCTGCAGTTCCATCTATATCAAATTTAATCTGCATGCTTTTTAAAGCAGTCTAAATATTAAAACCAGATTATTGGAGTTTTCCGCGGGAATAATTTTATTTTTCAGAGTTTACTTTCAAATCAACTTGTGTCTTTCCTTCGGGTTTGTTTGCCTCCAAAAGATGTTTTCTTCTCAGGATTACAGGATTTTTATTGGCTCTGCACTCACAAGTGTATTTAAGGAATGGTTTATACCTGTTGTCAGCTGGGCTGATAAATGCACCCACCACGGAGACTTGGCATAAATAGCCATCATAAACCTGGCTGCGTAAAATCCATGGCAGGAATTCCAAGGGAAAAGGCCAGCAGGGATGTGCTGGGGTGAAGGAGAAGGCAAACAGGGGCAGGGGCTCCTGCTGGGGGTCCCCAGCTCGGGGCAGAGCGGGGGCCAGCAGCACTGATGGAGCTCGGCCTGTCTGCAAATTGCTCTGACAGCCAGGCCCTATCAAATTTTAATTTGAGAAATGAACCTGCTCTAAACTTCGCGAGTCGAGCCCTGCAGCTTCTGACTTGGGCAAGATTTTTGCGGAGATAAATGAAAATAGACTTAAGGACTCTGACAGCAGCCGCTGGGCAAGGCCTTGTCTTGTGTCTGACAAAGAGCCCGACCTGTGCCACGGGATTGGGGTCAATAAATAAATAAATATCAGCCGCTGTAATCACGTCTGCAGTGCCACGGCCTTATTAAAAGCCTTTCAGGCTGAGCAAGGGACACTTGTGTGGAGGCAGCCGTGAGGCCTGGCCGCCTGCAAGTGGTGGTTTATTGTCTGTTCTGTGTGAGTCTGACTGGGAGCACGATGTCAGAAACAACTGCACCCTGCAGAGCTTTCCGAGATTTGGCTGCTTCCTTGGTTTGGGAAGAGTTTTCAGTGGAAAAAAAGCCGATTACTGAAGGTGAAAGCCGATTACTGAAGGTGAAGTTTGGTTGTTGCTGAATATCNTGGGAAGAGTTTTCAGTGGAAAAAGCGGATTACTGAAGGTGAGGTTTGGTTGTTGCTGAATATCAGGGCTCAAACCAGGAAAGGGATCTCACTCTGAGCTATTTGGGATGAAAACCCAAAACTAAATCCAAGTGAGGACACTTAAGTGGAACCACTAATGGCAGCACTTCTTGCTGTTTCCTAATCACGATTAAAATGGGAAAATGTTTGGAATGGCTGGGAAGGGGTTATCCCACTTTCCAGTACATGCTAAAAACAGCATGTTTAGTACTTGTTTTGGGAAATTCCTGTCTGAATACAGGTCATGCTGTTAGAAGTCAGCAAACAACTGTCAGCTTCAACAGAATAATATCAAATTGGTGCTCTCCAGCTGAAGAGAGATGCCCACTTCCTATGTTCAAACAGACATTCTTTTCAAATATGGATGTAGCATCTTCCCAGTTGATGGGTAGTGCAGCTTTGTGAGCACTAACTACTTTCTAAAATAGAGTATTCATGTTACATGGTCATTTCTTCAAATAACTTTTTAATGTAAACTATTTTAAATGTAAGTTTTGGGCCCAATTTTTCTGTCCTGTTCCCCACTGGGTGCTATTTTATCCCCTCAATATGAAGCCAGCTGGATTTTGTGCTTAATTACATTTTATATGTGGCTTAGCAGTGCCCATTTGCCAGAGAACTTATTCATGACTCTGGATGTGAAGCAGAATCTGGCTTGAGTTCAGTCTGAGCAGCAGCAGGTCAGACTTTAATGCGTGGTGGCTTTCTGATTTGTTTGTTTGATTTAGTCTTGTTCAGCAAATGCCAAAAAAGGATTTCCTACACTGAGTTAGGTCATCTCAAGCGAGGTCAGTCAGAGTGGGCTGCCCAGAGAAGTCCCTGATTTTAAGCTGTGTTTTAGTTCATTCCTGGCAAAGGGAGGCAGCCCAGGACTTTGTGCTGCTACAGCTGCTCTTGGGCACTGGTTCTGCCCATGAAATTCTCTCCAGCTTAGGTCCTACTGCAGGATCTGGGCTGGACTTGTCCAAAGTGTATGAGAGACATCTCCTGAGATGGATTTCCATATTTTATTACTGGGAGTGAAGCAGCGAGCCCAGCTTTAGACTGCCTGAGCAGAAAAATTAATGCAGACACTGCATGAAATCCTGCAGAACAGAGATGCTTGGGTGGGGTTTATCAGCTGCCACAGGATCCTGCAATGGTTTGGGGTGGGAAGGAACCTTAAAGCCCATCTCATCCACCCCCTGCCGTGGGCAGGGACACCTTCCACTATCCCAGGTTGCTCCAAGCCCTGTCCAACCTTGAAATATCAGCTACTGCAGAAAGAGAAACTGCCCTGTATGTCAGAATCCAATAGCAAGAAAAGGAACTTTATTTTGATCCAGAAAAGAGAGAAGAACTCGGTGTTTCAGGTGTGGGACCCAATCCCAGTGGGTGTTGGTTGAAATACCCTCATAACATCTGAGAGGAAAGTTAAAAAGGAGAAAAAGAAGGAAAAAAGGTGTTTTACAGCAATTGTAGGAATGTGAGGAAGGCGTCCAAAGAGGTGACACTGTCGGGAGCTCAAGGGGCTGCCCAGGGAGGTTTGGGGTCCCCATCCCTGGAGGTGCCCAAGGAAGGGCTGGAGGTGGCACTCGGTGCTCTGGGCTGGGGACAAGGTGGGGACGGGGCACAGCTTGGATCTTTGGATGATCTCTGAGATCTTTTCCAACCTTCCTGATTCCATGATTGAAAGGAGGATTGGGGCATCCATCATTTGCAGTGGTCAGTGTAGAAAATTCACCAATTCTTACTGTACTTGATTTCCTAAAGAAATAACTCAGTTTTCCTCACCAGCCCTACTGTCATTTCCCAGGAAACAAAGATACAGCCAGGAAAAATTGCTTTAGCCTTTAGTTTTGAGTGGAATTTTTTCTTTTCCTCTGCCAAACAAATAGAAAAAGCAGTTGGACTGGTTTAACATATACTCCTATCTAAGAAGAAAAATCCAATAGAGATGAAGATAACTTTATTTCTGACAGCAAAGAAAAATATATATTTGATCCAATCTACACTAAACTTTTCTTTGCAGTTCTTGAGAAATAAAAATGAAAAAAAAAATCTATATATCACATTCTTGGCCGGTATTTGATGACATTCCCCTTCAGTTTTTCCTTCTGTTTTCTTGCTAACTACAACAAAAAAGGGAGAATGTGCGTTTATGTACCAGTAAAGGTAGAGTAGCAGAGTTCCCAGGCACCTCATTTTACAATTTGCTTTGACATGAAGTGAGAAATAACTGAGCACAACCTTTACTACAATAATTGGATTTTTGCCATCAGGAAAAGCTTGTTACATTTGTGTCCTCTGAGAAATAATACACTTTTTAGGCTGAGTTTTATAGACTCCACTCTGTGTAACCTTAGAGGGCTCAAATCCCTGGGAGAGGGATGAGATGTGCAGGGGTTGGATCCTTCCCTGCCCACATCCATCGTCTGTCCTGGCCCTGTCAATAGTGGTGCTTGGTTTATACCACCACAGCCTCAAAACCATTTTGTGAGACGTGTCTTAGAACACAGGCTGAGTTTAGAGCAGTGTCCTCTCTCTTCCTCTTTTTATTTTGCCCTTTTTTCTTCTGTTGTTTCGGGTTTTGACAGTGATTTTTCTCCCTTTGTGCAATCTCCTCGAACAATTATAGGAAAATAGAATTAATTATGAATTCTGCACGGATATTGCACCTGGAAATGTCGGTTAGGTCAGAGCCCAAGGATGAGTGAGCTTTGTCAGCTGGGAAATTCCTTTAATTTTAGCGTCTCAAGTGTTTTGAAGTTGCCTGTGGTGTTTCTCTCCATCAGATCTGGGCTCCCCCAACCCAAAACCTTCTTAATTTCATGCATCTCATTAAACATGTGAGCAATTTCATAAATTTCATTAGTACTACCAAGTAATATTTTACAAAAAACATTGAGGTTTGTCAAGGAGTGTTTTTGTCATTTTGTTGAAGCTGAAATGAAACAAACATTGAAAATTTATGGTGTTACTTTAGATTTTGTTACCATGCAAAGATCCAGAGCGTTGGTACCTATTGTGATATTGTGATATTGTGATAGTGAATACATGAGCAGTAAAGAAATAAAACATGAATTTAAAAATATTCTATTATGACTTTCTATAGTGTAAAAGAAGCAACAGGAATGTTGCACATGAGCATCACCTCTGTTGAACCATTCATGACCCCAAGAGATTGCAATTTCAGCATCATCAGGATTAAGTGTCCTATGAGGAACACTGGATTTGATAAAAGGATTGGATATTGGGAAGGAATTGTTCCCTGTGAGGGCGGGCAGGCCCTGGCACAGGGTGCCCAGAGCAGCTGTGGCTGCCCCTGGATCCCTGGCAGTGCCCAAGGCCAGGCTGGACATTGGGGCTGGAGCAGCCTGGGACAGTGGGAGGTGTCCCTGCCATGGCACGGGTGGCACTGGGTGGGATTGAAGGTCCCTCCCAACCAAGTCCATTCTATAACATGATCTGAAGCTGTTTTATGTCAATATAACCAGTGTGAGATGGGAAGTGTGAGGTGGTAAAAAGCCATTTTAGGAGGGGGAGATGGATATTAAGTTAAAGTGCCTTGTACTCAAAATCAATTTGAATTTACTTCAAACTTTGCATAACCTTCTCCTCAGAGTTATACAAATGTCTTGATAGACTCATTAAAATCTGGAAAACGGGGGAGAAAAATCTCAAGATCAGAGACTCACGAACGAGTGGAAATAAAAATCTGTAGCTGAAGTGTGAAATGAGAGTGGATCAGCGAGAATTTTAAGTTCCAATTTCTTTCACTTTGTGGCTTTATCACACGCTGTTACTTCACCACTTTTATGTAGCAGAACGTACACATCACAACCTATTTATTCCAATTTCTTTTTGCAGGGTCTTCTCTTTGGGTGTGTTCTCATTCCACTTGTGTAGGTCAAGGTGAAGACCCCTCTGGTGTCTTTGAGAGAAGAGAAGGACCAGCACTAATGAATCTATGAGAAATAATGATTTTTGTGTGCTCCTTTCATTATCTTGGTGGCCAAAAGAGGAGAGGTTCTGATTAGGGATCCTTTACAAGCTCAAAGTCCCTCTCCTCCTTCTAAAAACAGATTTTAAATGCAATTTCCCTCATCAGGGGATGTGCACGAATGTGCAGAATGTTCTGACTGGGTACTGAGCACCACATCTTGTGATTGTTTCCTGTTCCTGTCTCCCTCCAAACAGACAGCACAACTGGCAGCATTTTTAGTCCCACACACCAAAATTGTTGTCTCATATCTGCTGTTCAGCTGCGCTTAAAATGTGGTTCTTGTCCTTAAGGATACCTTGAAATGTGACTTTTATTCCGATGAAAGACTTTTTGGTTGAGACTCCCATTTACACCACAAATTGATGGAGAAAAATTGAGATTTTCTTTATCGTGATTGTACAGTATGAAACAAATTGCTTCAGATTATGATTCCTCCAGTTTAAATTGTTCCATTGTTTAGACTGGAGCTGGCTGACAGTTTCTTCATTTATCTTTCCTGGCTAACGCAGCCCTGGACATATTTGAGGCATTAGGCTGGGGCTGATTTGTCAGCCTTGACCTCGTGCCACATTAGCTCTTTGCAAAGCTGACACTCTTCATTTCTCAGCCCTACATTTTGTTCTGAGCTCTCCGAGCCAGGATTAGCCACAACTGCTTGTGAAATTTGTATGGACAGGTATCAAAAGCCATCCTACAAGGTTTTCTTTTTCACACTGGCTCCCTACTCACCAGCTTGTGTTCTAGATCAGAAACACAAATCCCATCGTTCACACCTCATAACAAAATTTAATTGCTATTTGCCTTAACTCTGATTTAACTTATAGACTTGGTCTGGCTTAAAACCAACTTTTACACTTGAAATCTGGGCCATTGAAATTAGCAGTGAGTTCTTGCTACTCAGGAATTAGAACCTGTCTGTGATGGGCATCCTGGTGGTTTCTTCTGAAAATTGGCTCTTGTCAACTTAACCTTCAGGCTTCATTTTAGGAAAAAAAGCAGCTGTTGGAGCTGAAAACTGAGGAAGTTGTGTGACCTACAGCTGATACAAATGTGTAAGTACTTCCATGAGTGCTTGGACTTTATTCCATGTTCACTTTAAATTGGATAAAACTAAGCCCTGTTCCAAGCCTCCTGGAGAGGCAGCCGGCGTGGTCTCATCTGTTTCTTTCCACCAGGAAGGCAGCCTCACTTCTCCACAACCATTTCTTGCAAACTTTGCACATTCAAAGGCTGAGCCCCATCTTTGCTCCTAATGGGAATTAATAGCACCAGGAAATTCTAACAGCAGTTGTTTTTTCAGGAGAATGATGGTGTGACTCACTAGAAGTTGCCTCTCCTGTTCTCTTGCAGGTAGGAACCGATAGGGAAAAAAAAAAAATGCATTATTCAAGAAATAAATAAACCAAATCCACAATGACCCTGCTCACAGGGACTCCCAGACTGGCTCATTTTCTATTGCAACTCACAAACCTCAAAAAATATCCTGGCCTGAAAAGGTCTCCGGTAGATTGTGCAAACCCAGAGCATTTGGGAATCAGCTGCTGAAGGAACATGGGAACAAAAACTGTTGATTGCACGTACTGGGAGAAAGCAGGTGAAGCTCATGCCAGCAGGGAGATTTATCCGTGGCTCAGCTCCGGGGTGAGGAGCAGCTCGTGGAGGAGAGGGAGGTGTGAGGCACCCTCAGCTCCTCACGGAGCCCCAGCAGCTGTTTGGCTGCCAGATGCTCTGGTTTTAATGGGTGAATCACAGCTGCAGCCCTGAAAATGCAGCACTTCACCCTCCAATCTGCGCTCTTCAGTCCTGATGGCTCGTTTGCACTCTGCAGATTATTTTCAGGTCTTTATAATTTTTTTTTTTTCAACTGGTTCTTTCTTTTTGTTTTGTCTCATGTTTTCAGAGATCTTTGTGAGCTGTAGAATTCTGTGTGGTTATTCAAGGAAAGCTTGAAACGGTTGAAGTCAAAGCTATTTTAATATGTTTAAATACTACAGAATGTAGCCCTAAATCAATCAAGTTGAGAATTTCAAGAAACTTAAATCAGCCATGTAGGAGGCCCTGGAGGGTTTTTTCTCTCCCTGGGATAAATGTTGTGTTTCACATGATGACAGACACCCAAAATGCAAACAAGGCTCCCCTCCTGAATTTGGATTGTTGCTCCATAGCTTATTTACCTTTATGGTTCTTCATCTCTAGGTGGAGAAAGAACCAAAAATATCTGTATTTGGTGAATCCCAGATAACGGAGGCAGGTTAGTGAGCTGATCAGGAGAGATTAGAGTGAGAATCGGGGAACAATCAGCAGTTTGCACTGCCTGTCAGAGGGCACAAGGTCTGGGCCTGTCCAGAAGCTGAGTTTCTCATGACTGTGCCCTTACTGTGAGGATAAAATGTTGATCTTTATCAGGTCTGAGCTATCTACATAATCTCCTTCCCTGACTGCTGAGCTCTGAACAAATCCTGCAGCGAAGGCACAAAAAAGTTCCATTTTCTAACTCGTTTTGGGAAAGAGCCGTCTCACCCGGCACTGCAGGCTTTGGAGAAGGTCAGACCCACCAACTTTGTGTCTTCAGTGGAGCCTGGGCTTCATCCTTCGAGCTGGAGCAGGAGGAAGCTGTGAGTATCTGATAGAATAATGGAAGTCAAGGGGTTGGAATGGACTTTAAAGATCATTAAGTCCCAACACAAGTGGGCAGGGACTGCAGTCACTTGTTTACACGTGAGAAATGAGAATGATAATTCCCCTCAGGACCACTCCACATCTTCTTTTTCCTAACTCAAAACTATATAATATATTCATTTTTTTTTTGCCTTTTTATGCCATGTAAGACATAGATGAGGCTATACAACATTTCACTCATTTCTCATCCTACAGTAACGATAATTTACATCAAGAGCTGTAAATTGCCAGAGCACAGGAAATAGCATGAAATAAATATTTCCTAAAACGCTTTAATATGAGAGCTAATACTTCTAATGTGTGTGTCTTGTAACTTGGTTCGGTCTAAACTGAGAGTTAATTGGATTGTCATACTTACATGGGTAAGTATTCAAACACATCTAAACTTCATAAAACCTCCTGTAGAGAGAGACAGGCAGTGCTAGAGCAAAATCAAACCCAAACTTTTAAGCCTGTTTGCACAGCAAGCTCACTAAGCACTTTTGCTGATCTGCCTGAAACCTGGACAATTTAAATGCCATTATTCTCTTTGTCAATGCTCAGGCAAGTTCTAGTACGAGTGGAAAACCTAAAAAGATGAAGTTTGTTTAATAAAACATATTAAAATGGGTGGCATGAAACTGAATTATTTCAGCTGGAATATATACACTGGGGAAAAGCAAGATCTTGAATATTCGCATTACAGCTCATTGAAAAGGCAATGGGCTATGCAACAAGATTGACAACAAAGGGAAAAATGATGAGGAAAATTGCCTTACTTATCTGCTAGAGTGCTCTTGACTGCCAACTGTAATTTTATGGTTCATTATATAAAAAAATACCATTAATGTTAGTACTTGTGTATCATAATCACGAGAAGAAGGGAAAAAGTTCATTGAAATGTGCTCCATTTTTAATCAAGACACTATAATTGTGTGTTTTTCAGGCATCATAAATTTCCATCAATTTTACTGCTGCACAAATAATGTGCTGCTATAGTTCTTCCACAGGTCAATTCCTGCATGAGGTACATTGACTGCAGGGATGTAAACTGTAAATAAACAGTGGCATAATTTATCTTCTCTGATATTACTTGATACAACACCAGCTTTACGTTGATAAGGGGAGCAAATGGAACAGCTGGGTTTGAATTGAGTGGTGCATCACAGGCCTTAGAAATTGTTATATAAATGTTGTTATATAAAATGTCAGGCAGCAGCCAATATTAGCATCGCAGAGCCACTGTCACACAGCAAATGTGTCTGTCAACTTAGCTGGGTGTTTTCAGGAGTTCTGAAAATCACAGATGGGGTGAAATTGTCTGAAACTACAGCAGGGGCTGTGCTGGGACGTGCCTGTCACCAGCCCTGGGGCTGGCCAGCTCAAAGCAGCTCTGGCCGTGGAGAATTTGGGTTCCTGACACCCAAAGGGGAGCGAAGGTGTCACTAATCCACCTCTCTCTGGGTAAGGGAGCGCAGGGGAGCTCAATGACATCTGTGAGTGCACAGAAAGGTTTGTGCTGAGCAGGTTTTCTGAATTAACGTTGGTGTTATTCCACAGGATGTCAGGGAACAAATCTACAGCAGAGCCTCAATCCCAGAGCAACCCCAGAGCAGAAGAGAGACCTTTCCCAAGGACTTCCTTCTTGATAAAAGAGAGGTGATTCACAGATGATGATTTCCAGCCTGGGGGATGCTCAGACTTTCTTTGTTCCATGAGTCTGTGGTTGGGACTGACCTTTGGTAAAAGCTGCTCTTTTCTCTTGGGAATGGGCTCAGTTTTGAGGCCTGGCTAAGTTAAATTTTGTTTACAAAACTGAAGTTTAAACCAACTCATAGCTGGCCAACCAAGTGCAAAAGGTTCATGTTAGGTGTGCTATCAGTGTTTTCGAAAGGTTTTTTCACCTACTGGTGCAGAATATTGATTAAAAACTGATGAGCTTTATGGGCAGCCTCTGTGGAATCTGGTCCTTAATCCCACTGAGCACATCCCTTTCTTTCAGAACAAATCATGGAATCACAGAATGGGTTGGACTGGAAGACACCTTAAGGATCAGCTCATTCCAACCCCCTGCCATGGTCAAGGAGACCTTCCACTAGCCCAGGGCCAGAACTACCACCAGTATTTGTTTTCCTTCTCCCTCTTTTAATCCCAGTCTGAGATTGGGATTCTAATCCCAATTAGAACTGGGATTTTATTCCCAGTCTGAAATTTCTTGCAGAGAAATCTCCATGTAGATACCCAAAACTGGGGGCAGGTTGGTGTGACCCAAGCAAGCAGCCCTGGCACACACCAGAGCCAGGAATGAACACATTTTCTCTCCACTCTCCCTCTTTTGAAAGCTCCCTGTCCTTAAATAAAGGAGGGAAAGCTCAGTGCACTGGCAAGGGCTGGTGCTGAGTAGCTCGTGTCAGGGCAAACAGCTGAAGAAAGTGGCATTGCTTGGGTGATACATTCACGTAGCATTTCACTGCATTAGTGTCAGGCACTATTGGATGTGTGGAGCTTTAGTTATAAATTCCTTGATAAAATAAAGTCAGCTGTCAAAAGCCCATTCCAGAGTCTGAGGCACTCCCAGTTTTGTTGAGGGGGGAAGAAAAGAGGAGTTTATTTCACTCCTGAAGAGTGCAGCCCTCAGCCTGGGGAAGTGGAGGGTGGTGAGACTGGAGCTGAGGGGCTTTCCTGAGGCTGACAAGCCCTCCAGAAATCCCATCACTGTACCAAGGCAGCAGCATCCAGGGCCTTGGGAACAAACTGCTGCCAGCTGAACCTCTCCTGAGCTGAGCAATAGGCCTGAAGCAGCCGAAATAATCCAGACATTTGTGTTGATTTTCAGCTAAATGTCACCGCACACCTCGCGCCTTGGAGCGGGATCCTCCTGCAGAGGATGCTGAGTGGTGAGAGCTGGAGCAGCCTCTGCTTCCTCCTGCTCCCAGCAGAAGGGAATGTCTGGGATCACACTTTGCAAATCTGCCTGGAAAAACATGGCATTATTCATAGTGTATGATTAGTCTTGCACGCTTTCCTTGTTATAAATATGTAACACATGCTCCAGTGCAGAATGTGATAATGTATTCCAACATGATCTTTATTGCTGATATTTAAAAACCTGTTCCTGAATATGCACAGTTTAAATTTCACATGAATGTACATCTCCCATTTTTCCTGGTTTAAAGCATAAAGTCTCTCAGGCAAAATGTAAGGTTTATGTCAATCCATTTTTACCCCTTCCCTCAGCTCGTTTGTCTACAGTTAAATATTTTCTTCATCTTCCACAGGAAAATATGAATTATTCTAAAGCACCAAGTGCTGCAGTGTGTGTGCATCTGTGTTTGTTGGGAAGTCAAAATACAAACAGTGGAGAAGATATCCTCATTTGTTTTCCATTCCAGTTTTTAAGTGATATGTTAGGAAGCAATCATAATAAAGAGGAACTGAAGGAGCCGAAGAAATTATTTCTCAGCCAGACAGCAGCCTGCTGTTATCTCTAATCTAAGAGGCACTGGATAGAGGTCATCTTCTGATCAATGAAGTGAATTTCACTTTATGATGCTGCGAACAGACAGAGAATGGTACCATCAAGTGCTTTCTGAGAGAAAACAGAAGCAGCCAGAGAGCAAGGGGAGAACCATAACAAAAATAAACAGATTTATTGCTATACAGAGCGTGATTTACAAGGGCCCTGAAGTGCAGGAAGAGGATGTTGCCCTCCCTCAGCCCCCTGGATATTCAGAGTATTGCCAAGATGTGAAATCACTTTACCTGCCCAGGACAGTCCTCTGGACAAACGGGGTTAACTACGAGCTCTGCTCATCCAAAGATTATCCCACCTAAAGGAAAAGCAGTTTAGGTTCCAAGCTGAACACTTAAGCACGGGGTGTGATGTGACTTTCAGGAATTCTGAACAAGGAATGCTGACAGCTTTCCTGTTCCACAATCTCCACAAACTCCAGGGCCTGGCTCTCTGCTTTGCCCATATTTTGCTTTTCAAGAGGACTTTGACTCGATCAGGTCTTACAGCACTGTCTGATACGATTTTGGATCTCTAAATAATACAGATTTCAAGGCCTGATCAAAATGTTTGCTACTGAAGTTTTATAGTTTGGAGTATTAAGCATGGACCTGTCATGGTAATTGAGCAAAAACTGGATGTGTGATGCAGCCTGTGCCACAGGAAAGCCTCAAAACAGTGCCTGCTGCTTATTTTTTTTCCAGACCCTGCAAAATCAATGGGAAGGTAATGAGAGCCCTTGCTGTCAGCACGGATTAATCTGGAATTCCCTGGCATCTTCAGATCCTTGTGCATCAAAACACAAGTTTGTATCAAAAGTTTGAACAGTGGCTCAAAGTGCTCAGGAGTTCAAAAAAATGACAAGAGCCAGCGAACTAAAACACCTCCAATTTCTGTGGTTTGCAAACTTCAAGAAGTGCGATTGTGCTGGGAGGCTTTGATCTCGATATTACTTTTTTATTGCCTTTGAAGTCAGAAGCAGAGGGCCATTGTGGGGGGGGTCCGGAGGTGCCGAGGGTTAATTCCCCACAGCCACGTTTAAGGTTCATCCTGTTTGCTATTGACCACTGGGTGCTAAGGAACGCAACCAGAACAGAGAGGGGTCTCTCGTTAAAGGAGGTTTCACACTCAGCAGTGTTGCTCCAGTTTGGGTTTTCCCAACAAAAAGGGCGCTGATGCTCAGGACCTTAAGAAGGTTTTTTTCTGAAATATCCCACATTTTTAATAATCAGCTGTTCCAGCTAAGCTGTGGATGGAATTCTATCAAAATTATCCACCAAACAGCAGCCTGGGTTATTTTTGAGGCTGGTGAGGGAGCCCTCCAAGGGGGAGGTTGGTGAGGGGCTGGAATCTCTGCCTGCTCCTGAGACGGGAACTTAACTCTGTAAATCGGCACCAGCGTCTGCCTTCCAACAGCAGAACTGGGAAGGAAAAATGGAAAGGGCTGCATTTATATGGCTTGTAAAATATTCATTTATGTGCTGTGCTCGAGGAGAATCGATCTCTGGAGAGCAGGAGGTTTCTTCATCTCAGTCACATTGCATTAGAGGGAAGAGCTGAGTGGGGTGAGATGTCGTGGGGAGGGCGATGGGGCCGAGCAGGGCAGCACCTGCTGGCCCTGAGCCCTGGATGGGGCAGGGGGACATTGGGGCAGCAGCAGAGGGACGTGAGCTCATCCCTGTGCCTCTGGGTTTGGATTCCACTCCGTGGCAAATCGAAATGTTTTTGTAGATTTGGTCTGCAGTGCCTTGTTTTTCCCATCAAATTTTAGCAAGGTTGAAGAGGGAGGCAATGGTTTATTCCTTTTATGCACAGGCACATTCTGGCATTCCAGGGGTGTCCTGTGCAGGCCCAGGAGTTGGATTTTGATGCTCCTTGTAGGTCCCTTCCAATTCAGAAAATTTAATGAATCTATGATTGTCAAAATGAATCTATTTTCAGATAGGGCACAGGAGGTTTTGTTTGGCCCCTCCACAGTTCCCTGTTGCTCCCAGGCCCTGGATGTGCTGCCATACTCCGTGGGTTTGGGATGGGATCTATGCAGCTGCATTGACTTTCTTATTGTGGCCTCTTGAAATCACTTCTTGAGTAGTTTCCTCATCAGCTGAGGAAATTTCCATCCCCTGGATTCTCTAATCCTGCCAGGGCTGTGCAGAGAACGTGAGCTGTGGTGTGGGCAGGCACAGCTGGGTTTGCCAGGGACCAGTGATACCAATCCGGTGTTTTTTCCAGTTAAAATACCCTTTCAAGATTTAAAGCGAGGCATTCTATTGTGAACAAGGTTCTTTCAGAATTTTTCTGATGTTAAGGACTCATAAAGAGTTTTAACAACAGACTTTTACATAGTTAAACTGAGAAATAGCTTCTGTAATGTTTTCAACTACTCCTGACAATAATGTCTTTACCTCGGGAGCAAAGTATTCATGATGATGTCAATAAAGGCAGTGGTTTTGACAGCAGTTTTATACATCAGCATAGATCTGGAGTGCTGAATATTACCTGTGTTATCAAGTGGCTAACACTTTCCACGAGAGAGATGTCTCTTTAGAAAGCTGTTCCTTTTATGAGTGTCATCAACTCCTGTCAGCTTGACACCGCTGGCTTTGACTGGGTTTGAAGTTTTTGTTGTTGTTTAAATTTGTGATAACATAAGTGAGCGTTTTTTGAGGAATGGATGTTGAAAAATGTGTTCTGTTCACATATAAACGGCTTCATTCAGCTGCTTTTTTGTGAAAGCTCTGAGATCTGTGGAGGGAAAGACTTAAGTAATAGAGTGATTTGCTGCTTTTGGTGCTAAAACAGCACAGGTGTAGCTCATGCAGAGGCAGTGACTTACTGCAGCTCTAAATATCTCTCCATTTAAAGCTCTGGGGTTTGAAGCTTTGTGTAGAATCTGCATTGGATTTTGGATAACCCAAGGGCAGACAGGCACTGGGAGCACATGGAATGTACAAGTGGATAATCTTATCCCAACAAGGAATGCTTCATTAGCGAGTATCAGGAATATTTATTGTTCCATGTTAAGAAAAAAGAAAACCAAACCAACTTTTATATTTCTAACAGTGCAAATCGGTTTGGATTTGTGATTTATGGATGCAGGAAGAGCACAGGCTTGCTGACAACTTCAGTGTTGGTGAAAGGAACCCCAGCAAAAGGAGATGGAACATCTGGCATGGCTCACCACCAGCTTGTGTCTGCAACCGCGGGTCAAGGCCACGCTCCTGAAGAACACCAAGGAAGGAATCACCAGCCATGATTCCCACAGGTGACACTAAATCTTCCCAAAATGATCACTGCCAGCTTGTAAGGGCCTGATATCAACATAACATTCCAGAATCCCAGAATGGTTTGGGTTGGAAGGGACCTTAAAGCCCATCCCATCCCACCCCTGCCATGGCAGGGACACCTCCCACTGTCCCAGGCTGCTCCCAGCCCCAATGTCCAGCCTGGCCTTGGGCACTGCCAGGGATCCAGGGGCAGCCCCAGCTGCTCTGGGAAACCTCTACCAGGGCCTGCCCACCCTCCCAGGGAAGGATTTCTTCCTAATATTTAATATATTGTACCAACACACCGAAGTTGAACATAGATGGAGAGCAGAGAGCAGCTGCCTTCATTATGGGAGGCCTTTTCTGAATATTTACATCTGAGATATAAATCAGCCCTAACACATCACTCAGTGTAATAGGTTCCTGTAATTAAATGAGAGCTTTATTGAATAAATTACACACTGTTAATTATACGTGTAATACTCTCTGGCAATTCCTTTGACTTTATTGCAGATAAAACAATGACCTTGTCTATTTTCATAGTGCTTGATAATTTAAGAAGATTGAAGAAGTGTTAATTGTGAGTTGGCCAAGACGTCTTTAAAGTGCTTTAATACCTTTAATAGTATTAACTCAATATTGAGATAAGATCTTTCCTTGTGCCTTCTGTGTACTCACAGTGCCAGGCATTGCTCCTCTTACCTCTGGAACCCACCTGTGTGAGCAGGGGAGCTTGGGGTGGGTAACAAACGCTGAGAAAATGTTAGGTTTGTCTATAATATCCCAAAATCGATTTTTCTTGATGGAGTGGAGAGTCAGGAATTATCTGCATCAAATCAGCAAGGATCTCTATGCAAATGAATGCAGAATTAGAATAGCAGAGTGCAGCTTGGTGACATTGGCCTTATTTTTTGTATTTTAGTCAATAGTTGCTAAGTTTACAATTTTCCCTTTCCTTTGGCGTCTTTATTTATAATTAAGTTATTTATACATGCACACAAGTACAAACTCACCCATTGGGCACCGAAATGAAATCCCAGCGAGGCTTTATTTTTATTTACTGCTTCCTCCAATAAATGCACATCTTTCAAATCTCTGCCGAGCTGCATCGATTCCTGAAGTATCATCTCCCAGTTTATTGAGTACAAGTGGTGACTGATTGTCCCCTGACACTTCAGCAAGAACTTAAATGTACAAGAAACAAGTTTTAAATAGGCTACGACTTTATTAAGATACCACCACATCTGGGAAATTATTTGAGATGGTTGGGAATTTTGTAATAATTTTTTTTGTCCCCCCCACCACTTGAAAAAACTGCTGATTTGCCCAAATCCAAGCTGTTTGCTAAGCAGAATTTGATTCAACAGATCCAATTAAGAAGAAAAAGAAGCCAGTGCAGTAGCAGGTTGACACTGTTAACTGGAGATTGTGCTTTTCCTTGTGATGGCAATTTTTCAACATTTTAATGAACTTCCACTTGAAAAAAAAAAAAAAGGAAGTTGAAACCAATTAATTTGAGTGACCTGACAAAAAAAAGAGAAGAGGGGGAGTGTTGGTGGGTGGCAATGTGAGATCACAGCTTTACACCCTGTCTCGTACAGAACTTCCCTGCAAACTGCTGAAAACCTGGGGGAAAACCAAGCTCAATCCATGCTCGGCGGGGAACTTCCTTGCTGCTGCTCTGCTGATTCCTCCAGACTTGGAGAAAAATCGGGAGTTTAACGGGGAAATCAGCGTTAACAGCCTGTTTTTATATTTTTGGTGTCTCCTGCTTTCCTGAGAGCAGCTTGTCTCCATCACCAAAGTCGAGCTCGGGGTCCTGCTTGTCTCTCATCTCTTCACAGCAAATTCCAGCCCATCCCTGGTCCTGTTCAGCTTTTTGGGATCTTCCTGAGATTCTCCTCTTGAGGAGAATTATTCTGAAAAATTAGAAAATATTACAGGGACAATGAGCCATCCAGAATTGGGGGAAAAATTGTGAGGAAACTGAAATTTTCCTTGATCAAGACCCTTTTGATACCTTGAGAATCTTCATCTCAGATCTAAGCACAAAGAACTGCTCTAACCCTCCAGGCATGCAGTGAAATGACCCCACCTCAGTTTAGCCCTGTGATATCTTTAGAAGAATCTTTCACATGATTGTCCTGGGCCCTTTCAAAGGTACATGAAAAAACCAATTATGATCATCAAAACCATTTAATATTAAAGTACTATTCCTACTGAACACCTACTGAACACCAAATTTTTGTGCTAAACAATATTGATCCATTTCTAATCATGACTTTGTTTAAAATGGGGCATTACTACGACATCGGGATCCTGTCAAGTTAGTTTGAAATCACTCTGCTTCAGAGAAAACAGCTGAATTTAAAGTTTGAAATGATCTTCCATTTAAAATAACATTTTAAAAAATAAATTTGCACCTGTGCTCAACAGGGCACAGGAAGGACAGCAAAACCGTTTTCACCAGGGTTTGAAAACTACAGCAAATAACTTTTTCAGTCAGAGGAAAATAACCTAATAGCAGCTTTCTCTGGAACTCACAGGTTTTCTCTGTTCAACGGAGCAGGAAAATACATGTGCTTTGTATGAATATAGAAACGAAGAAATAATTTATTAAGCAAAAATATAGGTATTTCTTCAAGAATTTCCATTGCTTTGGAAATATTTTTTCTTTTTTGACACAGTTTTCCTCGTCTGTTGTCTGATGGATTGATCTAAGATGGGAGAGGAAGTGCTTTCCTTCCTTTGATGATAAAGAAAAGGGAAGAAAGAAAAACCCAGCATTAAGATGCCAACATGTGTTTCATCTGCTTCAGCTCTGCCTGAGAGAACGGAATTCAGCAGAACTCTTTCCCCCATAACAGAAATTATTGCTTTACCTTCTCTGCCTCTTTCCACAAGTTTTCCTATTTCTTCCTTGGTTCCTGATTTTTCCCTTTGTATTTTATCATTCACCAGAGAGTAAAGCACCTGCTCCCTAAGGTTATCCAGAAATATCCCACCTGGGCAGGGGGGTGAGGACAAAACTTCTGCTTTGCTATTGAGACTCTAAATCTCAGAATTTTTAATTTAATTAGTGCACTTTACCAGTCCACTTTGAGAGGAATATTGATCAGTTCTCTATCACCAATAATATTCTTATTTCTCTGAGACCTTTTAATAGAAAAACGGTGCCTTTCTCTAAATGCAAAGCTTTATTTATTTGAATCTCCTCCCCCAATTACTTAAATTAATATAAAGATATCAGCTGGAGACAGAGTGGAGGAGCAGGGGTATTTTTCCTTGATTGAGTTTCTACCTGTACATCTCCCAAAGCAAATAAATCCAGCCTGGAATTGGATTAAGGGGGTTGGCACCGTGTTTTGTATTGGTTCATTTAATAGGTATAAAATTCACCTAATTTAGTTAATTCTGTACAAGGTACACCAGTTTGAAACTTTTTTATGTATTCAACCACTAATGGATCTCTGTTATGGGAGTTGTGGTTTTCTGAAACATGATAAACTTTTTAAATTGTGAGCAATAATGTCCATGTTTTTTAAGCAAAACCTTCTTTGCACACAGGGTTTGGGGTTTTTTTTGAGAAGGAAAGGTTTTGGATGACTTGATAGACACCTGTCACTGGAGACATCCCAAATCACTTAAAATACTTAATATTTTTGCCTAATTTTACAGCTGGACTCTTCAGGCATCTACAGAAGTCAGGTTACCAGCTCTGCTGAACTCCACTTCGAGGAGGTTCTCTAAAGCCTACAGGAACCTCAAATTGCCAGGAGGATTAGGAAAATAATAAAATTTCATTCATTTTAGGATTAAAAAGCAAGCACGAGAAATGTGCTTACTCTGATAGTCTCACTGTGATCAAGCACAATTTTCTTGTTACAGTTCTGGCACTTATCAAATGGAAGAAAGAAAAACTAAACACAATCAGATAAAAAAATTAAAGCCCTGAGCGTAATGAAGTGTGATGTGAAACACTTGGAGAAAACCGGGATGGGTTTTGCTCCAGTGGAATTCCTCAGGTAAGCGAAAATCATCTCTTTTTATTCCAAGGTTGCAGTTTCTGGGTGGGATTCTCCTGCTGTACAGCACACCAAGAAATCCCAGCGAGCCACCAGCTCCACTAGTGTTTCCCCCAGTTCAAATGCAAACCCATTCCCCATTTAAATATTTAATTCAGCAATTTGACAGCACGGGCAGCACGGCCTGGCCGATTTTATCTGCAGTCAGGAACAGGACAGTGACAAACCCCAGCAATGCCTCAAAGCAAGGTCAGCACTGCAGACAAATGACACCGGAGCCTTGGGCTGGGGCGTTGCTCTCCGAGGCAGGAATAATGGGAGGGTGCCAAATTTGGGGATATGAAGTTATTTGGCCTCAGTTGGAGTCGATGACAGACGGTGGCACTGAACTGCTGAGCCTGCAGCTTGATTGCAGCCCATAAATAGTGCAGGTGTGCCATAAAAAATACACCCCTAGCTCCACGGGGAGTGGGAATACGGCTGGAATTGGAAATAAAAGACACTCCAGACTTCCCTTTTTCCCCTTTTCTTTCTTTCTGAGGGAAGGGAGAGGACACCATTGAAATAAAAACTTCTCATTTTGTGCAAATTTCTCAGCTTTGCTGGAAGTTTCAAAGCCCAGCTCTCTGATCCATGATTTCATGGGCTCTGCTTAGCAGATAACACCCTCCAAACGGGATTACTTTCCTGGACAAGGCAGGAAAGATCTGTTTTTAAACTCTGGCTGTGATCAAGCCAAAGAAAGGCTCGGAAGCATCAAGTGCAGGAGCAGGCTGTGCTCCCAGCTGGCAGCCCCACCGGGCTGGGAGTGCTGCAGGATAATCACAGCCAGGTAACTCTTGGGCCGTTTTCTTACCAGTATTGATTGGCTGCCTCTGCAGAAATGCGAAAAATGCTGCAAAAGTGGCAGGAGAAAGCCTTGCTGATGTTCATGGACTGCAGGGTGCTGGGGTCAGGGAGCACCACCAGCCAAGGGTGCCCAGCGCACGCTTTAATGAAGTCTGACATCGAAATTCAGCGCGACCTTGTGTTGTACAAGAGCAGGGATATCGTGAGCTCCATCAATAAAACCTGAGCAAGGTCTTTTTTTCAGCTGAAAGGAGTCTCTGACACCTGAGATGCTATAAATATTCATTGGGAAAACAGAGCAAATGGTATCGAGGGTTATTTTTGGTAGGACTGGGGGCTGCGTTTAGGTCTAGGCTACAAGAAACAAAGAGCTGGGGATTTTATTTATGAAAATATGATGTTAGCTGGGGATTTTATTTATGAAAATATGATATTAGAAGGAGTAGTTTAAATGGGAGTTTCAAATGGGGGTGTAGGGGTCTTTCCACAAGCATTCTTAAGAAGTGTTTCCCAATCAAAATCCTCTCTCTAGAAGAGTTCCCCGATCAGGGGAGAGTAGTTCTTGTTGCTTCAAAATAACATCTGCATAGCCGAAATATGATAACACAGCTTTTGAATATGCTTGTATTTGGCTTTTGTTAGTTTGTATCTTATTTTGGTTTTCTGTGGATTGTAAAGATTAGGATCAAAGTTTATTAAGTGCAGTTTCACCCCATCTCAGCTGTGGGAGACTTCTCCAAGGTGATCAGAGGGATGGAGCAGCTCTGCTGGGAGGAAAGGCTGGGAGAGCTGGGATTGTTCCCCTGGAGAGGAGAAGCTCTGGGGTGAGCTCAGGGTGGCCTTGCAGGGCCTGAAGGAGCTGCAGGAAAGATGGAGAGAGACAATGGACAAGGGATGGAGGGACAGGACACAGGGAATGGCTCCAAACTGAGAGAGGGCAGGGATGGATGGGATTTTGGGAAGGAATTGTTCCCTGTGAGGGTGGGCAGGCCCTGGCACAGGGTGCCCAGAGCAGCTGTGGCTGCCCCTGGATCCCTGGCAGTGCCCAAGGCCAGGCTGGACATTGGGGCTGGGAGCAGCCTGGGACAGTGGGAGGTGTCCCTGCCATGGCAGGGGTGGGGTGGGACGATTTTTAAGTTCCCTTCCCACCCAGGCTGTTCTACACTTCTCTCAGTCACACATTTAAAGGTATCTGGGTAATTCCAGGCAGACAATGGCAGCCCTTGTCAAACTTAAGATTGTTGTTTTAGGGCCTTTTTAACATGTTCTGGCCACACTGAAAACACGAATTTTAAAATATCTATTAAAATAGCTATTATTTATTAAGACATATCTGTATATTTATTAATAAATATAAAATATGTAATTTTAAAGCAATATGCAACTGTGATTCCTGAGCTCAGTAACAGGCACAATCTGGCTTTACCTTCGATGTTGCTGCTTTACCATTTTAAAGCTGCAATTTCCACGCAGACAAACTGATGGCAACTTTGTGCATGTGAATGCTGTTGAATATTGCAAATATTGTTGGCAGAAGCTCTTTGTTCCACCTTCATTAAAAAAGGGAGGAATACCTGCATTTGTAATGCACTTAATTATGTATAAATACATATATACATTCACATAGTGTATTATAAATACAGATATTTATGTATAAATCAATACATAAATCAATACATAAATCAATAAATACATAAATTTGTAAGTTATCAGGATTTTGCTTTAGTGACTGTATTTTTCCCAATTCTTCACTCAGGGGCATTTGTGGCCCATCATGTGCTGATCTGTTTTTCCAGAAGGCCACAGAGTGTTTTTATGTTGCTCAGCTGCCTGTGTTGGTGCTGGGAGGGCACAGAAAGGTTGGAATGTGTACATGTGGGAGGAATTATTTCAGATTTTGTATTCAGGCAACCCACAGTTGGAATTCTGACATCACTGCTAATGTGTTATTAAGTCATTGTAGAAATATTAAAAATCCCAGGTAAAATTAATGTGATTTCTAGTTTTTCCCAAGCATATGGAATTGTAAAGAGAACAGATTTTGCCTATGTTTGCTGGAATTATAGGTTCTATTTTATTAATACACCCCCCAAACCCTGATGTGGCCGAGTGGTAAATCCACAGCAGAGGACGATGAGTGGTTTGAGGAGAAGCTGGGCTGTTCCTCTTGCAGGCATCTTCATGTTTGGGGAGGTTTAGGTAAGATCTCAGGGGGAATTTCCTCCTGGAAAAAGCTGTCAGGGATTGGAAGAGATCACCCAGGGCAGTGGTGGAGTCCCCATCCCTGGAAGTGTCCAAAAAACCTCTGGATGTGGCACTTGAGGACGTGGTTTAGGGCTGATGGCTGGACTTGATGAGCTTAAAGGTCTTTGCCACCCTTAATGATTCTCTGTTTCTGTTCAAGGCTAAAGGATTAAGAATTTAAAGGACTCCAATCCTTGAAGAAGTTCTTATGTGCCTGTAGAGCAGGTCCTAATTTACTGATCAGACACCACGAAGAACAGACTCTCCAGAGAGAGAAAAAGAGGAAATTCAGCCCTGAAAACGGATGGAGAATAGAAGGGAAAATTATTAAAGATACAGGAGATGCAATCTAAGTTCAAATAAAATATCCCTGCTTGTCTCGGGGCTGGAGCCTCTCCTGTTTGACAGGCTGGGCTGACCCCATGGAGGCCTCACCACAAAAAGTTGCCTGATGATGCTGCTGGAAGGTGAGTAAATGTATGTCAGGAGGAAAAATAACACTCCCAAGCAAGGATGATTTAAGATTATTCTTCCCCACTTCTGTGCGAGATTGGATCTATTGTAACCTTCCCAAACCTTTGTTACCTTTGTAATTTAAACTGACAGGTTAAATGCTAATGCAATTGATAGGGGTGAACAAGTGGTCAAGGAACAACCTGATCTGACTGTATAATGCATCAGAGAATTGCAAAAATATGCAGGTCAGATATAATTTTGACAGAAAATGGCTCGCTGCAAGGGTTTATGTTTCCCTGGATGGTCTTAAAAAGAGTTGGACTATGGTAAGTACCACAGCGCTCGGAAAAAATACCAACTTAAACTTAATGGAAAAAATCCAAGTTCTCAATATCCTCAGATTTCATTATCAGTTTTTATTGGAGCTGGGATAATAAGATTAGAGAATTAAGAGAAAAGTTATACCCATTTTCTTCAGCTCAGCAGCCCTAATGTGCAGCAAGGAAGTGACACTCATTTCTCACCATAAATACAGCAAAAACTGCCTGGAAAAAGAAGTGCTCTGACCATGTACAGGTCCTTCCCGAAGAAATTCCTTCAGCAGGCACTGGGGCATGGCAGTAACCCTTGGGAGTGGGTAAAAGGTGGTTTCTCATCAGTTAATCCTGGAGCTGGTGGTTTCCCACTCAGCATAACATGACTGGAGTGGGGCCAGGATGTGGCTCCTGGAGCAGCTCCCCCAGGACGAACCTCCCTGCCCCAGGGGTAAAATGTGTAACTGAGCTGGAACAGCAGGAAATGCCCACGGCAGTTCAACCCAGACCTCTTCATTTTCAGTTCAGGGACTTCCTGAAAAATAAGAGACGAATTTATATCCCTCTGCTGACTGGCTGAATTTATCTGAAGCAGAAGGAAAGGGAAATTTGGGCAACTTTCATTATGTCCACCAGTACTCTGTGAATCCTTTATTTCCTTATATTAATTTATGTGTTTTAAAAAGCAGTGGTTTAGAACACAGCTTATTTTCCATTTTGGGGCATGATCACAAATTGTTCACTCCAGTCTGATCACCAAGGATATTGGAAGTATCAGTTTTTCCCTGGACACTTTCTGAGCGAGAACAGAGTTAGGGACACTAAAATTTTTCAGCACTGACATTATGCCAGTAGATTTTGGTACCATATTCCTTAAAAGAGTGTCGGGTTTTTTGCCTTTTAACTCAGAAAACCCAGGAACCACTCAGACTTTTTCCACTTCCAAGCACTCCCCACTCCAAGAAGCCACCAGCAGGTGCTCAATGGACCAGAACAAAGACAGCAAATAAAGATATAACCCCTCCCTTCAAAATTTTTTATATTTTCCTGATTTGTTTATTGCTTCAGTGGGTTTTTTTTTCCCTCAGAGGAAATTTCAGAGTTGAATTTGTGCTCCTGCCCGCACAAGCGCTCACTGTATTCTTCATCCATGTCAGTGTTTAGAAAGGAAAATTGAAATGTAAATTGACTCAGTGCTTTTAAAACCTTAAAAAATAATAATTCAGTGCCTGCTCTATGAAATGGAACTCTCCTGGCTGCTTTAACCTACTGAGCAGGTTAGCATAACATGAAATCAATTATTGTACTCGCCATATAAAAGCTGTCAGGTTTAATACTTATCTGCAGTATCTCCCCTGAATGTTTGATTTCCAATCATCATCCCCGTGAAGCTCCAGAAATACGGGGACAGAAGGAAGATTCCGGGGTAAGAAATTTATTGGACTACCCTGAGTTATAAAAGTGAAATCGGGAAAGAATAATACACCCTGCAAACACGGCTCCCTTTTTAATCAAACACTTCCCAGCCCCATAAAACAAAGCAGAGAACAAACTGCAGAACAAATATTGAATTTCTAGTCTGGATTGTAATAATTGTGACACTGTTTCACTTATTTTTCAGCTTGTCTGGAAGCAGCTTTTGCTGGAATATTATTCTCATTCTTTTCTGTCCTTTTCCTTGTATTTCTTCTTGGGTTGTTTTGGGGTTTGGTTTTGGGGAGATTTTTTGTTTGTTTGTTTTGGCTTTATTTTTTGGAGTTTTTTTGGGTTTTGAGGGCTTTTTTTGGGGTTGTTGTTGGGTTTTTTTGGGGGGTGAGTCTTTTTCTATTGAGAGAGAATCAAATAGAAAAATGCTTGACTTTCACAGCTCTTCTACTGCTAAACTTTATTCTGTACTTATAACACACCATGCAAATAATTATTGATCTGTTTTCTGATCTGGGCTTTATTGTGTGACCTTGCTGTGGCTAAAATTGCAATCTTAGATGTTCCACCTGTGGTGGTGACCACAGGCAGCAAGTTCTTCATTTGAGAGTCCTAAAAATGATGAATTAAGGATTGTGAAGTGCTGGTGCTATGACAAGGGTGGGAATTGTTTGTAACAGAGCTGGGACAAATGCCTGGAGTGGTGGGAAAGGAGTGAAAATGGTGACTCTGACTCCTTCCTGCTGTGTTTCTGTAGGGAAAGGGAAGGTTTGGACTTCTGGGAAGGCTGAGAATGCAGGAATTGGAGTGGCAGGACACAGGGAATGGCTTCCCACTGCCAGAGGGCAGGGCTGGATGGGATATTGGGGGGAAATCCTTCCCTGGGAGGGTGGGCAGGTCCTGGAATGGAATTCCCAGAGCAGCTGTGGCTGCCCCTGGATCCCTGGCAGTGCCCAAGGCCAGGCTGGACATTGGGGCTGGGAGCAGCCTGGGACAGTGGAAGGTGTCCCTCCCATGGCAGGGGGGGGATGGGATGGGATGGGATGGGGTTTAGGGGCCCTCCCACCCCAAACCAGTCTGGGACTCTTTCACTCTGACAAAAGTCACCTGGAGCCTGAGTCCTTCCCACTGAAGGCCCAGCCAAGCCCAGAAGCCAGGACAGGTTTCCATGAGCTGCTCCTTTGCACTTGTCTGCCTAAAATATCCCAGGAGCAAACCCCAAACCATCTGTGGGGTCTGGTTTGAAGCTCTGTCACCCGACAGCTCTGGTGGATTGCTTCTGGCAGCAGAAACATTCCCTGCCCGTGGTCCAGAACAGCTTGGAACAAAGAGCTATAAAAGCAGGGAGCAGGAGACAGATTTATCTGGGTGTATTTCAAGAAATGATGATCCTGAATTGATTCCTTCTCTGAAATACAAACTCCATGTTTAGCTCTTTTGAAATAGAAAAAAAAAAAAAGGATAAACATAAAACAAACCAGGATTTATCCTCAAGATCAACTCTCATTCTCTTTCAGAAATTACATTCTAGACAATAAGTGATCATTATGTGCCAACAGAGCTGAGAATCTGATTTTAACTTTCAGGTAACATATTAGGGCCATAACCAAATCTGAGCACTATTATCATAGCCAAATGACTGTAATGCTTCAAGGCTGTAATAGTCATCACCTTTTTATCATTCAGATTACCAGCCAAGCCTGAAACAATGAATTTCTTTAACATTATTCTCCCATAACCTTTAACTGTATGCATTATTTCAAACATCTGAAATAATCCTTTATATGACACAGTAGAATAATGTTTGCCACTCACTGCACACTCGAATTTGTTAAGCCCAGAGTAGTGCAAAAACTCCAGTCTGCTCTGTCTGCCATGGAAATGCATTTATTTCAGTTGTGCTGGAATGATGTTGAAGTGATAAATAATTGGAAGGAACACTGATAGGAAACATAAGGTTCATAAAAGTCCAGGAATGCTGCTGCAGTTTTATCACCATTATAAAAGTGTCCTGCTTGCCTTGTTTTGGGAGGGCTTTACTTGGCCAGCTCTCACATATTTCACGTGGAATGTACAGTGTAAATGTTCCATGGGTTCATTCCAGAGCTGTGTTTGTGATTTGCCTTCCCAGCGTCCTTTCAGGAAATGTTTATTCCTGTTCTATCAAGTGGGTGCTAATGCCCCACTCCAGCTCTCTCCGTGGGTCATCCTGATAAATAATCCTGGGGGTGCTGCGGTGATTCTGTGCATAAACACTCCCATCTCTGACTTACTGCAGCTCCAAGCCCTGGATGCATCAGATTTATAAACAAAACACTCTATTTCTTACCTGTGCTGAGGTGTGTTATGATGGCAGAACTGGCATTTATCTGGACTCGTGATATAAAAAGGTTTCCAGCCACAAGAGCAATGCATGAAAATACAAAAGCATCTACTTGAAATATTTCCAGGTAAAGGGGTCTTGAAAATGATCCCAGAGAGCCTCGAGGCAGGAAGTTTCCTACTGAGAACAGAGCAGGTCGGATCAGGCCCTCGGAGAGCACAACCTCTAAAATAACACAGTGGAAGAATTAAATTGTGTCTTCTTTGATGTCCTCCTGAGAACTGGGTACCTCAGAAAGGCCTCAGCAATACAGAGCAGCAGCTTTTCGATAAAGTTTAACTAATTCCAAAAACTTGAAAATGCAGGCTTAGAAAAATCTTAATTTATTGAAATATTTCTAAAGCGCATTAAGGAACGGGGATTCAGACACAAAGGATTCAGGCTCTGGAGAAGGGACAATTATTCTTGTGCTGAACAAGCAAAAAGGTGTTGGACTTGAGGTCCAGTTCTTCTGTGATTTCTTGTGTGACCTTTCCCAAGCCACGCACGGCGTGCCCAAGGAAACCACAGAGTGATTTCAGTGGCTTCAGTGGAGGAGAGAATAAGCTCCTAATTCCTCTTGGAATCAGTTTTCTCATTAGTAAATTCCCGACCTCAGAGCTTAATGCTTCCAATACTCTTCGTATCCTTGGAGGGGAAGGGATATTGGGGTGTTAACTGTCCTTCCTGCCAGCACTCAGGGAGCAGCAAATCCAGATTAACAGGGGCACTCTGGTGGCCATGGCCAGCACCTGGACCCGTGTCCCCTCCACCCCAGAAGAACGAGAGCCAAAAAGATTAAACACCCCAGCTCAAGAGAACGCTGCTTTCTCAGCAGGTTCCTGGGATTTCCTGCGGGTTTTGCTGTATTTTAGGACATTTGCTGTCGTCTCAGCACTATAATAAAGCCCTCATTTCATCCACAGAGTTAATCAGCAAGTTCACTTCCCCTGGACTGGAAATTTCTGGAGCTGGACATTGGCCTTGCTGCAGGATTTGAGGGCTGACAATGCTCACACAGAGCCAGGAACTCCCAGCTCGAGGAGAGCTGAAAGTTGTTCGTGCTGGCAGTGCCCACCCTCCCACAGCAACACCCCGCAGGACAAGGTGACCATTCCAGTGGACAGGAAACCAAAGACTGATGGCAAATTTGCTGGTAAGTATTTTAAAAAAAGGTCAGTCCTGAACATTAAAAAGGCCTAGCAGGAAATCATTAAATCTGACTGATAACATGGGTTTATTTTAATTTGCTCGCCTGGGTTTTCATTAACAATGAGTGGACTGTGGAAAATAAAATAAACTCCATAAAAATGTGGAGTTGTCTGCAGCTTGCAGCAGGACTTCGAAAATAACTGTATCGATTTCCAGCCAGATTTCCCAACCCTTTCTCTTGGATTAGTTTCTATCTGTATTATTTGCATCCCCAAAAGGGTAACTTTTATACAGTTTAAGTATAAAGTGCCACGGGCTAGGCCCACTGGAGGATTTCAATCACTCTAAATGTGTTTTTTGATGGAAATATTTCAATTAAAGCACTCAAAGCCAGATGTCACCAAGCCCTGGTGCCACTGGGTGCTCCATGGGCACAGGGATGAGCCTGAGCCAGAGCAAGCATCCCCCAGCTGTGATGCCTGAAGGATCCAACCCATTGGTCCATGGACTTCTTGGGAGGGTGGAATTCCTTCCTCTGGGTGTCCTCCATGGACCACGTCACCATCAGGGACAGCTTCTCAGGGTTCTTTTGGAGTTATTAATCTTCTATAAATTCAACTGCTACAAAGTCTTCATAAACTCATTGGAGTAGGGGCAAAAAAAAAAAGATTTTATCCTTTCCCAAGGTGGCTGCTTGAACCCGTGGTCCCTGTGAGAAGCAGAAAAGCTGAGGTTGAGATCCTCGAGTCCAAGCCAAGAGGTTGTGCCTTTTCAGTAAATTAAAAAAGAAACATCCATCTCTGCTGCAGAGCATCACCTGACACGCCTGCTGATTTATTTAACTAATTTTTCATCCCATAATTCTTCCCATCTGTGTTCAAATGATCTCGTCCTGCATTTCCCTGCTGAAGGTCAGCAGGCTGGCAGAGCCGTGTCCTTCCTCCCTCACCCCCATGACAGATCTCTCCCATATTCTGTTTGCTCACCTTTAATCTACTCCAAGGCTACCAGAGCTTTTCTGTTCTCACCCACCAGGAGCTCAGGAACACCTTTCCTGCTGTCCCCAGCCAGGCAGGAGGATCTCTGCACGGCAATAAATCCTTCCCCTTGATTGTTTTAACTCCTGAGCTGGTGGTGCTGCCAGAACAGCTCCAGTTGAGCAACTGGCCATGGGCACCATCTCAAACTGGTGCCAGTGGTGCCCAGCACCTCTCAGCTCCTCCCTTTGCTGTCCCAGCAATGGTGCTGGACTCACTCCCAGCCCCAGGGGCCAGCAGGCTCCATGAGCGGGGCACAAACCTTCCCAAGTCATTTGAAAAGCCATCAATTTTCCAAAGGGAGCTGTGCTGAATTAAAGCTTGTCCAAACTCCTCACCCTGGTCGTATTTCTCCCCCATCACGTTGGATAAGTCAGCTGTTGTTTCACCACCTGTTAATCCGTCTGTGCTCGAGCTGTACGTGGGATTTATGAAGATTCCTGTACCTTCCTTGTTGCCTACATGTGACCGATTCAGCTATTCTTTTATCATTATTATTTTTTTTCATGCTACGTCCACCTATTAATCACAATTTTAAGACAGGGAAATACGGAAATTTTTATTTCCACAACAGGCATTGAAGTTTTTCTGCCTTTTTTATCATGAGCTATTGAAGTTGTGTTGACACAACAGCTCCGGTACGTATTTTAATTTGCAATTTTCACCGCCCTCATTCACTGCTATCAAAAGTGAATTTTAACCATAAGTGATACATAAATGAACCTGATGATTTGTAATCATCAGCAGCTCAGGTTATAAGGAATCTCCTGCTGGGGTTGCACATCAATGCAGACAGGAGCAAAATTGCTTTGCTCATAACCTGTGGTAGTTTTAATAATTGTATTTCTATTTCTTTCAGAATTCTGGGAAACATTAGCCAGATAATGATGCCTTTTGATTACCAAACTTGTTCCCTCTTTCAGGAAACAGCTTTGGACTGCAAGAATCACCTCGAATGGGGTTTCTTTTGTGGGCTGGTTTAGGTTTTTTTCTCTTCCTATGTTATCTTTGTGCCTGAGTATTCCTGTTTTTCAGTCCTTCTGCTCTGCTCCAATATGCTCCCAATATTTTTGATTTTAGTGGCTCATTTACCCTATGCAATAAAGATGCTTGTCATGTCATAAGGTAAGTATTTTCCCTAGAAATTGCTGTAAAACTTGGTATCACGCTGGACATTTCTATTGATTTTTGAATTGATATTTGCAGGTCTCTCTCTGCTTTCTTTTTAACAATTGACTTTTAGACCCCCACATTTCTTGAAAGAAATATTGCTGTGAATTGCAGAGATCTTGACCTGCTCTTTTTCTCCCCTTATCCCTCAGAGCTTTGCCATTCTAATGGCTTTTCTTGTGCTCCTTGCAATTAGCTCACAGAAAATTAGAAGAGAGAATGGCGAAATGAACAACTGCCACTCACTGTCAGCGAAGTGCTGAGAAGGAAAAGGCACCTTCAGAAGTCAGAGAAATGAGAAAATATTATAGAGACAATGAGCATCCAGAGCTGGGGGAAAAATTGTGAGGAAACTGAAATTTTCCTTGATCAAGACCCTTTTGATACCTTGAGAATCTTCATCTCAGATCTAAGCACAAAGAACTGCTCTAACCCTCCAGGCATGCAGTGAAATGACCCCACCTCAGTTTAGCCCTGTGATATCTTTAGAAGAATCTTTCACATGATTGTCCTGGACCCTTTCAAAGACACATGAAAAACCCAATTATGGTTACTAAACCCGTGCAATATTAAAGTACCAATATTTACACCCTCCTCATCGCCTGCCCACCTTGAAGTTGTGGTGAGCATGCTGAGAAGGCCAATTTATTCTGACTTTCACCTGCAGAGAAACCCACAGTGCCCAGCTCATTAGGAAAATTGTTTTCCATGTAGGATTTTTGCCTTCATTTCTCCAGGGTGAGAGCAGAAAATCCTGGAATGGTTTGGGTTGGACAGGACCTTAAAGCTCACCCAGTCCCACCCCTGCCATGGGGCTAAACCCCTACAGTACCCAGTGAAACAGGGAGAATCTTTATTCTGCTTTTATTTTTGCTCTAAACCCAATCACATCAAATTTAAAATTATTACTTTGAGAGTAAGATCCCATCCAGGATAAACCACTCCAGCAGGATGTTTCCATTCCTTATTTCCCTAACCAAGCTTAGACACAAACATCCCCAGATGTGGTTCAGAATGTTGTTTGTCTTCATCCAGGAAAAAGATCAATTCTGTTGTGGAAACACAGTGCACAGCATGGGATCGCTGTAATCAATTTGAGCAGGCCTTGGTAAAACTATCTGCTAGTCTGCAATCCAGCAGCATCAAAGCTAATTAATACTTTAGTCAGGCTAATGAATGTATTAGTGGTTAATATTTGTGTGTAAGCTCCTCATAACTCAATAATCCTATCCCATTTGCATTATTAATAGGACAGGTATGAGCGGATTGATCACAGAACACATTAACCCAGATTTGTGCTCTGTCTTAGTTCCCTCCGAGGAAGAGCAGGAATCACTGAGGGATTGCAGGGAGCAGACTCTACAAAGGCCTTTTCAGATTCCAGGTGAGTGGGACTGAAAAATTGCAAAGAAAGATGCATTTTAAACCAGACATGAGCTGATCTAGAAGGTGATGGATGTCCAAACCCAAGGACTGAGTGCCCTGGTTTGTCAGATGCTTTCAGGTCAATCCCCTCTCCAAGGCAAGAGAAACAGGCAGGAAGGAAGGGGAGAAAGAGGGAGAGGTAAAATCCGCTCCACAAAAGAATTTCCCTTCATTTCCCTTCCTCTCCTCACCCCACTCCTCACATAAAAACCATGGAGTGGGAGCTTATTTATTGAAATGAAGCTGGAGGTTGGTTCAGGTGGGAGACGAGTAAATAAACCAAGTGCTTCTCTAACGCCTGCTGCAGAAGAACAATATTTTGCAATTTCCCTCCTACAGGCTTTGTGTTCTACAAAGAGAAATAAAAACGTGCTTCATCCTCTTCAGCAGCCTTGAAAGCTTTTGGTTATTCACAGCCCCTCACAACAGAGGCCAGATAATCCTCTGGAAGGGGAAGCGCTGCGGAGAGAGCGTGCAGGCAGATGAATTCCATTGGAACAACAATAAAAAAAAGAGATGAGGAAAAAGCAGCTCATTCCTTTGGAGACTCATCTTTTTAATGCACCATTTCCACAGGATCTTCTAATTGCTTCTTGTGGGATTGAAGTGTTTTCTCTCGCAGCCTCGCTTTGGAATTTGTTACATTTCCTGGTACAATGTTCCCCTGCTTTTTTATTTTTAGGATTGAAGAACTGTTTTCTTATCCTTTTGTTTTTCCTTCCCTGAGATATTTTCCCCATCTCTCCCATTTCCATGTTCACGTTGTTATGATCAGTGAAATTCAAGCTCATGTGGTGCTGTGAAGCTGGATCCTCTTTTATTGCCACACTTCCTTATGTGGTGGGACAGCGGTGAGAGCTGCTGGTTAATCAGATCTGAAGTCCTACATGTGGCAGGGAGATGTGCTATGAATTATCCAGTGAGCTGGACCTGCGTGATTAACGAGAATCCATTCTCCACTCTGCACTCCAGTGCTCCTCCAGCTGCAATTTCTTTGTTAGAAACGTGTGTGCAGGGGATGAAAGAGGAACAGAGACAGGAAAACCTCAAGAAAAGGAGTTTGTGGCTAAAAAAAGGGGAGGAGAGCAAGCAGCAACAGCACTAGTCCCAGGGCTGGCCAGATGTTTGCTCAGCTGTTCAGGCACAGCTCTTTATTAGAGTATTTATTTATATATTTATTTTTTGTCAGCTGCCACATGACAAGTGGCAAAGTTAGGGCTTAATAAGTAATTAAGACAGTCTGCCATGAAACTGAGAAAAATGAGGGAAACAATGTCTTTCACCTCTTCTTGTATGATTTAACTGGTTAAAAATGTTCCGCTGTTTTGCATAGGGCTGAGCAAATCATTCATTATAAATAATGTATTAACCTAATTTCATCGCTTTTACTCTGTGAAATGTTCCTGACTAGATTTGTAAGTATTCCTTCTTGAAAAGTATTGGTACCTGGAAGCAAATCAGCAGATATTTTATCTGCTCGTGATAATTCCATGCAAACAGGTAGTGCTGGAAATTGAGAAAGTCTAATTTTACCTCTCCATGTAGTATTTGAGAAATATTCAGGAAATAGCTTCAGAGAAAATGTTTATAGCTAAAATCTGTGTGTTGGGAACGTTTTGTGCAGCTGAAGCTCACTGATGTGCTTGAGGAGAGTCATTGTGAAGGACTCAGGGCCAAATAAAAATTAAGTATTTCTTAATATGTCAGTAAAATGATTGCTATCACCAGATCTGCTTAAATTAACAGAGTTACAGCTTTGTGAGATAGACAATATCACCTCAGGTGTACAAAATATCAGATTTTGCAGTGCTGCAACACAAACTGTTGATCTTTAGCTAAACTTGTCTCGGGATAATGGCAAATCGTTTATTTCCCTTGATGCAATTCCATTTTTTCCTTCGAAGGTCTCTGTGTATGAGGTTCAAACAGCAGGGAAAACATCTCCTGAGGTAATGCAGGAAGACAAAATATGCAAAGTGTGCCCAGATCTCTGTTTTGGAGAAGAAACTGCATTTCTGGTAAGCAGCAGAGACCAAATAAAGCAGCAAGAGCCTGGCTGCCCCCCAGCCTGTGAAGGGCAGGGAGAGTCAAGGGAGGATCAATAAGGTTTGGGTAAGGCCTTGAAAGAGACTTTTAAATGTGCATAATCAGCCAGGATTGAAAGTGCCAAAGCAGCTCAGCCAAAGCTCTCCTGTGGGTGTGAAAGGAGTGGGAGTGCAGCTGGTGCCCCTGAAACCCGGGCTGGCCACCGAGGGTCACCACAAACCCACGGCAATCACAACCAAAACACTGATTTTATTGTACCAGCCATCCGTGCTCCAGGATTGTGAGAGGATGAATCCAAAATTTCATGTGAGGGGCTGCAAAGCAGCTGGCCTGGCTTTTGGGGTGGGAAATGTTCTTCAGGGTGAGCAGCAGCAGCAGAGACTTGTCCTGCTGTAACCTCACATCAGAAACCACATCCCCACGGCAGCTGAACAACCTTACATGAAATTTGAGGTTTAGGATAATTTTCTCCTGTAAGTAAGGACAGGCTGCCACCCCGCAGGGCTGTACAGCCACTAAGGATGTGATCCAGAAAAGCTTTTACCATTAGCTCCTTTCTAAACCAGAATTTTCCCTGCCAGGATCTTTGTTTGGGTGCAGAAGTTTGGGATGTGGTGAGTTTGGACCCCTGCTCCAGTCCATCAGAACTGGGATTCTGCTTTTGGCATCTGGAAGGTGTCACCGAGAGGAACTTTGTTTTGCAGGTAATGTTCACCCTGTTGGTTTAAGAAGTGTGGCTAAAACTCCACTAATTCCATGCAAAAATCAGATTTACAAAAAGGTCTGATGGTCTATTTATCATCCTCTTGCTGATAGTTCATAACTCTCAGGAATTCAAATTAAAGCAGGATGGAGGGGTGGTTTACAAATGTTTGTAGCTCTGGCTGCAGCCACTCCAATAACACCAACACCAAAAGCAGCTCTTGTTCACTCATTGCAAAATTGGCTTTTACTTTGCAATTAATAATCCACAAATAGATTTATTCTCTGGCTACTTAGCAATCCTCAAAACAGCAATTTTTGCCTGATTTAATGAC
This sequence comes from Daphoenositta chrysoptera, assembly GCA_013397915.1. Taxonomy (NCBI): domain Eukaryota; kingdom Metazoa; phylum Chordata; class Aves; order Passeriformes; genus Daphoenositta; species Daphoenositta chrysoptera. Next base: position 131,183 of record VZRO01005790.1, on the reverse strand, counting down.
TGAAGGACCTAAAGTACACGAATAGAAGGAATTCCTTCTTTGTACTCTCTTGTGACACTGGACTGGCATTTGAGAATTATCATTAGAAGTCTCTGGTGCTTTTAGAGCTGAAGCCCAGGAACTGCAGCAAACTGAAATTTATAAAATCTGTCTTCAGGCTGGGGTTGTGCACATCTGTTTTGAATGGATGATGTGGGTTATAACCAGCTCTTGCCTTTGCCCAGGCCTCTGGCAGCAGGCAGTCGTGTTATTGAGGTGTCCAGCACCCCAAAACCCACTCCCATTCACAAGTTCTTTAATAATGGCTGATTCGGTCTATTATAAAATGGATTATTTATTTGTAGACACAAAACTGTCTATTATAAAATGGATTATTTATTTGTAGACACAAAACTAACAGACATAGGACTTAAAACAGACTACTACTACACAGGGATAGGCAAAAAGGGGATACTAGTAAATACACACGGAGTTAAAAGTACCATTAAAATTACAGCAAGCTAAGAAATAGTATAATTTAGGATTTAATGTTTCTTACCATCCAATTCTTTGATGGAGTACACATTGAAAAATCCTCTCTGTCAATGCCCAGGAAAGTGACCTGGAGTTGAGCAAGCTCCAGGGAGAAATCTTCTC
>VZRO01005790.1:53532-119688 GCA_013397915.1 Daphoenositta chrysoptera | reverse complement strand
CAGAAGCTTTTAGCAAATGAAGGTTAAAGTGATCAGGTTGTTAATGAAATAGAAAAACTCCTGTTAAAAGGCAAATAAAACCTCACTAAGCACAACCATTGTGATCTGGTTTCTGATACATCATTTAAAAAGATTTAAAATTATTTTATTTTATTATTTATTTATTTATTTATTTTATTTATTTTAAATTATTTTAAATTTTAAATTATTTTTAAATTATTTTAAAATATTTAAAGATTAAAAATTATTTAAAAATGAGGAGGAAGCAGAACAACTTGTAGTGCTGACACTGAAATACATGGAATCAGCAAACCCCACAAAGTGCAGTTCTCCTCAGAGCAGAAACACATCGTGGCTGTTTGACCACTCCATTTGTTGACAAAATTATCAGGATCAAGATCATTAGGCTGAGTAAGTAGATGAGATTTACAAGAAAGAGGAACACTAACATGGAAAAATAGAGGTGAAGGGTTTTAATTGAGCTGAGAAATTGCATTTATTATTTAAACACCATCATCATCAATTGGCTGAGGCAACCTGGAAAAATGAGATTTAAAAAGAACTTAAACATGAAGTCGGAGAGAAGATCAGCACAAGGGCAATGAAAACCAGCCCAGAAAGCTGTAAATTTAAAGAGTAGGTTTGGATTGGGTTTTGGGATGGAATCCTTCCCTGGGAGGGTGGGGAGGGGCTGGGATGGAATTCCCAGAGCAGCTGGGGCTGCCCCTGGATCCCTGGCAGTGCCCAAGGCCAGGCTGGACATTTGGAGCAGCCTGGGACAGGGGAAGTGTCCCTGCCATGGAACTGGATGGGATGGGATGGGATGGGATGGGATGGGATGAATTTTAACCCAACCCAGGGTTCCTGTGCCACGAACACTCTCCCTGTGCCATGGGACCAGCAGCAGCAACGTCCTCAAAACGCCCAGAAGCTGCATAATTGATAAATTAAATAATACATAATGCCCAGAAATGCACACTCAGAAAATGTCCTTTCATCCTTACTCAGGGTTCTGAGTGCACACACACACACAGAGGCTCACACAAGGGGATAGAAATGCATTTTTTCTGATGGAAGGAGTTTTCCCTGTCTGCTCCGGTAGCACGGAAAGCCAAAATAATTCAGTATCAGGCTGGAATAGATCTGTTGTGAGCAGCAAAGCGTCTGGGGCTCTGATAACACAAACAATCCCAAGCAAAATTTTATTTCTCCAGAGAATCTCCCTGTTTAAGCTGCTTTTCCTTATCCTTCAAGGATATGGCCTGTGTTCATCGGGAGATCACTTCCCTCTACTCTAAAGCACATTTCTGAACTTCACTCAAAAGCCACGACTTGGGTGAGTTATTAAACCATTAAAGGCCTCTGTCACTTCTCATATCGAGGTTCCTCATCAAGTGATTAAAGCAGTTAAAGTTACTCTGCAGCAGCAAAAATGCAGAATTGGCACTCATTTTATGAGATCAAGACCAATCCTAGGTGGGTTTTGCATGGGAGAACTGTGGAAAAGTGTTGCTAATGAAAAGGTAGCTGATGGAAAAGGAAATTAAAATATTGTTCATAATGCTATGAAAAGAAAGTTGGTTGATTCTTCTTTCCACTGGGGAAATTTCTCTTTTATTTCATTTAAAAATTAAAAATAAACATAAAAATATTTACATAAAAACTTTATTATTCTTTTTTTAAAATATAAATTTAAAATAAAATTTTATTTATAAAATACTATTATTTATATTAAAAATAAATATTATAAATCCCCCATTAATTTGATTTACCAGAGTTCCTTTAGGTCTGGAGGCTGAATGTGCTTCCAAGATGGGAAGTGCCTCATCAGGAGCAACGCTGCCTTTGCACTGAAAAATCAGCAGCTGCTTTGATCCTGAAAAACTCTGAAACCAGGGAGCACAAAGTCCCTGAGCATTCCATCCACATTCCACGACTTTTCGACTTAGAATTTTGCCAGCAAAATATGAATTCTCCCACACGGGAGAGAGCTGGAAGAAAACCCTCGTGCAGAACCGAGCTTTGAGGTGAGTTTAATTCCAGTGTTGGAGCCACCTTGAGTGAAACCCTCGGTCTGGTGGAACATTTCGCCTGCCAAGAAAGACAATTCCAGCACAGAGCATCCCAACATCATAGAAAAACCCAGAAATTTGACTTCCATCTGATTTCTGTGGAGTTGCAACCTCAGTGTTGATTTATTTGGGTTTTTTTTTTCAGCTGCTCACGGCCTCAAGTGCACCCAAGAGCTCAGACTTAGCAAATCTTGCTTCTAGGAACAATCTAGAAAAGAACCCCTCATTTTGGGCTCATCTCCTCGTGGAATTTTGTGTCTCCCTTCGTGTTTTGTGGAGGGTGACCACTCAGTTATTTGTAACTCCGTCAAGCAGTGCTAATTCAGTAATGATCACTCCTGCTTCAGCTCGTTACATTCCGGATTTGGGCATCCTTAATTAGTTTCCTTATTGCAACCACCAGAATTATTCATGTGCTTATCTGTGTGTCTGAGCATTTGGCTGATCAGAAACTTATTTTTAAAATGCTAACCAACAGCTGGAGTTAATGTTACGTGAAAAATATTAATTCAACTGATATTTTCTGTAACTCTTCACCTCCTGAATTTCTGCATTTGGGCTTGGATCACCCAGACTTGGCTTTTTAAGTGCAAGCTACTCTAGCAAAAAGACAAAAAGCGAATTATTCAACAATTACATGTAAATGTATGAGTGTATATATATAAATATATATATTTGCAAGCCATTTTTAATAGGCAGTGGAAAGTTGAAATTTGTTGTAGAAACCTTTGCTATAGAAACCTTTTCCTGGAGGAGAGATGAGTTAAAATTCATTCAAGAAATCTTGCTGACAGCTTCAGAGAGTTCTACGGCTGTTTCTATTTTGGGCTGGTTTGTGAAGGATTTATCAGGTTTGTGAAAAGCTAAAATATGGTGTTGTGCATTGTGTGATGGTACAAGGAATTCAGCCCTCATGCTGCCATTGAGGCGTGTGCAGAGTGGTACAGAATATTTCAGCTTCAGGATGGGATGCTGCTTAGCAGGCAGCACCTGAGTTTTGTTTAGAGAATGAAAAAAAAATATGGCTTTGAAGGAAAATGAGGCGTTGGGCACACCAAAGTAAAATTATAATTAATGTTATTAATGTCTCTAATATGCCATGGCAAAAAATGCTCGTTGGGTAATAAAGAGAAACGACCCAGGGTATTTCAGCTCCTTCAAAAAACCCCCCCAGAGGAAAAAATAACCCCAAACAGCACAAAACCAACTCCTCCTCCCCCAACCACAAAATAAAGCAACCACAGGGCTAAAATCTTCACGTTATCCTTTATAACCCACAGTAATTACATTTATGATTGGCTTGTTTCAATCATCTCTAGACACACTAGGAAAACATTTTCTGTTCAAACTGAACAAAACATAAGAGTTTTAGATTACTTGTATTTATGAAAGGAATTATGTGATGAGATGTGCCAGCAGGAGACAGGATATGCCAGCCCAGGAGATCTTTTCCCTCTTTTATTTCCCTTTCAGTGTTCCTGTGTTCCTACTCAGGAGCCTGCTATAATAAAAGTAGTGCTCATAATATGCAATATACTTTTCCAAGTTACTTTAATAGTGCCAAAAAGATAACTAATGAATAATGATAATAAAATATATGGAAAGGGGATCACAAACCTCACTGATGCAGAACAGGAAGAATTTATTATCAAAGTGTTGCTAATGACTTTCTGCCTGCCCCTTTGAAAAGGGCTCTGAGCTTAGCACTATCCCTTGGAAATCCAATTCATAAATCCACAAGCAGCATGAAATTCCAGTAGGAAATCAAGCACTTTTATTCCAGTGTATTACAGCACGTTAATGCTGTTTGTTCAAACACGAACTGCAGGAAACTCCGCTCCAAAACACAAGGAGTGACCTCAGAGCGTGGGTTTGGAAAGTTCGGGGGTTAAAAGCCAAAGCCCAGCTCACAGACAGCTCAGGGTAGGAGGAAACAGATCCGGATGAAATTCCTCATGCAAGCCCAGAGCTGCTGCAGTGAGCAGAGCATCCCTCGCCTGTGCTGGGAAGGGCTGCGGGAGGGGCAGCAAGGGCAGTGCCCAGCTCAGGGCTGGGGCACCCAGCAGCTGCTGAAAAGGGAGAATTTTCCCTGGGAGCTCTCTCCAAAACCTTTCTCCAAGTGCCTGCTCCTCGTGGCTGCCTCTGCTCCCAGTTCCCTCCGAGTGCTCCTCTCCAGCACATTCCAGCGATCTGCTCTGCCTGGAGGGGAGAGAAAGTTGCTGAATTCCCAAATATTGCCACGAAACACGCTCTGGCTGGCAACAGGACTCTGGAAATAACTGGAAGTCCCCTTGTTTTGTATTCCCATAGCTCTGCTGAACACTTCTGCTCGGTGCAGCTGGGAAAGGTTTCTTGTGCTACCCCTCGTTGCCAGGACAGATTTGGCTCCCTCATGGCAAGAGCTGCTCATTCCCTTTTTCTCTTCTCTTTTTTTAAAGGAAACCAAGCAATGTTCTTAGAGAGCCAGAAGATGAAACAGTAGAGGTTTAGGAGTTAGGAAAAAAAAAGAGAGCTCAAGAACTCCAGAGAATCTTAAAATGGTTTGGGTTGGAGGGGACCTAAAAAATGACCCAGTGCCACCCCTGCCATGGCAGGGACACCTCCCACTGTCCCAGGCTGCTCCCAGCCCCAATGTCCAGCCTGGCCTTGGGCACTGCCAGGGATCCAGGGGCAGCCACAGCTGCTCTGGGCACCCTGTGCCAGGGCCTGCCCACCCTCACAGGGAACAATTCCTTCCCAATATCCCATCTAACCCTCCCCTCATGCCACTCTGCCATGCCCCTTGTCCTTCCCGTGCCGGGGACCCCAGGATGAAATGGTGCCTCTCTGGAAAAAAAAAAAAATTCCAAAAATCCTTAATTACCAATCAGAGTAATTACCTCTGAAGAAAGAGAAGATTAATTAGCTGCAGCTCCTGTAGGTCCCAGGGAAGGGGAGGTTGTCAAGCCCAGCCCAGTTCCTGAGACGAGAAGTGAAGGATCAGCCACCTGGAACGGCAGCACCGGGAAGGCTCCGGAGCCTTCCGTGGGAAACCTCATGTCTCTCTCAGCTGCTGCTCCCTCAAAACATTGAAAGGCAAATGAAAGTGACCTCTGCTGAACACAAACTTCTTCAATAACCAAGGAATCCCCCTCTCCATAGCTCACTTTTAATGGCAGTTTCATATTTTTTAATAATTGTGTGAAGTGCCTGATAAAGAAGAAACAGCAGCTTCACCATCTAGGATGGTTGAATTGCTGGAATGACAGAAAGAGGAAAAGAAGGGAGGAAATATCAAGAAATGGCTGATTTGGGATCAATGCTCAAAAATCAATATGGATTCATAAATGCTGTCTTGATATCTCCATAGCTGTACGATTTATCTCCATGATCAGGGTGTCGATTTATAAGAAAGCAGGTTAAAGCTGCCTGTGTTCCTAAACAAACATTTTCAACTCATCCTTAGCCCTGGACTTCTTTCCCCTTTCCTTTTGAGCTCTGAGATCCCAGACTGGGTAAAACATCATTGTGACTTGAGAGATAAAGAAGCAAAATCTGCAGCAGGAACTGCCCAGAGCAGCTGTGGCTGCCCCTGGATCCCTGGCAGTGCCCAAGGCCAGGCTGGACATTGGGGCTGGGAGCAGCCTGGGACAGTGGAAGTGTCCCTGCCATGGCAGGAACTGAATGATTTTTAAGGTCCCTTCCAAGCCAAACCACTTTGTGATTCCAAGTCCATGAGCTGAGTACAAACCCAACATTCCTACTCCAGTTTGATGGCAAAAGACCAATTTTTGTGTTTTCCTCTTTACGCCTTCCTCCATCTCCAGGAATCCAGTGATGAGGAGCAAACACTGCTGCAGTGACTGATGGCCTCTCTCACTGACTGTTGTGTTTGGTATTCCTGCACTGTAGCCTGGGAAGAGATTAGCTCATTATTAAACATAATTCCAGCTCTGTCACGTCAGGCTCAACGCAGCTGATGCTGTCTTTGAAAGTCAGGGCCCAAGACAGGCACCTGAATGTCTCATTGCTTTGATGCCTTTCCCTGGTGTTAAAATGAAGAGCCAAGCACGGTTAGAAGGAAAAAGGTTTTTTCCCTGGGTATTTCTGGCAGCCCCTCAGGTGCAGCACAGGCAGGGGCAGTGCCCCAGAGCACACGGAATGCCACCCACGGGCACTCGGGATCACAGCCTGGGCCTCACAAATGAGCACATCCAGCAAAGATTCCCCAGGGAGAGGCTCCAGGGAACCCCGGCCCAGGACCCTTCCCCTGGCCGGGCCCAGCTCAGGGTACAGGATGTGTTCTGGAGAGGGCCTGGGTGCCTGGGGCTCTCTGACCCCTCACTGTGGGGCTTGCAGGACGTTTGGGTTCTTGGCTTGATGGGAACGTTGGGTCTCAGCTGGGTTGTCAAGCTCAGGGAATTACAACTACGTGGGCTAAAAGCACTGGGGATACATAAAAGCTGTATAAAAGGCTGTATAAAGGGGTATATAAAAGGCAAAAAATCATCATGGCATCAGCTTAAAATCAGACCTCTAACTCCACCTTACACATCCAAATAAGCCAGAGAAGTTCTCAAAATGCTGAGAACCTGTAACATCCACAGCCCCGGTGAGACCAGGTGATACCCAGCATCCTTAGAAACAAAGAACTCTGATTAGTACCAGAGCAGTTGTGAAATGCCTGGTACCCACACTTGAACATCTTCCTCAAAGAACTCTGTATTTCATCCCCTGAAATGTTTTCATTTCCTGGAATAGCTGTGTTTATTACTTTAATAAACTGAATTAGGAAATATGGTTATTGGTTTCCTAACTAGGCTGAATTAAGTTTCATTAAAAAATAAAATCCAGGATTCTAGTTTATACTTGGTATAAATGCACTTAAAATGTTAGAACAACCATACTCCTTTTCCTTTTTCTTTTAATATGTAGATTAAAAAAAAATCCTTCCTGCATTAAACCCAGAGCTATTCTCTTCACTTCAAATGGACTAAAATATCATAAATAAAAATTTTAATTAAAACACCTAGTATATCTGGACTTATTATGTGTACTATTTTCTTCTGCTTGCTGTAGACCACAGAATAAGATCTGTAACACCCCGTATTAAACCAGCAGGGTGATGCTAAAAAGATGTCACCTGGCCTGGTGGTGGTGGCCACAGTCCCTCCTCTGGAATTTGGGCAGGGACATGGAGAGAATGTGGTGGGCAGACCACTGGAGCAGCAGAGCTGAATAAACTTCTGCAAGGAGGACATGTGCTGTTGCAATGAGTATTTCACTGAAAAAAATAAAATAAAAAACCTCAAAACCACCATGTAAGACCCCAGCAAAGGGAAACCAGGGAGGACCAGGATGGAGGCAGCACCACGCCCTGAGCAGGAATAACCCAGCCTGAGACATCCAAAACCCTCCCTGGGACCATCCCTCCTCACCTGCAGGGCAGCCAAGCTGGTGCAGCAAAGCTTTTTTTGGGAAAAATCTCACAATAACAGAGAGTTTCTGCATTAACTGCAGCCCTCCTGTGACGTGGCTTTGCTCCCACTGAACTTGGAAAGGCAAAGTTCCTGCTCTGTGAAGAGCTCTCAGCTCCTCAGCTCCCTCACAGGCCAATTGCAGCTGCATTTATTAATGAGAAATCACTGAAGCACGAGCTAAGCCTTTCAGCTACACTTTTGTCCCAGCAAATTGGTGTTTAATTGTTTGAATGAAAAAAAAACAAAAGTGGGTGGACACTGTCCCAAAGATAAAACCCCATCAATTCCCATCACAGAAAAAGTTAAAACGTTGTTTATTTCCACACAGGAGCCCGTTCAGCGTATTTTAAAAAGCCACAGAGCTGCTTTGGACCGTGGGTGGGTTATTGTGGATTAATTTCCACTTTCAAATGACAGATTTGAAAAAAGTTATTGTGGAGCTGCATTAAAAAGGTTCCTTGAGCTGAAAAGGTTTGGTTACCTCTAAATAGAACAGCAGATTCACTAATGTTCGACTCGTGTCATGAAAATTACTGTCTGCGAGCCAGAGGGAAGTTCTGCAAACTTTTTTTTCCACATTCATAATTAAATCACTGCTCTTTCCGCTTGCCTAATTTGCATATCTCAGGGTTATAATGCGGGAAAAGAGAGAAAGCATTAAAAACACTTCGTGTGACAGAAGTTAACAAAAGAAGAAATCCTGAAAAAGCTTTGAGGGCTTTAATAAGTAACTAAATGACCAAAACCAGACGGAGTGCTTAGCACGGGGAAGTCAATCTGTGCCAAAGCCCTCTTTGCAAATGTTGAAGGCTTAATGACACAGCCGTTTAATTCTTTGTTTAATTCTTTGTCTTCTCGCAGCCTTTTCTCTTTGCAGCTCTGCGGAAGGGGACACAGAATGCAGCTCTGGCTGAGCCACCTTCCCTCGACCCAGGAGAGATGGAATCAGGCACGGGATTTCTGCCAGAACGCCCTTTCACACTGCAGGATGTAGGAAAATTGGTGTTGGTTGTATTTTATAGCCAATCTCATGACCTTCCTGCACCCCAATCCAGCCCGAAGCACATTCATTCCTCTGGTGGTTTATCAATAGTTAAAAAGGGTAATTTATATATTTAAAGTTAATAATGTGTTATAGAGTGTAGGTTCAGAAATCACAGTGTCTTAAAAAGCAGATTTTCCCGAGTCTTGGAGTGTCTCCAGTTGCACTTGAGCAGGGAACAGCTCAATCCCCATTCCCAGGTCATGGGACAAACAGAAATGCAGAAAATCCCAGGGAAATGAGAAGACTTTTGGGAACAAAATGCTTTTTTGAGGGATGCTTCACATGGGACCATCCCGTGTGGGGTTTTTCTCTCCTCCTGGAGGACAAAGCCCTGCTCCCGGGCTGGGGACTGGCATTTCTGCCTCCTGCCCGCTGCTGCCACTGCTCTCTGCCTTTGCAGGTCCCGCTCCTGGAAGGGCATTAATTGAAGTGATCAATAATGCTGAGAGGAGCAGCAGCGAGGACTCAAATTCCAGTCTTGGGTTTTGGTTTCACATCTGTTTTTCATGGAAGCAACAAGAGAACGGAGCAGGCACCACCAGGCAAGAAAGAACAGTAAATTGTGAATTAAACCAGAAATAAACCAGGACTGCACTCTTACCTCAAACCACCATTAATCTTCATGAAGGCAATATTTCGGTGGAACATGGAATATTGGCCATTGTGGCTCTGCCTTAGAAACAACTCAAGCTTTGTTAGAGACAATTGAGCTACATTCTCCCCACATCCTCACTGCAGACATTCCCTGCAGAAAGTGTATCCTTATCTAATGTGATGGAAAATCTGCTAAAACCAAGGGGAATTTGGCATAAGGAAATATTACAGCATCTCACATCATCGTGTTTAGATGGGATATTGGGAAGGAATTCTTCCCTGTGAGGGTGGTGAGGCCTGGCACAGGGTGCCCAGAGCAGCTGTGGCTGCCCCTGGATCCCTGGCAGTGCCCAAGGCCAGGCTGGACATTGGGGCTGGGAGCAGCCTGGGACAGTGGGAGGTGTCCCTGCCATGGCAGGGGTGGCACTGGATGGGATTTAAGGTCCTTTCCCACCCAAACCATTCTGGGATTCTGCGCAGAGTTGGGATAAATGGTCAGTTACAATAAATACTTTGAGTACAGCTGATTATCAGCTCCATACAACCAGAAGAGTAATTAAATGGGCCAAGACAGAGCTCACAGGAGCAAAGTCAAGATCCCAGGTGTTAGAAAGCAAACTGAGCAAGAGCTGCCAGGTTTTGTATTTCCCAGGGCTTGGAGAAGCAGCACTGCTGGTGATCTGATGTGTTTCCCAAGACTTGCTGTGAGCAGCACGGCACAGAGAGTCAGGCAAACGCTGTAATGAGGAGATGTAGGACGTAAAAATAATTAGTCAGGGTTTATGGAGCCTACCAGTGAAACACAGGGAGCTGTGAAGTTATCAAAGGCTCTGTGCAGGGTATGATAACAGGAAAATGTGGCGTGGCAGATTCAGAGAGAAGTGCAGGCCCTCCTAGCACAACTGATACAACTTCATTGCAGTTCCTCGTGGGATTAGCCATGGTGAGCGCAGCAAAACACGATAAAACAGCCTGGGTGCACTGTATCAGCCACTGCCTTATTGATCCTGTAGGCTGCTCCTCCATTCCTGTTCTTAACACATTTGGAAACACAGAATCCTTGAAAGCCACCGATGGCACTCAGACACAGGTTCCCCTTCAAACGAGGGGGCTCTGAACACCAAACTCACAGAAGCAGCTTTGAGAGTGCCCACCTTCATCTTCCCCTTCCCTCACCATCAAAAATATTCTCCCACATTGCCAGGGATTTTCATCAGCCGAGATCAGAGAATCCTGCACGCCGGGGAGGACTTTTGGAGTCACCTCAACCACAACAGCCACCAGGAGCTCGTGTGCTGTGTCACCTCCAGGTATCGCAGCCACAGAGCCCAAACAGCACCTGCAGAAAGCTTTGAGCACTCAGCCATCCCCGGGGAAGGTGCAGACTAATTAAAACCCGTGCTACAAAAAGATGCTGCTGTTGTAACACGTGTTAATGTGAGCTGGTGCACGGGAGAGCAATAAAAGAAATGTCAAAGGAAGTGAGAAATCGTGGAGGAGCCTGAGCTGAGGGAGGCACAAACAAGAGTCTGGGGAAGCAGGGCACAGACTGGAAAACAGAGCTCTCTAAAAATGTAAATATGGGGAAGGAAGGTGCAGATGAGTCTCTGCCATGGGGCCAAGGCCTGATCAGTGCTCTTGGAGACAGATGCTCGTATCAGAATGGGTGACAATGCCAAATATGACATTTGATTCATGTGTAATCACCTATGTGCATCCACAGTCCCAGATAACCACTTCTGCAAGATCCTTGTAGCTGTGCTGGGATAGGAAAGAGGAGACTGAGATCTCCAGCTCTTTCTGCAGTCCCCAGCTCCTCGGTGCTGCTGGCCAGCCCTGTGCCCCCTGTATCACAGAGGTGCCCTGGAGAGCACCAGGGACAGCCTGGTCAGCTGGGGAGAAAGGATTTGTCTCCTGGTGCTGTCCCCTCTGGCTCTGAGATCACCAGGACTTCACTCCCAGTTCCCAGCCACGATGCCAGAGAGCAGGGCTGGATCTCTGGTGGGACACAAAGTCACCCGGGTTCCATCAGTGTCCTACAAACCAAAGCCTAAGGAGAACCCAACCCTCCTCATGCAGGAACAAAGGACTGGGAGTCCAATTTCCCTTCCTGTGTTCAGCCTCCTGGAAAAAGAAAAAAAGAATTAAAATCCCAAGGGCTTGAAACTGGGCATCAAACAGTTGAAAGCTCTGGGAGAAATCCTTCCCCATCTGGTTGGTCTTCAGCTAATTAACTGACATGGCTGCAAATGAGCAGCAGCTGACTGGAGCTCTCTGCTCTGCCTTTCCCTGGCAGGAACGAGGTGCATTCCAGATGACCAACGCTCCAACATTTTCCAAGTAATCCTCATTCAGTGCCGGGCCAGCCTCCCAACAACTCATCCACCTCCTCCTCTTGGGCTGGGATTCCAAAGAGCATCACTGAAGTTGTTATGGGGAGCATCAGGCAGATGCGTGCAGGCTCCAAATCCAGTGATATTTTGGAAAAGCAGCCACCTGCAGGCAGTCAGAGCCCAGCTGAGTCCCAGCCACGCCTTTTCCCTGCAGCCAAGGGAGCTCTCCGAGCCAGCCCGTGGAACCTGGGGCACACAGGCCGTGCCTGGTGCACTTTGCAGGAGGATTGCCATGTGGAGGAGATGCTTCTGTGGGTCCCCAGCAGCTGATGGGTGCCAGATCTCCAAATGTGAGGCCCTAAATGGAAAGAAAAAAAAAAAAAAAGCACCATGTTTCCGTGTCTTCCTGCTGCAGCCTCTGCTAGCATTCCTTCCCTGAGCTCCCAGTGACATTATTCACCCCCAAACACAAGGAAGAGCTTTGTAACAGCAAAAAATCCCATAAATACTCTCCATATCACAGAATGGTTGGGGTTGGAAGGGACACTAACAATCATCTAATTCCAACCCCCTGCCAGGGACAGGGACGCCTTCCACTGGATCAGGTCCAGCCTTGAACACTTCTCCCAATGGACAGAACCAGTGGAACAGATTAAAATCTAATCACTGGCACCAGTGATGTCCCTGTCCTGTCGTGGTCATTGCCCACAGATGGTTTAAACTCCTAAAACACAAACCAGCAAACAAAATTCCCCTCCCCAAACACCCAGGTGAGCAAAATCATTTGCGAAAATACTTGGGAATAACAGGAGCACCACAAGGCTCCAAAGATCAGGCCAGAGGTTGTGCTCAGGCTGGACTGGGAATTACATCCCCCAGGATCTCCCTGAAAACCAGGGATGAACGTTATGTCCATGTGAACACTCCACAGACAGAGAGGACCTTTAAAATAAGAGCACATCCAGTGCTGGATGCCAGCCCCAGTTGTTTCCATGTTTTGCTCTTAATTGCAATATGGCCAAGCAGGGTTAAGTCCACTGAGATTTTTAGCTGGGCTGCAATGAACCCAAAATCTGTGAGGAGACTCATTTCTAATGAAGGTTTTCCCCATTTCTCTGCAATAGGAAATTTAAAAAATTATCCTGGCCCCTCCAGTTGTCTGGTCTTTAGTGGATGCTAAAATATCCCACAGATTTCCAGTCCCAAACCACAGCAAGCTCAAAAAGTAGGGGCTTTTTTCCTATTTTCATCTTAAATTATTAAATTCTAGCAAAATTATATTCAAAGCTGGATTAACTAAGAAGCGTTCTAAGTTTCTGAGTTTGCTGTCTGTGTTTATCCAGTTTGGAAATAGGAAAACATAAATAAAACATCTCCATGGGATGCAAATTCACTTTTCTGTCTCGAATACAAGAAATGCAGCTGTGGAATACAAATCATCTAGCTAGAAATATCATTTAATATTTATTACTGCACATTTGGCTCTGTGGATTCAGGGAGGGTGTCCCCCACTTCTTGTCTGTGACCTTTTGGGGTCCTGACCTCATAATGTGACACCACTAAACGGTGCTGGAGCAATATTTATTTTACCCCATTTAAAACTACATTGGCTTGGATGTTCTCCACTCTCAGACTTTTAGAAACACTGACAAGAAGTTATTTTATTTTTTATTGTAGGACAATTGGGAAACCAGTTGAAGGATATTCTTCCACTGTGAAAATGGGAGAACGATCCAATTGGAAGAAATCTCACGAGTGAGGGCAGAGTGGTGCTGGAATCACCCCGGCAGAGGCTGCGGGGAGGTTTTGGCTTCCCAAAGGGCTGCAGTCATCAAGAGCTTTCCAAGAACCTCCAGAAAAAGCAAATTACTCATTTTGATAAAAAAATAAACTCAAGTTTTGAGGAAAATGTGGATATATATAAAACCTAATCCAGTGTGAGGTACCTGTAGGAGAAGGCTGATCGCAGGCAGTGGTTTTTAAGTGCTGGTCACCCCTGTCCTTATTTTGTGCACCTCAAAAATTGGCAGTTTAGAAGAGGTAACAACAAATTTGCTGGCAGAACTTGCCCTGGAGTTCCTGTGCTCCCAATCTCTGTAAGGGAACGATGGCATTTGGCTGAAGGTTGGACTTAATGATCTTGGAGGGCTTTTCCAACCTTAATGGTTCTGTGATTTTAATGCATTTTGAGTCCTGGTAATAAAATGAACCCCATCAAGGGCCTGCTCCATCTCCCTGATGGGTGTGGCACAGGGGTGCCAAAGGAAAATCACTGTGGATTTCAAGAGCTTTTCAAAAAAGTGTTTTAAAAACAGGGAGAGCTCTTGTGCAGAGAAGACTTTTGACAATCAATTCAACATCATTTTTTACCTGTGTCTTTGCACTCCCTTGCAGCTGGCACCACTCTTCTTTCCACACAAGAAAAAGTTCTCAATGAGAGGGTATTTTTTATAAAAAAGTTATTAAGCATTAAAAGAAAAAGTGCATTTCTATAATAAAAGGGTTAAAAAGGTCTAATTCTGAATTTCTACCCCTGCATCCCAAGATGCTTTTGTCTGAAAGTCAAAAACTGATTTATGGATTGCTCATTTACAGACTGAGGGAACAGAAGTCCTTTACCTGCTTCCCAGAACAAGAAAATAATCCAAAAAACTAACTTTTCCCTCATTATTATGCAGTGGCAAAGCAGAAACCAGCCAATTATCCTGTGAGAAATCCCAGCACTGTTCCCCAGACGGGACAGCCCTGCAGTGGCAGGGACAGGAACCCTGAGCCCGCAGTGGTCACACAGCCCCCACCCCACGGGGACCCCTGCCCAGCACTGGGACCCCCCTGCATCCCCTGGCTGGATTTCACATCCTCACGGAGCTCTTTTGCCTCAAGCAGCAGCAAGGATGGAAGGTTTGAGACCTGCAAGCAGCTGGAGTAACCAGGACTGCAGCAAAATGTCCCAAATCTGCTGAAATCGAGGTTAATTCAGGGGCTGCCGTCACCAGTGCTGAGCCCGAGCCTGCAGAGGGTCCTGCTGGCACCCATTTATCAGCTGCCAGAACAGACTTCCCAGAGCTCTAAATATTCTTAAAATATACACAGCCCCTGCCAGGGCAGAGCTGGTGCCCATAAAACACTGGGTGTGCAGAGAACTGAATTTAGGACGTGAAGGCTGAAGGTGGGGACACTCAGTGACCCCGACTTGCTGAAGAACACCACGGGGCACTGACAGCCAGCACCAGCACAAGAGTTTTCCTGGCAGTTTTACAAATTTCCAGGTGTTTCCCATCTCCAGAGGTGGAGCCACCCTTCTGTTACCTGCACCAAAAGCCACTCCTGGTTTCTGATCACCTTTGGCTCTTGCTGATCAGAGTTACACACACAAAAATAATTTTTTACTGCTTTAGCGTGAATTTTTTCAGAGCAGCTCTTGGAGCACAGATTCTGTAGCTGGTGAGGTGAATCCAGAATGGTTTGGGTTGGGAGAGACCTTAAAAACCATCCAGTGCCACCCCCTGCCACAGACAGGGACACCTTCCACTGTCCCAGGGTGCTCCAAGCCCTGCCCAACCCAGCCTTGGACACTGCCAGGGATGTGCTTCAGATTATTTTCCTGTAGACATAAAGGCTTCTATGCTTTTCTCTGTGGTATCACTTTTTGTAATCCTTGTCCAGCTGTTTTCTCCCCCTTTTTATCTTCAAATTCTGCATTAAAGAAGAATTCTGGGACAAGGCCACGCGCATCTCCAGCCTCCCATTTTCCTCTGCAATGTTCCCTCCCAGGTGCCGCTTGCTCCCGAGCAGATTAGGATCACTGGAAAATGCTCAAATCCTTTAGGAGCTCTTGCATCCCCACTGTTCCATAATTAACTCTCCTTGCCACCTGCATTTGTCTGATTCCAGCAAAAACAACTTCCGTGCCAGAGCCCTCACTTTTGGGAGAGGAAGGAGCCCCGTGGCTCAGCCCGGGGCTGGGCGAGAGCAGCCACTGCAGCCCCAAACTGCTCTGCTTTGGGATATTGATTAGGAGCTGGATTGCCTCAGAAACCACCACAGCAGTGGGTAACCCAGAAAAAACCCGGGTATTGCTGGCTCGCTCCTTCCCAGCGATTATTGTGGAGGGAATGAATTATTCCAGGTGCCAAACCCCACCATGAGCACGTTCAAAGCTCTCTCTGAGCTGTTGGGTTTTGTTGTGCTTCCTTGGAGAAGGAGCATCCTTTGGGAGGCCTGCAGAGGAGGCACGGAACAAATCCTTATCTCGCTCACCCTGAATGAACCTCGCCTGGTTTTAATTAAGCAGAGCAGAGGGTGGTGATCGGGGAAGAAAAGACTGGGAAAAGGTAAAAGAAGCGATCAGATTTCCTGTTTTCCACCAGCACAGCCCCTACACAAACCAAGGGTCAGGGATCCGGTTAGGCAGGGGATGGAAAAAGCCTCAAATGCTGGATTTGCCCCAGAATTCACTGAGAAAGTCCCTGCTTTGTGTTCCTATCTTTTATTTTTATGCTTCTCTTTTGGCAGAGGTGCCGCAGCGTTCGTGGCACAGCTGAGGAGATTTTCTGGAAGGGTGTTTGAAGCTCCCAGGTATGGAAGTTGCTCAAAGTCTGCCATTATTATTGCCCTTCAGGAAAAACATCTGTGAGAACTCCGATTGTGCTCGCTTTCAGGCTTGCTGTTACATTGATAAACAGAACTGTTGCTGAGTTGGGCTTCTCAAAAGTCAATTTTGCTGTTTATCTGTAGGAAAAAATACACAGAAAAAGTGCATTCCACAGGGATGTCTTCAACAGCTCAACTTGGAAAAGTTTCCCATCTGCTACAAGTCCATTAAATGCGAAAATGTGGAATTTTCGAGCCTGTGATTTGGGTGTAAAGGTTTAAGTTCTGTTCACAGCCATTTGGGCAGATGGGGAGTGTTTATAGACGCCTGCAAAAAGCCCGAATTTGTACACATGGACAAGATAATTTTTATTAATGAATCATTTTGACACATCAACCTCCACTTGTGTGTCACAGGCTTTGAGTACACAAACACCTTCTGAGAGGGGAATATGCCATTATTAACCAGAGATTCAGTTAAAAAGATATTTTAAAAATAGACACTGTGTGTCACTGCTCAAAATCCCAGCATTTCCAGCCTTCCCCTGTCTTTCATAATAACTGTTGGGTAATAAATTTCTTCATGGACTAGCTCAGGATAAAAACTGAAAATAAAAACTTTAAGAAATCTGCTCTTTTTTAGTTCCAGTTACATAATGGAATAGTCTGGAATGTTTTTTTTCTTAATGAATAATGTGTTTTAAGCTCTGTCCTACTTAGCACATCTCCACCCTGCTCCTCTGTAGCACTAATTACACAACATGAACTGTGTGTTGGATAATTATGTTGAAATTTCAAGCCAATAATTACTTTCAGCACAAAAATAAGGTATTTTCCACCCTCCCTGTTCAAAGAGATGGACTCAGGGATGCCATGGATGTAGCAGATACACCTGGAATATTAAATTTTAAGTGCAACTTGCATCTGGCCACCATTTTTTTTGGTAATCTCAGCTTTGTTTCATTTGATTTTTAAATGACAAATGAAATGCCATATTCTGTATAAAAGGGGGAAAATCCCAACTCAATCCTGCCTCAGATTCAGAAGAACAAAGTTTAGTGATGATAATGATAGAAACAACTCAGTGAACTTCTAATGGTCAGCTCACAAAATGAGTTTCAATTAGAATATAAATCCCTTCAGG
This sequence comes from Daphoenositta chrysoptera, assembly GCA_013397915.1. Taxonomy (NCBI): domain Eukaryota; kingdom Metazoa; phylum Chordata; class Aves; order Passeriformes; genus Daphoenositta; species Daphoenositta chrysoptera. The sequence continues at coordinate 102,448 of VZRO01005790.1, read as the reverse complement.
TCTTTCTGCTAATCAAACATAAAAATTCAATTACCATCTCAATCCCCCCTCCTCCTTTTTTTTATTATTCTTAAATTTTAGTAGTTTCTTTTCCTAAGTTTTGGGAGTTTGACAGTTCTGCAGCTGTACTTTAAATAAAAATTTCTTCACCTTCTTTAGCATCAAGCTTTATTCTCACTTTGCCTTATAAAAAATCCTAATTGTATTAATTACCCCATGAGTTAGTTATTTAGGGTGGTGTTTGCAACAACGTGGGAATACTTACAATGGAGTTTTGTTTTGATTTTACTGCTGCATAAAATGATGAAATCTGAGCTATACGTGGCAGGATGGATACTGAGTTACTGCTGAAACACAAAACCAAAATAAAAAGCCTTCTACAAAATATTTTAGGCTTTAAAACCACATAAACATTTAATAAAAATATTTCAATTACAAACACCATTTTTAAAGCAAATATCAGTGTTCAGAGCCACAACCACCACTGGAAGGTGTTCCCACCTCCCTGCTCCCTGAGTTTTCCTGGAAAATAGAACTGCACACTCTGCTGTCCATCAGATGTGTTGGAGGATGTGCTGGAAAGCTGAGATACCCACGGATGGAGCCCCTAAGCCTTTAAGAAGAAGAAGGTCTCACTGTTATCCACTTATCTCAAATTAGAATCCAATCCCAGCGAAGGTAAGGGGAGATGGGGTATTTAAAATATCAAAATATTATATCAAAACCAGACCACGTGGTAACAAAGGGCATTGGGGAATAAAAGAAGGAAAAACGACTTTATCTCTGCTGAGGCCACCTTGGAAAGGCACATCCTGCATTTAACTGCAAAGTGGAAATCTCCTCCTCCTCCTCTGGGTAACAACATTTCCTTCTCCTGTAAAACATACAAGACATCAGCATCTGATCCCAAAATCCCAATACCACAGGAATTTGTCTGCTGTTGGTTCCTGAGGGGAAGCAGCACCTGCAGCATGAGCAGGTTTAGGGCAAGGGCTGTCCTCTCCTACAGCACGCACTGGATCACGTCCAAACAGCCTTTTAAAGTTATAATTGAAGTTTTATACATGCAATAACCCGAGTGCTGAAATGCAAATTAAAAATCATTACTATTGCTGCCACACAGATCTGTCTTCTCTGGGCACGAGTGGTCCCTCAGCACTAAAAACTGGGGACCTGGGGGGTCATTTCAGCTTTGATGCCTTGTTTTTACAGGAGAGGGGAGCAGGGGGAAGCAGCTGGAGGAACATTTACCTCTTATTTCCATCTAGCCATTCAAGCTTAAAATCCTGTCCCTGGCTTTGCAGGAGCCCTCAAACACACAGGGAGATTCTCCCAGGACAGAGCGGAGCAGTGTTCTTGTTTCCTCTCCAACTGCTCTGCAACCAACTCTGTTTCACGGTTTGTGTCTCCTGTCCACTTTATTATTCTGTTGTTGCTCCAGTGAGCTCAAGGAGGGATTTCCAAACTGTGTCACACATCCCACAGCATCCCCTCAGAGCTCTGTGGAGAGGCTGATTGAAAAGCTCAGTTTCTCCTCAGATGTCTGAGTGGGCCCTGTGTGTGCAGCTGGGGCTGCAAAAACCAGGAGCAAACTACCCCTGGTGATCCAAAAGTGTTGGGTGAAGGCTGAAGATGGCGATTTTTTTTGGGTAGTGCAGAGATCCCACCTGAAAGAAGAGGTAAAACTCTTCTGGAGTGCGTTTATCCAACCTGGTGCCACCTAATTCTCCAGAATCCTTCAGAGCAGCTGAGGAGCAGAGCCTGGGCACTGCTGCTTGGCTGATTCCTTAAAGGACTTTTCCTCCCTCAACATCATCACCCCCATCTTCCCCAAACCCAGCCCGTGGAGCTGCTCCTAATCCTGCAGCTCCTCTCCTCCAGGCCCCCCAAACCTGCTGGGAGAGGGTGAGGAGTTTGCAGAGTTGCCACATAAACTCTGTCTCTCCCAGAAAACGCCATCTGGATTATGTGCTAAAATAACCAAGGCTGCCACGCGTGGAGCAGGGTCTGCTCTGCTTGGTGTAGGAGCACGGGGATTAGTGGGTTTCAGCTGCCCCATTTCTGTCCTTCAGGGAAAAGGTGCTCCCCCTGTTAGACCTGGGATCAGAGCGGGCTGAGCTGCACAAACAGGGAAAACAGGAGCCTGCTCCCACACCCTGGGTCAGGAGACCCAGCTCGGCCCCAGGATCACAGCCCACAGTTAACCACGAGGAAATGAACCTATTTAAAATACAAACCCTGCCCTTTCACATCCCTTGCAAGTTATCTGCAAATAGTTTCACTCTCCAAGTCGGAGAGAAAGCCAGGGAATGGTACAACTTTGGTATTGATTTGTGCTTCCTCCGACAACATTCCTATTTTTCCTCAAATCCTTGATGTAGACTGACCCCAGTTCACCATCAGAGATGCAGAATGAGGACTCTGAAATCCCTTTATTTTTGGATAAAACAGGTAGCAAAGGAGAGAAAACGCAAAGAACAATTCACCCCTTCTGCATCCACAACACAGGAACTGGAGCTGCTGGATCATCCCTAATCCCTCCAGCAGCCCGTGAAGCAATCAAAGCAAACATCTGCTTTTCCTAAAAACCCCTTTCCCACAGACTCACAGCACCTTTGGTACAAAATAAGAGCTGAGGTGTGCATCTGTTACTGTAAAAAAAAAATACAGCAGAACTTTTTAATATATTACATTAGGCTATATTGGCTAAAATTCCATTTTAATTTGAAACTCCCTGGATATTAAAGGCAAGTTTAAAAAGTTATTATCTGGGGTTTAATTGCATACGTTATGTTTGTAGCCTTAGGTACTGCAGGTAGATCTTTAATATTCCCTGAAATATATTGAGAGCGTGGAGCAGCCATTTAATTCTGCTCCAAGAAACTTCCAGAGGTAACTATGGGAAAGCAGATTAGAAAACTCCAAAGTTTTGGCTGTTGAGTGAAACTCCAGTGGATTTGGGACTGTTGACAGGGAATTTCCAAAGTTTTAGCTGTAGGAAGTACATTGGAAGCATATGGGCTGTCATGAAAACATTATTGAGTCCACCCTTGACAGTCAGACACCACGTTAAAAATAGAAGGATTTTCAAGCTGCAATATGGGTGCTTGGAACAACATCAGATATTTTCCTTCAAATATATTAAAAAAAAAAGATACATCAAATGTGTCCAAACATTTAAACGGGAGAGCACTTCCCCTCTGTCTCACGTGGTGGAGGGAGTTGGTTGTGTGAGCACCTCCATCCTTTGGCGGGATTAAGCAGGAAAATTGTAAAATTAGGCTAAAAATCATCAGAATTCCAGTCCTGTGCCAAAAGAGCTGGAAATCTGGTGGGGAGCAATGACTCCCCTTGGTTTCCTGTGCACCTGCCTTTCTGCAAACACCAAGGTTTTCAAAGTCAGGGTTTCAAGAGACCGAAGCTCCCCAGTGCTAAGGAGCTGTGTAGAGCCAGATCCGAGTTCCCAATAAGCCAGAACCCGAGCCACGTTCCTCAGCTCCAATTTGGGGACTCTGCTCCCCTTGGCTCCCCCTCCAAATGCATTTTTGGGTCTCTCTCAAGCAGGGAGCACCCGTGTACCCATCCTGACCCTGCTCCGGGGGGACAAGAGCTGAGGTGGGCAACGAGCAGTCAAGGAACCTGTTGGGAAATCCAACCCCTCCTGCACTGCCAGGCACCGAGGATTTCTGCACACAGACACGCCCGTGGCTTTTCTGCAGCCCAAATTCTTCCCACACCAATGGCTGCTGCAGTGCCACATCAATGACCTGGATCTTCCCACAAAGAATTTCACCTTTCCACCCTCACCACATCACCCAGTGCCAGGAGTATTTGACTTTCAGTGAGAATTATCCTCCTAAACCCAATTCCCAAACTTAATGATACAATTAATTTGCTAAATTGCTTAGGAACTTTTGAAAAAACATATTTTTTTAATACATATGTGAATCCCTTTAAAGAAATCATCATCATCATCATCATCCAACCCAACTTCAGCTCTGAGGTATTTTTTAAATTATCCAGAATTTCTACCCTGATTAGAATGTCACTTCCTGCGCTTTTCCTTCCTCTTTTAACAGGAAATCCAGAGAGAAGCACTCCAAACCTCTTCCACACCTCATTTTGACACCCTCTGTAGGACAGAACTTGTCCAAACCCAGCCCTGCTCAACACTAAAGGAGAATAAAACCCTGAGTAATGCACAAACAATTCCAATTCATGCAAACATCTCCCAGAAAAGGATTAGCTGCAACAACAGGACATACAGATCCTTATTTCCTTCAAAACCCATGGAAGGATTTCTGATCCAGCACTTCTCTTGCTACAAACCCAAGCCCACGACAGCAGCTGGAATTGCAGCCTGTGCAGGATGAGCAAACGATCTTTGCCTCCTCATTTTCAATTCCTCTGATTATCCGAGAGCGCTGCGTTCACCACATGTTTGTTTAGCTTGGAGTGTTTGCTTATTTAAAAGCAATCTCTGCAAGGGGAACGTGCAGCCGGGAGCCCGGGTGGCTCCTGCAGGATGGGGAGGGGACGAGCTCAGCTTTTCCAGACACACTCCACGCTCAGCAAACAGAGAGACACGGGGTTCTCATCTTTTGTTCCATCTTTTCCAATGAATGCAAACTTTTTTTTTTTTCTTTTCCCTTCTTCCTTGCCATTTAATTTTGAATTAGTCTAATCAGACATCTGCTAGGATGTGTCTGAATTAACAGAACTGAACACAAATCTTCTGTGAGCGCTCGAGTGCTGCTTCCCTCACACGGCATTAACTCACACGGACACTCTGTGGAGCTCATTGAACATCCCCAGCACAACATTCCAGACTTTCTGATTTCACTTTATTACAGTCAGAAGAAATCACAGGATAGAAGGAGACATGTTGTTAAGGACTCCGTTCCGAAGCAGTTCAATAAAAGCAGGCTGCTTATCCTACTTTATTATCTTTATTATTGCTGCTCGAGGATGAAAAGAGAATTTCCTCTCAAGACAGAAAAGCAAGGTTTGTCTCAAAGCTCTTTGTTTTCTTTTCAACAGCAAGGTACAGTTTACTCCTTAGAATTTATGGGAAATTTTTTTCTTGCCCGTACAGGGAATTTTCGTATTGTGGAGGTCTCTTGTTCCTGTGACAAATTATGGTGGCATTTGTCAGCATTTCCTAAAGGTTTTGGCATTACTCAATGATATTGAGGTGGATTCTGCTGACTCTGGACAAGTTCTGAACTAAACATCTTCTGCCAAACTCCTGAAATTATCCAGGATCTTCACTCAGGAACACAGGTGGTCTCTTCAGTTCTGTGGTCCTGGCCCTTCCAGGGGGTAGGAATTTCAAAATCGGATTAATTCAAATTGAGGGACTTTTTTTACCCTGTGTTTGTGAGGTTGGTACTCACACCAACACAACAAACATCTGAAAATCCCACTAATTTCAGGAGCCAGTTTAGATCTGCTTCAAGTGATTGATTAAAATAAAAATCCTGAATAAAAAGACTCCTTATATATTTTTAACCAAAAGGTTGGGTTTTTTAAGCAATACTTTTAAAGGTATCTAAGATTCCAACCCACAAATTCTACAGGCAGAATAACTGCAAAATTCTGTAAAAAGAAGCATTTCCCTAAGAGTTTTAAGCTCTTGCCATATTTATTTGTGTTCATGGGCTTTACAGGAAGTGCTAGGAGAGAAGTTTTCATTCTTGGGGCACTCCTGTCCCTCGAGGTTGCTGCCAAAGCTCTACAAGGAACACCAGGGAAGTTTCCATGAATTTTTCAGCTACCTGTGTCTCTGTCATCTCTTAAATACAAATAAAATCGAGCCCAAATGTCCCTTTTCTTATGAGTAATGGGAAATGAGGCAGAATCAATCGTTGGCAAAGTAAAAGATGCTTAATATTGATTGTTCTTCTGAAGGATGAGGAAGCTTTTCTAATGTTCGTTGGGGGACACGGGCAGGGGACAGCTTATGGATTTGTTTTCCTTTCTGCATTCCCAAGGGAGCAAGGAAAAGATGAGGCCGTGATAGATGATAATTCTGCAAGGAATGACTAATGAGGAGCCGAGCTGCCTCTGTCGCAGCAGTGCAGGCAGTAATAACCAGAGTAATTGGGTTTATTGGGTTTCTGCTTAGCACACATCCAGTCCTTTCCAACATCCTGTCCCTCCAAAGCATTTCGTGCTCTCTGTCTTTCCTTTTTATCATGCCTGGCTTGAGTTATTTCATGAAATTTGACCTTGTATTCTTAATCTCATCTACTTGTTCTGCATAGTTCATCTTCTTTATTTTCCTCACTGGCTGCTCTGTCACTCAGCCCACGCAGCCCAGGCTGCAGTGCCAGCCCCGGCTCAGGGTGGATTTACATGGCTCTAGCCCCAACAGCTCCATTTCATCTTCTCAGGGAATCTGGCTCACGAAATAATACTCCAGGATAAATTTGCTAGAAACGCACAACCCCCTTTTACAAATCACAATGGTAGCTCTGCGCTAGAATTAATTACAACTTCCATTTTCAACTAAAAGCGATTTTTTTAAGAGGTTGGAAACAGCAAGAGTTATATGCAAGTCAGAAAAAAACCCCAGTTATTATTTGCTATGATTTTTTTTTTCTAAAAGGCTTTTACACTCCTGCTGGGAAAACATCTCTGCAGAAATCCATTCTTGCAGGGGAAAGGGAAAAAAAAAAAACGTTTCCTATTTCCTGTCAGTGCCATTCCACTTCCAATCGCCCAAGAGCAAAGCAGGCATTGGTAGCTGTTTGTTGCCTACAGCTGGGTGCTTTGCACGGTGGATTCATTCCCCTTGCAGGACTGTGTGGTGCTGGAGCTCCCTTTGGGAGCATTCCCACATTCCCAGAGGTGCCTCGTGTCACAGGCGCTGCCGAGCCCGGCTGGGGGCCCCTGGTGTCCCCTGCGAGTGCTCCAGTCCCGGCTGGCACTGTCCCCTCTGCAGGGAACACTCTCCATCCTCACGGCGCTGGCTCTCGCTGCGGCTGTGGCCACCCCAACACCGATTTTGGGAGCTCAGATTCTCTCAGGGGATGAGAGGTGCAGTTGCAGAGTCGGAATCTTCCACAGTGTAAAAGGGAAAGGGATTGCTCAGCTCCTTTTGGAGGGCAGGGGGAGGAACTGATGAGAAATGTTCCTAAGCACCCTTCTGGTGCTCTGCTTCCTCCAGGAATTCGTTTTCCCCACACCTTTGCACAAAGGAAAGCGGGTTATTATGGAATCTCCCCCAGACCTGACAACTGCCACTTGACCTTCTAGTTACAGATGTGTGGTTAAAGCAGACACCTTTCGATTTGGGGATGAGAAACAAAGCAAACAGAGATCTCAGAATGTTTGTGGTGGTCACATTTGCTCTTCACCCTTTCAAAGTCTTTTGGGATGAGCTCTGTTTCATGGAACAATCTCCACAAGGCAAATAATCCTGTAGTTTCTGTGTAGTGATTGTGGAAATCTTATTTAAAGACTCAAGCTTCTTCAGTTCAACTGCAAAGCACGTTGTAGAAATGAGAACACACATTTGATTTTCTTCATAAAGGCAGCTGAGGTGGCTCATCCTCACTGAAACCATACAATAAACATGTCACTGGGTCAGTCAGCTGAGGAACTGCAGAGGTTTTTGGGGATTAGCATTGCTCTGGCTGTGCCTGCCATGGTGATGACAATCACATCGTGACCCTGTGCCAGGCCTGATGCACGCCTTGGACAAAATTTCCCTGCAAATTAAGAATAATAATGAATAGATAGCACAGGAAAAGCTTCCAAGATAAAGGTATCCCTAGGAGGCTCAGCTCTCTCTAGAACATCAATCTGAAGTCAGAAGGTGCAAGGCAGGGCTCTGAACAGGACTGGCTGAGCCAGGAAGGCTCCAAGAGGTCTCATTAACACGGATTTTCCCATTACAGACTCTTCAGATGGAACGTGGATTAACACAGGTTCTGCAGGGTTTCAGATGGTTTGTGTTAAATTTCAGGTTACATGCACATCACTGGGCATGGAGCAGGAAGAGAAAGTGCTACTAACAGAGGAAAGTCATCTCCACTAAAAGAGATTAATTAAGCCTCAAATAACACAGATTATCCTGGTTTTTGTACTTCCCACGCTCACTGAAGTTGCCCAATGAGTGCAGCCGCACAGTGGCCTTCCTCCTCTACCCACTAAATCTGGAGCTGATCCCTTCGTTTTGAGCACTAACATCCTCCAGCTCTGTGAACAAAGAGCTCCTGGCACTTTTCAAATCCCTGGAATGTGGCTGCAGCACAGATTACACGAACAAGAGTCTGTGCCTTCGATGGCAGCGACTCACCAGCGGAGCAGGAAAGGCAGTGATGATAATAAGTACAGCAGCAACTGCATTAGGCCAGCAGGGCCAGCAGCTGATCTGGCTGCAGTCTGGAGAGGTTATTTTAATTCCAGTAATTGGCCCCAGCCAGCAGCAGCAATTGATGTGCTGCCACTTTTATCTGTTTGCTGCTCGCCATGCTGGATGCAGCAGCGCTGCACGAGGAACACAAATTACCTGCTGCAGTCAATGAAAGCGATTGCTTTGCTCCCATTATCGATCAGTTGTGTGCTCAGACAAAGCCTCAGCCATTGTCCCGGGCCCACGTTATTGAAGATGAGTGGTCTGCAGGTCCCACAGCGTCCAGGGAGCCAGGGAACAGCTAATTGTTATTATACTGCTGATCATTATTATGATTCTTTTGCTTAATGACCAACATTTATATGATGCTGATCGTGCAGTTACCCTACAGCACTCTGAAAGCTTCACAAAAGGTTTTACAAATTGTGTTTCTGAGCCTAAAAGCATTGTTACGACTCTGTGTAATGGGGAAAAGAAAGATCAGGATTATCCTTAATAAGTGTTGTAACAAAACATTTTGTCTGTCTAAATACTCCCAAAATCCAGTGGGACCCAGCTGTGCTGGGTGTGTGGGGACTCGCAGCTGGGGAGGGACTTGTCACAGATCTCGGATTTACCAGCACACTGACTGAAAAGCTACAAAGTCACCCAAAAAGGGCTGGTGCAGGTCAGAGGAGTTCACGTGGGTGGGTCACAGCCACCCAAAAAATGACATGGTCACCCTCCCAGGAGGCTCCTTCTCACTCCCAACTTTTTAGGGAGTATAAAGCTCCTGACACACATTCAGTAACTTCGTTAAATGGGGTGGACATAACACAGAATTGTGTTTTAGTGTGAGTGCTTCAGCTCCATGTCAGAGACGTTGTTGTAATGAATATTTTAGGTGGTATCCCAGCTCCTGTGCAGAAAGGATGGACAGAGAGCCATGCACACACCACGGGTTTGGTGCCTGAGCTGCTCAGAGTCCTCACAGCCCTGCCCTGCCATCTCAGGTGTGTCCTCCTGCATCTTCCACCGGGATCTGGATTTTGGCTCCCGTTCCAGGGAACACACTGGCTCTTACCTCACTTTTCTACTGTTTAGCACTGAAGGGAAAAAAAACCAAACCCACGTGAGTTTAAGATCTTTTAAATGTAAGGCGTCACCTCATGAAATGCAGAGCAGTGAGCAGGGCAGGAGTTGGACTCGGTGATCCTTGTGGGTCACTCCCAGCTCAGGACATTCTGTGGCCTTCTGTGGCTTTAGAAATAACCTTATTTAGCTCTATCCTATTGGGATAAACTTCCCAGCTGTAACACCCAAGGGAGAAAAACCTGATGCATAATCCTCTGTCATAAGAGAATAAGGAAACAGGGTGTCTGAAAATTTGGGAAGGGGCAGGGGTTTGGCTGCCTTAATAGAAAGAGCCTCATGACCAGAGTCATGTGCTGTCATAAATAATTTGAAAATTTGTGTTTGGCCACACTTTGTCCCACAAACAGGGCACAGGGAGGCAGCAGCAGCCTGGTGGAGGATCCTGCCTTCCCCACAAGATCAGGACACCTCTAAATGTCTTTTCTTCCCGCTGCTTGAACTTCCCATCCGTGTGCTAAGGGGGAAGGAATTAATTACAGGGATTTCAGCGGAGCTGAGAGCTCTTCACAGGAAAGCACCTCGATATCAGGTGTAAATAAAACAATCCAGGAGCCTTGGACCCACTCCAGGAGCAGTACTTGTCTCGTTTCTTTATGGATACTCAGAGAGCTGCTCCCATTCCCAAAAAATTATTTGAGGAAATTAGTTTTTCCACCTGACTCTTTGGCCGATTTCCCATAGCAGAGATAAGACCCACAGCGTGTGCATTTACAGATTACTGCTCTCTGTTCTCCTTGTCCTTGGAAAAAGGGACTTCTTTCCTCCAGGAGCATTTCACCCTCAACAGCTGGAGCACTTTTTTAACAACATAAAGATAAATTAAATTAGAAAGTTGTGCTCAGCAAGGAGAAATGCAGCTGTCTAGATCCAAGGCACACATGAGATGATAAAACTTTTTAATTTTACTTGTTAAACTCTTTCTTATTGACTTAGCTAGGAAAAAAATCCAACCAAACAAACAAATAAACCACAGAGTGTGGCTTTGGGTAATTTTGTTGGATTTAATAAAAATAAGCAAACAAAAGTGGCAACTGGCAAGAAATTCTGCCCTGAACCCCTGCAACTTAATGGAAGTAAGATATTTATAATTTGGAGGGGAAAATAGTAGGTTTGTGATTTTTCATGCCGTTTTCTAAGGTGTTTTGTTTAAAATATTGGAGAAGATTTCCACCAAATTTAAAAGTTGATCTCTGTGCTTCGAAGATGGGTCTGATCTGGAAGAAAACCTGACTAATTCCTCCATGGATTCTGTGTAAACCCCATGACCTCCAACTATTCCCACGTAACAAAGAGAGTTATTTCCAAGTTTGGTATTTATCCAGTCCCTGGTGTTTCAGGGATTGGTGTCCACATATTAATTTTGAAGCTGGTTTCATCCTTGATCTGTTGCCTGACACAAAAATCACGTTTCTGTTGCTCTGCAGTGGCAGCAGCTTTGGTTGTGGCTGCCCCTGGATCCCTGGCAGTGCCCAAGGCCAGGCTGGGCATTGGGGCTGGGAGCAGCCTGGGACAGTGGGAGGTGTCCCTGCCATGGCAGGGGTGGCACTGGGTGGGGTTTAAGGTCCCTTCCACCCCAAATCGTTCAATGATTCTACAATTTTAACTTTATAATTAATTTCAGAAAGATTTGGATTAATCTGGCACAAAGAAGTTCAAAAAACAAGGCAAAATCCCAAATTCTTACACATTCTGCAGGAGAGATGGGAGATTGGGAAAGAAAAGATAACATCCTTCTTTTCTGTCATGTTTAGCTGTGGTTTATATGTTGTTTTCTGTCTAAGTGGATGCAGATTAAAAAGCAGAATATGTTAGAAGCATTCACACCAATCAGTTGGGTAAATAAAGGTAACTAAATTACATGTATTTTTGCTAATTACCACCCTACCTACATGGGGATTTGTCAGCAATCCTGTTCTTTATTCAGATAAAGGCAAGTACGTTCCAAAGAGCAGTGGCTGAATTTCTGTATTTCAGGCACATAAAATGTGGTTTGAACGTGGCTGTTTTGTAGATCAAAAGCTTAATTCATAAATAAAATTGAATGGTTTATATGTTAAGGGTGTGCTCAGTCCTGCAGCTCTTTACAAATGAACTGTGACTGCAGTGGCTGTCACAGGTTTGATATCAAAATGTCTCAGGCCTGTTTTCCTGTCCTTTTCCTCAGGAACCACAGAGTGGTTTGGGTTGGAAGGAACCTGAAAGACCATCGAGTTTCACTCCCCTTGCCATGGGCAGGGACACCTTCCACTATAAAGGAAGATATTTTATAATTGCCTTCAGTTTCCCAATTTTCACTCTTTATGTACCACATCCTCAGCTCACATCAACTGGAACAGCTCTGACTTTACAAGCTGAACTAGAATAATTTTTGCTACCAGGAGCTTTGGCTAATTGGTTTATTCTGGGGGGAAACACCAAACTCCTCATTGCTGCCCACGCATTTTCCATGGAATCACAGAATTTTGGGGGTTGGAAGGGACCTTACAGTCCCAAGTCCCTGTCATGGGACACCCTCCACTGTCCCAGGTTGCTCCAAGCCCTGTCCAGCATAGCCTTGGACACTTCCAGGGATGGAGCAGCCACAGCTTCTCTGGCCATGATGCATTTGGTAATTAATGATTTGCTTTTATGTTGATTATTTGCAGTGGGAACCCTCCCCAGCAGCAGACAGGGAGTGTCACAGTAGCCAGCAAAACATGGAAGAGTTGCTTCAAGGACTCTCAGTTGTGGAATTTGTTGTGGATTAGTTGTGGAATCTGCCCCAAGTCCCTCATGGAATTGGAGCCTTATGAAAAACTAGACATGAAAAAATCCTTGTCATTCCAAAGGGCAACTTGTCTGATAGATTGGGAAGATGATGGACAGTTATCTCCTCAGAAAAATCTGATGGCTGACACAGTGACGGACATGGTGATAACTGACACGAGGATTATGGCAGGTTAATGAAGTAGGGCTGCCTCACTGCGGCAGCAAAATTCATTATCACATTTTAGGCAGATGAATCACAACTCTCCTCACATGCTACATTTGCAGGGTTTATTTTTTGCAAGTAAAAAAAACCCTTGAAAATGATTACAAGTTTCATCTGGCTACTCTTTTAATATTGCTGCAAATCATCCCCAAAACTTTTCCCTTGGTCTTTTACTGAGCTCATCAAAAGGTTCTACTTTTGCTCATGCAATCACCACCTTTAATCATCTCCTCAAAACAACTCCCAGCACCAAGGAATGGTTTGTCATGCCCATCTCACTGCTACTGCAACAAAAGCATGCCCCAATTGTAGGAAAAACTTCATCAAATGCAGGAGAAGCAACCCAAAGAGCTGGGAGGGGCTAAGGAACAACCTTAGGACAGGAGAGCTTGGGACACGGGGTTATGGCCCATCTCTGCTTACATGGATAAAAATAAAATCACATTTGGTAATCGGAACTTCACTGAAAATAATCAACAAATTAAAGACCTGCCTCTGCTCTTCAGGCTGCTCAGTTTAACCTTGGCTAAAAGGTTTTGTGCACAAGAACTTAGAATTGTTAATGTTGGGAAAACCTCCAAGGTCATCGAGCCCAACCTTTGACCAAACACCCCCATGCCCACTAAACCCTGGCATGAAGTGCCACATCTACTCAGATTCTGAGCACTTCCAGGGGTGGTGACTCCACCACTTCCCCGGGCACCCTGTTCCAAAGCTTTCCTTTCTGTGAAGAAATTTTTCCTGATTTCCAGCTCAGAAGCGCAGCTCTTCCTTCAGAAATTATCTCAGTATGTGCTTCAAAGTGATCTAAACCAGAATTTTGTGCTGTTTCAAGGCTCCATTCAGATTGTACCGTGATAAATATCTAAATAGAAGTGAACTCGTGGAATTTATTAAGTGAAATTAGGATGAAGCAGCTTATGACACTCCAAAACAACAATTTCAGGAAGCACTCACAATAAAGTGAGGCAGCTATAGCCACATAAACCAGTCAGTGATTAAAGATTTAACATGTTGTCCTGGACTCACAATACAGCCATTCTGGAAACCAGGAACGTGCCTGTGGGATTTATAATTCCTTACAGAAAGCATTCTCATTTACCTGGAAGAAATTAAGCCCATTTGATGGTGATATAATTTCAAAGAATCTACTGAAGCTTATTAAGAGCAGCAGATTTTATTCTTTCAATTGAATCCATGGTAAATCCTAAGAGAAATAACAAAAAGTTTTGGAGTTTATTTTTTCAAAAAAAACCTAACAAGAACCACAATGAATTGAAGTGGAATTTACCAAAGTCTCTTTGGAATGTGCTTTATCAATCAATGTGCTGCTTAAACAACCATGGTTGTAGGAGATGGCCTCAAGGCCGGGTTGGACAGGGCTTGGAGGAATTTGGGATGGTGGAAGGTGTCCCTGCCCATGAGCTTTAAGGTCCCTTCCCATCCAAACCAGTCTGGAATCCTACAATTCCGTGAGATAAACAACAAATAACCCCTTAATCCACAGCCTGGAAACATTCCCGTTAACATCACTGTGCCTTTCCATTTTCCATTAGCTATTTATTTTTGTCTGAAATCATTTAGAACTTTGGGAGAGAAAAAAAATCTGAGCCTTAATTTTAACATAAAGCACATCAAACATTCAAACGCAGCTCTGCATGGGAATTGAATTCCTTCCACGTATTACTACAAGCTTGATTCTGTCACCTCTATTCAAAGTAATCATCTGAGCCTAATCTTCCAAGGAATCCTGGCACTAGAAATGCAAAAAGGACTTTCAAAGGAGCTCCCTGAGTAACTCATTCTAGCATCAGGGCTTTTATTTAAGTAACAAAACTTAAATAATTAAAGATACACAGGCAACCACACATGCAAATAAATGTCATTGCAGGGCTCTGGACAGGTGTCATGCACCAGAGCCCTTTGAAATTTCCAGCTGACAGCTCTTTGTGGTTAGGTCGATGATCATGTTGAAAATGTGGCTTTTAGGTGTTTTCATGGACTTCTCTGCAAAATAAAGATAATCCCTGACTATTGTAAAAATTAATACATTAAAAGACTGTGCTATGCTGAGACAGCAGAGTAAAAGGTGTGTTCTGAAGGGATCAGAAACAAGACACCAGAAATGAAAACTTTACTCTGTTGGGGTTTATGTATTTCTAGGAAATACAGAAGTGATACATCACAGGCTTCAGAAAACTGGGAAGAACTGGAAGTTTTTACTGAATGGGAAGGAATAGTTTTGTTTCTCTGCCAAAACTGGCATATTGCATTGTGAAATATTTAAATCTAAATAATTTTTTTTTAATAAAATGGATTTTAGTCAGGCTCTTCCTTCTCCTAATATCAATAAAATCATTATTTTGACCACTTGTGTCCTTCCTCCACTACACTGCTGACACAGCCCCAGCTGACGGAGCAGCTCTGCCCCCCTGCATTTTCCCAGTGAGCCAGCAAACATTTTCCAAGGTGTCCCGTTGGCCACAAGAGCCTGAACTGCAGCCATCAAAGTCCTTGGGACAAGGGCAAACCAGTACCACACCTTGGATCCCCCCAGACCTCCCTGTGAGAGAGAAAGTGAGAGATTAGGGATAACAGAGATGATGGTTATGAAGGATTAATCCCTCTGGACGTTTGCCTTCCCGAAGCTTAAATCCCCCTCTGCCTCCCCCTGCAGCCTCAAATCACCGAGGGCTGGTTGGGCAGCAGCTCCTGTAAATAAACGTTGTGGTGTGGAAGGAGCAAATCCTTCATTACCTTTGAGGAGTAGCTCGTGTGGTGACCTTGAGGTGGTTACACAAGCTCGTTTTGCAATCGCGGGTGAAACGAGGACCGCGCTCGAGCCATCTGCTGCGATGCCCCGCGGCCTTCCCCGCCAGGGCGATTGCACTGCATGTTGCAAATAGATTACTTTGCCCGGCAGCAATCTATTTTTGGGTCCCAACTTGTAATCCCAAATTGCAAACCCTCTGTTGTTTGAGGGGAATGGAAGTGGCCGGCGCGGGCTGCCCGAGCGTGGCGTTAACGCCGCCCCGGTCCCCGTCGATTTTACAGCGAGGGATCTCCCAGGCTTTTGAGAAGTGATCCATGGGAAGGAGAGAAGGGCAGGCTCGAGTGCTTTGGGAGTGATTCCACGTTTGCTGTAGAGCAGGAGTGGTGGATATGAATTTTTGGGGTCTCCCTAGAGCTTCTCCATCTCTCAAAACCTCGTGTGAACGGCCTGGGATTCCCCACCCTTCTGCCACTGCTTCCTGGGAGGATCTCAAAGCCTCAAAAGCCTGGCCACCCTTTCAGTGAAGAATTTTTTTTCCCCTAGATTAGATATTAGGAAAGATTTTCTCACTGAAAGGGTGGTCAGGCACTGGAACAGGCTCCAGGGAAATGGTGCAGTCCCCATCCCTGGATGTGGCCCTTGGGGACATCGTTTGGGGTGAACACGGTGCTGCTGGGTCCATGGCTGGACTCAACCACCTTCGAGGCCTTTTCCAGCTTTAATGGTTCTGTGATTCTATGGAATTCTATTTGTTCTATGATGATTCTATTCTATTCTATGAATTCCATGAAAGTAGTCTGAAACTAAAGCATCTTGCCATAACCAGAGTGCAGTGATGTGTGAATGTGATCGCTGCCAAAATAAAGCACCTGAATATTTTGAATAGGGGAAATTCAATCCAATCACAGGCAGTGTCTGCCACCTGAATTTTCATTTTTTCTAGCATTCTCAAGCACTAAGAATAGTCAAATCTGAGCTATTATCCCCATTTTGCTGCTATTTTAATTTGGGGTGTTTTGTGCTGCAGTGAATACTGAGACATCACAATATTTTTAGACTGAAAAATAACATCACTCTCAGGCAATGGCACGAACATTTGCATTTGGAAAATAGGACAGGTGCAGCTAAAGCATCAGCTGCAGGCAGAAAAAATTGTGGCATCAATACCTGGAGAATTACTTTTAAGTGTTTTGCTAGACCTGGTTTGTTGTAACTTTCCCTTGCTGAGGAGCCTCATAAAAGTCCTTTTTTCAAGGTGCTGTGCTCAATCCAAACTTTACTGAGGTAAACCCTGTGGTTTAAACTAAATTCACCAAATCTCCTATGCTAATTTTGCCAAAATATCCCCGGATATTCATGGTGCAAAGGCCCCCTTGCCTCACCAGAAGGATGTGAGGAGCTGCCAGTCAAGTCCCACTACTCAGCTCTCTCTACAACTCTGCTTAAAACCCAGAAAGAATGAGACAACAAACAGCTGGAGCTTTTTTTCTCCTCTGGTTTGCTTGACCTTTTCATAGCTGGCTGAACATCAGGAGAAAACTCCACACGGGCTCAGGCATGAGGATACAACTGATGAAAGATCCATGGCCTGAAGGCTTTCCCCACTGGATGCATTCTTTGCTGTCAATACACTTTACTCTACCCTATTCATTATAAACACTTCCCTGAAGTCCCCAGGTTTTAAATACCATGTGTTCTCACTTCAAAACCCTGAATAAATCTCAATTTATTCTTGAGTATGGAGCTTTTAGGCTCCAATTTTTGCCCTAAGTGAATAAATCAATTTCTATTTAAGTAGTAGTGTCTTTCTCTCGCTGCTTGAAGCTGCAAGAATAGTTACACTTATTCTACACAGAAAAAAAATCACCTCATTGGGTGCTTTATAGACTTTGGTGCCAACTGAGTCACTAATATACTCTGTCAAATCAGATTAATCTTATCTCAAAATTCACTCTGCTATGGTTAATGGATCAGAGATGAACTGCAAGGAATTCATTGGAAGGCCATGCTCAGATTAAACAGTGTATTGCAGAAAAACACTTGAAGAAATTAATAGAATTACTCTGGCTACAGGGAAAGATTCCCATTCAGAATTTACTTTCAGAGAAAGTCCTGGAGTTTTTCAGCTCCACAAACATCCCAAGTTTAGAAACCTTCAGTCATGCAGTTTAGTTTTAATTATAAAATGGAACTGAGACATCACAATACAAACGATTCAAAAGTCATCCTGCCTTAATTGTACAGAAATCAAGATACTCTTTGGGACTGCCAGAATTAGCTAAGCCAAAGCTAAATCCTTTGCACAAATCCTCTCCTGCAAACACTCGACTACGCCACTTTGGATGCAGCACAGCTATTTCTATTCCAAACAGCTCTGGTGCTGTCTGATTGTTTTCTCTTTAGCTCAGGAAAAGGCACCAGAGCAAACAGAGGAGGTAAAGGAGAGCAGCGAGGCGGGCGCTGAATCATCCTCTGATGCAAACAACATCTCGGCATTCTTTTAGCACAGCATCCCTGAGCTCAACCTCTTCAAAATCCAGGAAGAACATTAAAAAAAAAAAAAAAAAAAGCTGTTTTCTAGGTCCTGGGTTATCTAATTTAAAAGTTTGCTCCTTCCCTTTAGAGGAATGAGGCACAAACCCAAAAGGCACGATTAGAGCTTCCTGCACCCTGGCGAGCCCACGCTGCCGCCCAGCAGAGCTGGCAGGATGCGGATGAAGGCAAAGCCGCGCCGGGCACGACGCTCTTCGTGTTCCTTTTATTAGCAACACTTAACGGCCTTTCCACTCTTTGCCATGAATTAGAGGCGCTCATGTCTGACACTCGAGAAATTAGCGCGACACAAATCATCTGTAAAAGACTTTTTAACGCGGTGACAACTGATTTCAGCTTGCAAGGGAGGAAATTAGTCTTTTGTGAGCAGCCCTGAGAGCACTGAGCGAGAACCATCCTTTTACAAGGGAGCTGGGAATTTAGCAGGAGCACTCAACCCTCCGCAGAATCAGAGCTTTAATTTTTTATTCTGCTAAAGGAACTCGGAAGAATTTGCTTTAGGAGAATTTATAGAGATGTACTTTATACACCCAGTCCATAATACAGATGAATAGCTCGAGATGTTTACGGTATATTTAAGTACACTCATGGGACCCATCCCAACTTGATTCTGTAATATCAATTTTGTTATATATTTGCTGTGGGGAAGATGTTAATAGGCTGTTAAAACAGTCACTGGGAAAAAAAAAAATTGAATCAACCTCATAAATCCTCAAGCATCTGATTTCAGTTTTATGTTTATTTCTTTCACTAGGATATCGAAAAGAAGAGTTAGATTCCCAGTAAATCTTTTATAGGTTACACTGGTTTATAGTCTTAAAATGATGGCACTTGGTAGTTAATTTTGCTGCTTGGAAAAAAAAAAAAAAGAGGCAACATTATCCCTATATCACATCTTCAGCTTAACTGCACATTCTGCACCCACTGCTCTTTAAGGAATCATAACTTAAAGCCAGGATTTTCATTTCCCTCCCTCTTTCAAGTTTCCTTGAGGAAAACACTTGATCATTCGGAAGCAGGTTATTATTTATAAGAGGAGATCAGACCTGAGGGTGGGTTAATGAATTGCCCTGCCCGGGGCAGCAGCAGCAGCACTTTCACCCCGCTCACAGGGACAGGAGAGCCCCGGCACAGCAAAACCCAAACTGCCACGAACCAGGCAACAAGAACCTGCTCCATCCCTTCCCCTCTGAAGTCCCCAAATCTCCCCAAAATCCCTCCACACTTCCTCTGTAGTCCCCAAATCCCCCAAGACCTCCCCAAAATGCCTCCAAAACACCCCCAAATGCCCTCAAATAACCCGCAAAACCCCTCAAATTTTGGGCCTGCCCCAAATTCAGGGTGTTTCCCCCAAATTCAGGGCGGTTTTCCCTCCTCCCAAATCCCCCTGTAGACCTGCCTGTGCCAGGCAAGCGCAGCAGAGGCAGCAGCACAGGTTTGCTGTGACAAGGCTGGTGGCACGTGCTGGAGCCAGGAGTGGCTGGAGGAAAGGCCCACCCAATTCCCAGTTTCAGTAAGAAAAGTCAGGAAAACTGAGTTTTGTCCATTTGCAGGAGGTTGAAAACTTGGCTTTTAGCTCAGGGGTTTGGCTCAGGATCGAGGAAGTTGAGGGAAATAATATAAATGCACATTGCAGGTTAACATGCGCACAAAATAAATGACAGAGAAGGTTTTTGGCCATGTTTCTTTTTAAATTTATTTCAGGTTGGTTTTTTTTTTTCAGCAATACTGACAGGTAGCACCTGACACCACCTACATGGCACGTTTTAAATCACAGGTTTAGCAATGGAAGGATCCCTTGAGGTGAGACCTCCACTCCCCCCAGATTTAACGTGCCACTCTCCCTGTTCCCTGCACGCTCCTCTAGGAAGTCTCACGGATTTAATCTCTGATTTGTGAGAGCACAGCATGCAACACAAACTCGTGAGCTTGGCAAAGCCTCCAGGCTCAGGGATGGCCTCACACCCCTCTGCTCCCCTTGGCAAACCAATGACAATAAAAGGAAGAAACCAAAGCAATTCCACAGCCAAGTGCCACTAAAACTGATTGTGGAGACAGTGTTGAATAAGAGATAAGTGCTGCTAAAAAAGGAGATCTGCAGTCAGACACACTCCTTGGAGCCCAGTCTCTCCTGGGGTACCAGCTCCCTGCTGGTGGAGAGGAGCTGCCCTTTTCCAAAGGAAAAAAGATCTCTAACAGCTTCCTTCCCTGTTCCAGAAGCATCTCAGAGCTCATTTAACAAGCTCGTTTGGTTTCTGAGTTAACTGCAGGAGCTGCTCTGTGAGCAGGTAACTCCAGGTAAAGGGGGTAAATAGCTCAAGGTGAAAGTGTCCTGCCTTTACGTCCTTCTAACACAGAGCTCCTCAAATTGCATTTTCTCCATCTCTCTGCCCAGGCTCTTCCTCTTCTGCCTCATCCCAAAGCAGCAGCTCCAGTTCTTTGGCCAAAAGGATGCTGAGGGCACTTCTGCATTTTCTACATATTTGTAGTTCATTCTGCCTTGCACTGAGCTCTGGCCATAGCTGTCAGGGGATAACAAATTCAAATTATGATGCAGGCTCACTTCCATTCTGAGACACAATTTGTCTGGCTGGTTTTGGGGTTTTTCTTGACCAGCCTTTCAGCAGCCCTGGTTCCTTTCCCAGCCCCACAGGAGGTTGTCCCACCACCCTCAGTGCCTCAGGTAATGCCTGGCTGCTCCCTGTGCAAGACCCCTGGGCTGGGCACTTGTGTTCTGCAAGCTCTTGCTCTCTTGGGAGGCTCCACTCGAAAGGAATTATTGGTGTTTTGGGATAACCTTCTCTCCTGAGCACCAAACTGCTTGGCTACCACTCCAAAGGGAGATTTAAATGTTTTTGGACAAGTTCGTTCCTTGAACCTGTATTCTATTCCTGCTTCTCTCATTTCACATCAGGGATAATCCTGAGTTAATTCCAAGACAAAGCAGCACAGTGTCCCCAAATTCAGGCTGTGCCCTGTCTCCTATCATAGGAAAACACCCAATTTGGTTGAAATCAATGTTTATTTCTAAGTGAAGCAACAACAACTTCAGAGCCATCAAGGCCCTCATGCAGTATTCATTATCAATAAGTATTCAGGTC
This sequence comes from Daphoenositta chrysoptera, assembly GCA_013397915.1. Classification (NCBI taxonomy): domain Eukaryota; kingdom Metazoa; phylum Chordata; class Aves; order Passeriformes; genus Daphoenositta; species Daphoenositta chrysoptera. The sequence continues at coordinate 81,554 of VZRO01005790.1, read as the reverse complement.
AGCAGTGACAGAAGAAAACACCACCTCCTTTGAAGCTCCCAACTTCAGTCCCCCAAGCCAATATAAAAATCTCATTTAGCAGTGTTTGGCTGTGTGATGAACTGGGGGGACTTGTCTAACCATGATTTATGAATTCCATTGTGCTTTTATGAACTACCTATACTCTTATATCTTGTGACTCCCTTTTATTGTATTGGGCCTTACGGTTCTTATGCTAAGGACACCAGAGAACAGTTTGGTACATCAGCTCTTAAATAATTGATAGTTAAGGACTACAAGTTGCTGAATAGACCTGTTTGGGGAGAACAAACGACCTGTGCCACTCAAGAAAAAACAGTTTTCTCCAATTTCCTTGCAGAGCCCTGGGATTTGAAAGGTTGTGCTTTAGCCAGAAGCAAAACAAACATGAGATATTAGTGAGGGTTCTTAAAAAAAACACGGTCTGAGTCACTCACTGAAGGGCCTTGGATGCCAGTCCACTCAGCAAAGAGTGGTTTTAGTGCTCAGCTCTGATGGCTGGCTTAGAGCTAAGCTGGGCTTCCCCCACACCAGCTCCAGCTGAACTGTCCCACCTCAGGTTCATCAGCAAAGTCAGAAGTGAAAAAGTGTTTTTAGAACAAAACCAGAGCAGCAAAACCCCCACAATAATTAGAAAGTCAGTCTGACCACCTGCAATCAAGAACACGTTTCTGTTCATCTTTCACTTCCAAACTTGTCAGAGCTGCAGTCAAAGCAAGGCCAGAAAGGTCCAACCACTCCAACAGACAGGGGTAAAGGGCTTTGAAAACTGCTGGAGCGTGGTTCTGCTGGACTGGCTGTGGGACAGGACTTCCACGGTTAAATAAACAAATAATATTTCCTTGCTGCCAATTTATACAGGATTTTATGTTCCTAACAAGATTTCCGAGCCCTCCAGCCAGCTCCTGGAAGACGCTGAGCTGACAGTACAAAGGCAGAGCAGCAGCAGAAAACAGAGCATAAATGATAAAACAGAGCTTGAAGCAGTGGCTGGGTTTGGCACAAGCATCCCCTCCGTGAGGGAACGTTCTTCTGAGCAAACTTAGCCAAGAGCCTTTTCATTTCAGCAAAATGGGCCCATCTCTAACATCTCTATTTTCTCCCCTGCAACGCGATCGTTTTGCCTCTCAAAACAACAACAGGAAAAATCTCTTCTTACACTTTAACTGGTTCCACAAACGTCATTTTGTTTTCTAAACAGGAGGATTTGCCATGTTACAAGAAAATAAAGAATCCTGAGGTTTAAGAGAGATCCCCAGTGGGGTTTTGTGTAAGCTTTGCAGACACGAGAGAGACCCAGAGACGTCATCCCAAGAAAAATATTCTCAGTGGAGGAAATCCCACTGATTTCAACCCCACACAGAGTAGATAAAGGGTTTTGTCAGACTCCCAAGACCCAAAATTGTGCTTGGTCAGAGAACAGAACAGTTGGGCTCTTGAAATGGATACTCCTGTCCGCCAGGGAAACGTTTCCCACTTCAGAGGAGTTGGATTCATCACTGCCACTTTGGAGAATCTTGGAATCACAGAATGGTTTGGGTTGGAGGAAACCTTAAAACTCATCCAGTGCCACCCCTGCCATGGCAGGGACACCTCCCACTGTCCCAGGCTGCTCCCAGCCCCAATGTCCAGCCTGGCCTGGGACACTCCAGAGATGAGACAGCCACAGCTTCTCTGTTGGAAGTGTTGTGGTAGGACAGAAGTTTATCCATTTTCACAGACTTCTTACCCTGTTCTGTCTGAACATTGCAAATATTCCAAGAAAAAGCCAAAACAAACAGGGCTGGGCCTTGTTATCCCAGCTGATAACCTGATCTAAATAAAACACTTGAAATACATAATTCTGGGAGGCTTTCTTAGATCTTCTGCAGCATTCCCGTGGGAAGGCTGTGGGCAAGACAGAATTGCATTTGTATTTATAATTGTGTCTTGTGAACAGATAAACAAGAAAGGTCCACCCAAAAAATAAACCCTGTTTTCTTATAACAGCATGTTAACAACCAAAGCAGCCAGCACTTCGTGAGGAAAACAGCTAAGAACTGTTAATTAAATAATCTCAAAAGTAGAAGCTTTGGAGTGGGTTAAAACCCCACAAGATTATAAAAAAAATAAATTCTATGAAGACAAGACTCTAAAATGATTCCTGCAAACACCTTTTAGATCATTTTATGAGTTCCACAAACAGGATTAATTTAGGATGTTTATTTTTAACAGTTCCTTTGTGCAGCAAAATTCAGATGATGAAGTGGTGGAAAACTAAATATGAATAGCAAATAACGATTGGGAAAGGACATAAAGACGCATTTAATAGTGAGGGAACATTTAAAAATAGTAAGTTAAGACAGACATCTGCACAAAACTCTGTGCAGGGTGACATCAGCTGCCACTAGAAAGGGTGAGATAATCTGAAGCTATTTATACTCCATAAAATGATTGCTATTTTGAGACAATTTTAGGAGAACTATATGCCAGCGTTGGTTTACAGTGACTTTGTTTTGGTTGTGTCAGATAATTCCTGCAGATACAGCAGCGTCTGCTGGGAACATTCCTGTTCCTGTGCTGTTGCTGGATACCTGAGCTGTGACTTAGGGAGCAAATGGGATCTGTCAGAACTAAAAAATAGCTCTTCCTAATCTGTCAGAACTAAAAAATAGTTCTTCCTAAGAGAAGCAGGAATAGCTGAATTTAATGATGGACTGCTGAAGAATTTGATCATCCTGATTCACTGGGAAATGATTGACTCGTGGGCTCCTAACCATTATTCCTCCAGAGTTCACAACAGAGAACTCACATCCCAGGTAGAGCTGTGGGTGAGTTTAGCCCTTATTTACCACAAGGGGTGATTTTACTACCAACTTCCTACACCAGTTAGCCCAGCAGAGTGAGTTTCCCCTTTCAGCTGAGATCCCACGGTGGCAATTAGTAAATAACCCATCCTTTCAACCCGAACGTGAGCAGAGACTCCGAGGTCACGGCAAAGATCCCTCCTGCTCCTCTCAATTGGAGCAATTATTAAAGCAAGCACAGGCAGGGGTGCTCTGGCTCTGGAAAGTGAGTGGGGTTTTGATCCTGGCTTGCAGAGCCTCGAGCTCTGTGCGCTGAGCTTTTCCTCTCTGCACAAAGGGAAGCAAACAGCGCCTGGCTCCGCGAGGAGCCGAGTTCTGCCTGCCCAGCCGAGCTTTTCTCCAGCCTGGAAACGCAGAATCTGCCTAATGAGGGCAGGTATGGCCAGGGACAAAATATCTGCCATTCATCACGTCCGTCTGGGATGTGGCTGTGATTTTTGTGGCTGTGATTTTTGTGGCTGTAACTCATGCCCAGCAAGCGGAGCTGGCAATCAATTTCCCGCCGTGGTTTGGGTTGGGAGCCGAGGCTGAAAAGGAAAGTACTAATATATTACAAGTACGTCCTAAATCTGTTGAGAAGGGCTGACAGATCACATTAAAACGTGTGCCCTCAAGCTCTGGGTGACGTGGCAAGTGACTTGTGATACATGATACCACTGTTGACCTTTGAATCGGACAATTTATAGGAGAAAAATCCGGGCTCTTTTTGCCTGGCATGTAAGCTGAGCCAAAGGGGGGAAAGCTTCCTGCTGGCATCATCAGGGAAGTTGTCTGTCAAGCTAAAAGTTCAAATTGATATCAGGGAAGTCACACATGATATTAAAACACATTCTCTCATTCTTTTGTTGCTTGCAATTTTAGTTTCTGTGTATTCCACACAGATGAACTGCAGTGACTGATCCTGGTGCAGGAACCATTTTCACACATAAACACACTTCAGCTGTCACTGAGTTTCCAAGAATCACAGAATACACATGCCAATGCCACAGGACTTTTCTCATGGAATGGCCAATGCTGCTGTGAAGGTTTTCCTCCAGAAGAAAACACTATATGTGCCATAAGAATTTTGTTTATTGCAATGAATATTTAGTGTGAAGTGAAAGAAATAACAGTCAGGAATGAACTCTTGGGAAGTTCTTATCCTGCAGATGAACTTCCTGGTGAACTTTATAGTGCTGGGTTTATGGCTGAATTTGATGATCCTAAAGGCCTTTTCCAACCATATCAATTCTATGATTCCAGTCCCTCACAGCTCATTTGGGGGAACACTGCACAGAAAAAGCAAACACAATATTTACCACAATAAGCAATTTTATGGATCTCCTCATTCTTTCCATTTATAATGCGCCAAGGACTGTGCTTTAATTCACATTTCTGCACTAATTGAGGCAAACCATCTGCCTGGAAGAACAGATGAGCCATTTGGAGACTGCCTTGGGTGAGGGCACAGCTCTGTGGCCGTGGGGGGACCTGGTGGCTCCTCCAGGGGCCCAAGTGACCACCACCAGCCCTGCTCTTCCTGGGGAAGAACACAAAGAGAGGAGCCAGAGCAGAGCACGCACAGATGGCACACTCACCATGCCCCAACCTGGAATTCCAGCACCAGGAGCAGAGGAACAGACATGGAGCAGGTCCAGAGTCATTCCCAGAAGCACCAGCAGGACCAGCAGTGTCAGCTGACAAGTGGCTTCTGGATTGATCGCGTTCCAGAACATTAATTGTGGTCTCGTTATGAGTCCAGGCAAATGGAGAGGTGATTACTGAGAAACGCTGTAGGATAAAGAGTTCAATTTCAGCTTGTTTTGAACCTCAGAGCACCAAACCCTGGGCAGTGTTCTCTGATCTCATTGCAGCCCTATGCCCACCACCAGAATCCAAGGGATTAGTGACACTGGACTTGCTTCTGTCTCAGTTCTCACTGATGTGAAGTGGGAACAGCAGCACTGATTTCATCAGTGAAGGACTAATAAAGCATTATCAGAACCGAGTGCCTGATTCAGGGCATGTTTTGAAGGCTGTGCACACTTACCCTGCTCAGTCCCATTTTCAGCAGCACTAAACTGGGACATATCCACCGAAATCAGGGGAGCCACAATAACTCTGCCCAGCTGAGCCCATGGCCTGTATTCTCAGAAAACGTTGATTTGAGACCAGAGTCCCAGAAGTTAATCATACTTTGTTCCAGGGGAAAGCTGTGCTCCTGTCAAATTCCCTGTCTGCAGTGTTTCCACAGACCATTTTGAATTCTCTGTCTCGGTTTCCTGGTTTTTAAAACATAGTTTGTGAGCCTCTTGCAGATTTTTTTCTGCCTGCGAAGCCAGAAAAAGAAAAGGATTGCAGCGAGACTTCTCTCAGATTGGTCTTCCCTGGATTTAAAAGCCTTCAGGAAACATTTGAGGTAATCCAGAAAGATTGAAGAGTACAGATGTACCTCCCAGGATGCGAGGACTAATGCATGTAATAACTGTATTTCTTTAAAATGACTTTCTCAGGCAGAGTTAAAGGCATAGATGTAACTAAGGGATTGGACTCAGGCCAACTTGTAATGGCTCTGCTGTTTATCTTTTTTTTTTCCCCTTATCCCCCTCAGCAGAAAGAGCAGAACAAGTATTTTACTACGAGATTTAAGGTTTGCTTTCACTCCCTCTCTTACTCAGCCCTCCTGCCCCAAACATTGCTGGGTCACACAAATCAAAGCCTGAATTGCCTGAGCCACAGCAGAACCAGAAAACCCACTGCTCCAGCTATTTTTACTTTCTCTGTCTGCTAGAAGAAAGGGAAGATAGATAAGACAAAGCGTTCATCAATATTTTAGTATTAATATATCAGAGTAGGAAGAGTAAAGAATTGTAGGTTATTCAGAGTGCAATTTAGCAGCGGCCACTCTGTCACCAAGGTGACCGAGATTTGTCTTACATTGAAGTTATTTTCTTAATGTTTTTATCACGAGGCTGTGGAGCAGACCCCGAAAAGACTGGGGATTTTGAGTTTTTTCACTCTTTTTCATATAAACACAGGTTTTGCTGCTTATCCATCTCTGCTGTCCTTACCTGCACGCACAACTGGGGGATTAAAGGCTGCCCTATAACCTCTTTTCAGTCCTTATTAGACCCATAAGCAGAAAAGTTTCTCATACAAACAATGAAATACTTACACAGGGCTCAGAAGAAAGTTTGGAATGCTGTTACGGATGTTTTAAATTGTTCGAGGATGGCACCACCTGCTTCTGCCCCTCTCCTGGAAAACACTGTCCTGAGAGACACAGAACCCCATGCAAAGCACATCTGACATCCTCTGGAAAGGGGAAATGCCTCACTTAGCACGTGGAACAGGGCAGAAAAACAACTGTGTGGTTTTCACCCCTCTGGACTTCAACCATTTCTGATTTTCAGGGCTTTTCCAGCCAGAAGCCTGCTATACCAACCTTTAGAACACTGATTTACACGATATTTTAGATCTACATTTCAGATATGTGCCTAAAAAGCCTCAAATGCCAAGCACAGCAGTGATTCCATGCTACTTTTCCCACTATGCTCATTCCAGTCCCCACTAAGACAGTACAGCAGCCCCTGAGCCCTGGCTGTTTTTCTCCTCCTCTCTTTATCCATGTGATTCCAGCTTATTTCCCAGTGCCTGTCTCTGAGTTAAATTCTGCTTTTTGAAATCCACACTGCAGAAAGCAAAATCTGGCCTCCTTCCATCACCTCCCGGAGTAATTTTCAAGGTTAACCACAGGAAAGGCAGGTGAATTATGTGGAAAGCATCACCTGCAGATCCCTTTCTTCAGGTGCTGCCCCCCGCCCTGGCCATTTGCTCAGCGTGTGCCGTGGCACCGGGCACTCACAACACACTCCTGACCAGAAAATTGGTCAAAGAATTCAGATTTATGCAGTGCAGTAATAACCAGCTTCACAGCAAGGCTCGCACGGAGCAAATAAAGACGAAAACTCTCCTTGGTTCCTGCCAAAATCTCTGGCAAACAAAACAACCCCGTAATAGAATCCCGCTTGTAAAAATGCTTCAGGGTGCCCGTGTTCCAGAGCTGGGAGCATAATAAATTAAGTAGTGGATGCCTAGGACAAAACCCTGTGGGATACCTGAGCCAACCCAACAGGTGGAGAAATTGAAAACAAATTGATAGCCTTGGGAGAGGAAATATTAGAACCAAGCAATTATAGTGCCAGACTGTCTGGGATGAAAGGCAGGGAGAGGCAGCGATGATTTGCATTGATGCAGCACCAGGAGTGGAGCGTGTCAGGTGAAATCCCAGAGCTTTCCTCAGCACTGGAACTGCAGAGCACGCAAGAGCTGGAGGTAAAGAGGGAGAAAAACAACCAGCAGCAAAATGCAGAGCTGGAGCACGTCTGAAACCAGGAGAGAGGGGCTTTGTCATCTGGGGGCGAGGAGCAGGCGGCTGATTTGGGAGCAGCCTCCGTGGTGCCTGTGCTCTGAGGAACTCGGGTAAATCCAGATGTTCCCACAGCACCCCTGGAAATCCAGCCTTGCCCAATGTTCTGCTCTCCGACACCAACCCGTGAAGCAAAGGAAGGAGATCCCTGGTTACACATCCTGCCCCTTCTCCCTGTTTTCATTATTTTACCTCTGCACTCTCCCAGCCTGCATGGCTATCCCAGCTCTACTCCAGGCTGGCAGCAGAAGGGAATATAAACCATTCATTTTGATTTTTATTCCGTGTTTCCTGACGCAAACAGGCACTGGAGCCACTCTGCCTCTCCCTGAAAGCCACACCTGATGTATAGATTGTGCAGAATCAACCACTGACAGCTTGAAATTGTGACCTTTGGTTGAATACACCTTCCTGGGACAAATCTATAATTAACTGCAGCTCCAGCCCCACTGCCAGCTCCGTGCTGTTCTCTCTCAGTGGTGTGTGCATCACTAACATTAAGATTCAGAAAATGCCACACTCCATAACTGGCTGCTCAAGGGTCTGTTATATCAGAGAAAAGTGAGCCCATGACAAAATTTTCCACAGGTTTTCCATTTTTCCCAGCGGATCAGAGCAATCCCAGGGCCTGGGAGTGGAACACAGGGGTGTCACCTCAGCTCTGAGCTCCTGGCACAACCCAGTCCTGGAAGGGAAGGGTGGCCTCGTGGTGGGGACGGGAGGAAATGGGGTGGGAACGCCCCAGTTCAAGGCACAGAGAATCACTGAAGTTGGAGAAGAACTCCAAGCTCATCAAGTCCAACCCCAGACCATCTCTCCTACGGAGTCAGGAGCTTGGCACAGGAAACACGAATTCCACGTTTCCCCAGGCAAATCTTCCTCACAGATGTATTCTGAGGGCTTCGTATTTCGCAAGCAGCTATCCCGTGGAAAATGCCAGAGAAGCACTCTCTATAATTACAATTTCACCACTTGAAAAGCTTGGCTGTGTCATAGCAGTGGCTCAATTAAGTTGAAATGCAGGACTGCTCCTGATGGCGCAACGGTTGTGAATAATATCATAAACCGTTTGCCAGGCTGCTGGAAACATGCTGATTATGGGCACAAAGTACACTCTGTTTTCCTTCTGAGCACCGAGGCTCGACACTTGCACTTGCGTGGGGAATCAGGACAGCTCCTGCCTGTTTTAATACAACTTTATGTCATTTATGCTTCACATCAAAATCGCTCTGCTGCAGGCGGCGCAGGCAGAGGTGCTTTGGGGAGCCGCTGACTTCCCAGGAAAAACATCTCAGGTAGAACTGCCACAGCTTTCCCCGACTGCTGGGAAAGCCAAGGCACCTTGTGGGACAGCAGAGAATGGAAATGAGGGAGCCAGGAAGCTCTGGGAGTCCTGCTGATTGGGCTGCACTAATTAGAAAGGTTTGGGATTCGGGTGATTGTACAAGGAACTTGACTGCAGACAAGATGTGATGGAACGGGCAACTCCTGCAAGGATTCCAAGGCATTGTGCTCTGCAGCTCCGTGCAGGAGAGCGGGCAAGGAGCAGACAGGCCCTTCTGGATAACAATCTAAACGCAGGAGCAGCCTCCTCATGGGCTGAGACGGGGGAATCAGGGCACGGGGACGGTTTAGAAATCATTCCTCAGGTTACAGAGCTCCTGTGCAAGGACTGGGTTCACCCTCTGCTGCTCTAGAAGCACGAGCCAAAAGCAACAGAAAGGAGTTTTCATCTACTTGCTTGCCCACGGAAGTAGAGGTTGCTTCCCTGTCTTCTGAGCAACAGATAAAACGTTGGTCAGCTGCTTCTGTCAAACTTCAGATCCAGAAAAAGAAACCTAAAATAATTTTTTAGTGGCTCTTTTTCCAAGATGTAGTAGCTACATACCCATAAAAAATTGCTGGCTTTCACTGAAGAACATTTCCATCATAAATAAGGATGATTCCCTCATTGTAAAGAATGTAAAAATAAGAGACTTTCAGAGTAGAGCTTTAATAAAATGTTGTCTCTGGCTGATTTCTTGAAGCATGCTCATTTTAGCTGCATTATTTTCCATGTAGCTGTGATGCTCAGCTATTACCTCTGGACTTACACTCCAAATATTGTGAAATTATACTTAGCATAAAATAACAACAGTTACATGTCCTTACACTCAATGCCAACATTATTCTTCAGCTCAAATGCTCAGTGCTCTCAATCTGGGCTTCACACAAGGACACCTGAAGGTTTTATATGAAATATTTCCTAACCCTAAATGAGAACAGCGAGTGCTGCTCAGTAATGCCCCAAAGCCAAAATCTGACAGAGATCTGCTTCATTCTGTGCCCAAACGTTAACCCAGTGTCACACAAAGCTCTGCACAGCACAGCCACCACTTCTGACAGCTCAGGGCAGCCTCTGGAAGCAGCTTCTGGCAGGCAGGACCCTGCACAAGATTTGCTGGTGCAGCTCAGTTTGGCATTGGCGTTATCCTTGACAAGATAAATCAGATTAAAATGTGCAAGTAGCCACTGGGTCTGGAGTTTGCTGAGAGTAAGAGAGTTCTGAACGTGTTCATTTTGGCCACTCAGCTGGACAAGGGACCCTGGGGGAGCATAAGTCCACATTAAGCTGTTGTAAGGAGATATAAATCTCCTCTGACTCGATGGCCACTGGCCATTAAGTGGCTCCATAATAAATGTTAATCATTCTGGACCTGATGGAGGATTAAAAGAGTCAGACTTACTTTTGTGTTTGAAGTTGGGGAAGGCTGAGGGTGCCCTGACATTGATCTGTGCAGGAGCCAGGTGGGTGCTGGGGTTTGAGGCAGGATCCACTCAGCCCAGAGCAGCTGCAGCCCCCCAAGAAACTGAGATTCCAATGATTCCCAAACCCTTCCTAAAACACATTCCTCGATTTTCAACATCCCATAATCATGGGCGATATTGTAGCTCCCTTTACAGATTTCATTTTTGGGTCATTCAGCACTGGAAAGCTCCCTTTAAGGCACATCATGAGATTTTCAGGGACAGTGTAGGAGAAATATGAGGTGGGGGTGATTTAATGCCCTTCAAGCATTAGATTCCATTCTTTACATTCCATTCATACTGCTTCTTTTTCCTGCCATAATTATCTCAAAGTTTTATGAAACAGCAAATGGCTGAGCACAAAAAAAATCATCCTCCTGGTCTGTTATACTTGCAAAAATATGCAGTTAAGGTGATGTTTTCATTCACTTCATTATTCACCTTGTTTGTGGAATGTCATCTCTCAGACCCCTCTTCGGCTGGGACTTTATATTTCTGCAGTGACAATCACCCAAAGTCTGGCACTCCCCAAAAACTCCCTTCCCACCTGTGATCAGCAGCTCTGCTGTTCTTGGTCGCTCGGTTTCTCCAATTATTTCCAAGCCCTTTTGCACAGTGTACCCACAAGGAGGTGGGATGTTCATGTGAGCCATGTATTTATAACCACTTTGCTTCAGCTTGCAAGTGACAAATACTCCTTGTTTCTAACATTCCCCCGAGCCTTCTGCAGAGTGTGATTTCTTATTTTATACGTAAAATCCTCAATCTCTGCTCTTCTACAGCTCCCAATGAATCTCTCTAGATTATAACACAGACATGAACACACATAGAATTGCCAGTCCAAAGCTGGAGGCAAAAAACCTGAATTTATTGATAATGGTGCTAACTAGATTTGGCATTTGACCAAACTTGTTAAAACAATCAGAATATCTGATATCATTAAACCTAATAAAGATGAAATACCCAGGATTATAAATTATGCCGTGCACCCCAAGATTTATCTTCAGCACAATGGCACTAAACTAAGCTGCCTTGAACAACCCTAAGCAGGGTCTTGTGCCCAGACTAACAGCTACTGCAAACACAATTAAAGGCTAAAAATTAATTAAAGTCGCATGAACTCATATTTTTTGCTAATTCCAGAATCTTGCAGCATTGAAAAACAAAATAGGTTGGAATCATTCAAGAATCCAGAGTCTTATTTTTTACTAAGATACTCTTGTCTTAAACCTGGAAAGAATCCATGATAACAAACAGATGAACAAACAGATTTCTGTTATATAGGACCACATGGATATGAAGAGAATTCCCACTTCCAGCTAAAATTCAAGAGGAGTTTGTTTGTTTTGTTAGGTGAAAAAAAGTTTGTCCCAGCTGAACCAGGCAATATCTCCAGGAAAGGGAAAGCAACCCTTTAATTGTGGTTCAGCATTCCTGGAGCTGCCTGCAGCTAATCCAGGGAAAAATGGAAGGTAAAACCTTCTTGGTAAAACCCTGAGGCAGCGGCAAAGATCCCTCAAGACTCAACCATTTGAAGATGAACTTCCCTGTGTCCCTCACAGAAAATTCCATGCATCAGCTCCTCTGAAAAAGAGACGAGACCCCAGACCTGGAATAACAGGAATGGCACTGAGTGATAAAATCTGCGCAGACCCAGAGGAGAAGCAGAAGGGCTGAGCTGGGCATGGGAGGGAGCCTCTGGAGGGTGCTGGGAGAGTCCCCAGCACTGGGGACAAACTTCCCACTGCGGGAGGAGGTCGGGATGAGGAAATCTGGGAAAGCTGAGTGGGTGGCAAGGGCCCCCCAAGGTTTCTGCAGGCCCTGCCCAGCTCTGCTCTCCCTGCACAAGCTCTGAGCTCTGCTTTCCCTCCTCTCACCCTTTATGCCAAATTTCATAATAAAGAATGAGTTTGCATGGAATCCAGGCCTTTGTTTCACTGGAATCTCTCGGAGGTTTATCCCTTGCAGAAGTGATAATCCTGTCTTTGTCACCGGCACTGTTTTGCCACGACCCAGTGCGATGTCACAAATGAGATTATGGCTTCCCACGGAAAACAAACATCTGCATCCAACGAATCCCGACGGAACAAAGGCCCTCTTCTCATGCAGATCAGTCCAGTAATAAAAATTAAGAAAAAACCATAAATCCTCCGGAAATACACTGTAATGGATGAGCAGAATTCCCTCTGGATAAAGGGAATTGTCATTGTACGTTCCCATGCCACATCAGCCAGGAGATTTCAAAAGAACAGATCTATTTTCATTGAAAGGTATCCATTTTAAATGAATTTAAGCCTTTTATTTGTGACTGCTGCCAAAAGCTTTGTGTCCTATGACAGCCATTTCCACTGTGCTTGACCAATTTGCATTTAAAACTAATTGAAAAGAAAACATTTGGGGGGGTTTTGTTTGTTAAAAAAATAATAATCTTTAAAAATTACCTCGGAATAGAAATATGCTGATGAAAATCCAGAATGTGAATTTTAAGAATTTGTTTTTGTGATTTCTACTAAACAGATAGCCCTAAAATAAACCATATTTTTGATTGTTAAAAAGGATTAAGAAATGGTTCCTTGGTGTTTTCAGGGTGAGCAGTATGAAAGGGAATGGAAAAAGGTCTAGGGCCTTACCACCCTCACAGGGAAGAATTTCTTCCTCACATCCCATCTAAATCTACCCATCATCATTAAGGAATGCACCTCTCTGTAGACTGGATTTACAGTCTGTGCACACTTTTCCAAAGTTTCCACCAGATCAGAGACAAACAGAGCACACTGGCCATGAAAATCCAGGTTTTTGGGGAGAGGTTTGCACTGAGCTCCTTGTGGCCAAACAAACCTGAATTTCCCGTTCCTTGGAGGGCTCCCAATGTTTTCTGTGGCACAGCTGGAGCTCGGGCGCCTTCCCAGGAGCAGTGGGGATGGAAAGTGTCCCAAAGAGGGACCAGCCCAGGTAAAAGTCCCTCTCAGCCCCTCCAAGACGTGCCTGTTCCCAGCCCGAACATGCACATGGAATGCACATCAAGAACCATTTAGGCTGGAAAAGACCTTTAAGATCATCAAGTCCAACCACTGCCAAGCCCCCCATTAAACCACATCCCTTAATTGCCACATCTTTTAAACACCCAGCTCGGGGTGGTGGAAGAACCCAAACCCACACATCACGAGGAAAGTTATCCAATGTATCCCTGGTAAAAAGGCTGGCTGTTAAACAATAATCTGTGCAGCGAGTTTACGAGCTTGTATTCAGCACTTACCCGCCTGCAAGAACATCTGAAGGAGCAGAGTCCTTTACAATCAGCTCGCCCTGGAATTTGCTCACAACAAGGTTCTCTTTTCTCACTTTGACAATTCCCATTAAGGGCTGCCTGCCCTGCACCTCCGTGTGGAAAGGCTGATGTGAGCTGCATGCTGATCCACGCAGGGAGAGCTCACTGCACGGAAATGCTGCCCAAACGCCCCTGGAAAGAGAGGGAAGAGCATTTCAGGAAGTGTCAAGGAGCAAGGGAAGCACAAGTGGGGTCCAGGAACTGCAGAGAGCATCAGGAGGCGCTCAGGAAGATGGGAGCAGTGTCCTGCAGTTCCCACTTCCTTCTGTCTTAAAACCTGCCTTTTCCAAGCACAACTTTCAGCATGAAAAAGGAAGTGTGGAAGCATTTTTTTCTTAATATCCACTATTACTAAGCTCACTAATACTCAATATATTAATATCTCGTTACCTACCAGCTGTTCTCAAAAGATTCCACAAATCCCAAAGGTGCAAATGTGACTTCAGAGGTTAAGTCAGGAAAAGCAGGCACACAGCAGCTCACACTTTGTGCTGACTGGGAATTTGGGCACAATTTAAAAAGCAAGTCTGAGTTTTGGGTATTTCTCAGCAGAGAACAGTTATTTGGCAGAACAGAGCCCTGATGAATGAAACCATAAAGGAAGAATAGTAGCTCTGGAAGATAAGGAGATAGTTCAAACATTTCCATTGACTAAACATCTTTTTAATGAATAAGAGCAATTAAGTGTTACTCTGACCTGCTCTGCTTTTTTTTTTTTTTTTTTTTTTTAAGTGACTAATGTATTTTATGAATAATTTAGTTTGTTTTTTTTTTAATGCACATGAAATCTGCATTTTCTATTCTGGTGATGTGCAAGGCAGCACACATCTGACAATTCCTGATTTGACAGAAAACACTGTTTTCTCGAGACCAACATACCCACAAACATAGATTTTGTTTGGGAAATCCCTCATCAAAACTGTTCCAAGCAACAACACATCTGTTCTTATTTACAGACATAAAAAGAAGCAGCTCCCCATCAACAGGCAGAGTCATTAATTCTGATTTACTCTTTGCAGGCTCTGAAAGTGTTTTAGAGGCCACCACCTCCCCAAGCACACAAACTCTCCCCCCTCATTGTTTCAGAAAACCTTCAACTCTGGTTGCAAAACACCTTGGCCAAAATCTTCTTGCTGGTATTTTCACCTCAACAACAACTGAAGATGTTGTTTATGCCTTTGAATTCAGTCTTTTTTGCAGTTTAAAGTGGGTTTTTTTTGTGTACACAATTAATTGAAGGGGTTCAAACCACAGATTAATGGCTCCTCCAATTATGTTACAGCTTTGTGCAACTTGAAAGTGTTCACAGAGAAGCAAAGCAGATTTCACTGCCCAGAGCACTTGCACAGGTTCATCTCCAGCCTTGAATCCAAATCCAAGTGCCAGAAACTCCCTCTGGGTCTGAAACGTGTGAATACTTTGCTTTTTTAAACAGCTGAGGGAATTTATTTTCATTCTTGGGAGATACCCAGGATATTCCTGGCTCAGAATTTGGATGAGCCATTCCTTGTGAGGAGCTTTATGGTATTTTTAATGATCACCGATGATCAATGACTGTTCAAGGCACAGCCCCAAGGAACAGCCACAAGCCCCTGCTGCCAGTTCCTGACCTGATCCAGCACAATCCTCCACAGATGGCACGAGGGAGGAAAAGGTGAAACACGACAATCAAAATTCATTCAAGTTAGAAAAGACCTCTAAGATGGTCGAGTCCAAAAGTCAACCAGGATGTTCACCACTAAACCATGTCCTCAAGTGGCACAAGGAGACATTTTTTAAACACTTCCAGGGTTGGGGGCTCCACCACTTCCCTGGCAGCCTGTTCCAGAGCTTGAAAACACCTTCCATGAAGAATTTTCTTCCTAATATCCAATCTGAACCTCCCTGGGCACAGCTTGAGACAGTTTTCTCTTGTCCTGTCACTCGGGACAAGGCACTGAGTGCCACCTCACTCCAGCCTCCTGTCAGGCAGCTGCAGAGGTCACATCCTTGTGACCTTGTTTTCCCACCAGCGACAGAAAGAATCCACGGGTCAGGCAGTCCAAAGTGCTTTAGAGATGCAGACACTGAAGAATCAAAATGAACCCAATCAGTGAAGAGAAGAAGTTACTGGTCCCACATGTTGGGGAAGGCAGCACAGGGGGCTCTGCCCCATTAATTGGGCACGGGTTTAGCTCTCAGTGCCAGCTTTAATGCCCAAAAACCTGCATGGCTCCACATCAAGAGGAAGCAAAGAGCTTTACAATCCCAGTGGGAAGAGAAGCTGGGAATTCTCAGAGCCTGGAGCCTGCGAAGCAGCAGCAAAGTGCTTGGATTCATGAGACAAACGCAGCCTCCCCAGAGCCAGCCCAGCATGGGAGTGCAGCAGGTCACAGCTCCTCGTGAGACCGACGAGGCAATGACTCAAACGCACTTCAAAGTACGTAAATATTTGGGAAACCGGCAGGTGTAGGGAAATATTTGCCATGAACAGGAGGAGGAATTAACCAGCCTGCCTGGAACGGTACCACAGCGTGCTGAGCTGGAGAGAAGGTGTTCAATGCTGGTGAGACACCTCTGTGGCATTGTTCTGCTCATCTCCCTAAGGTGCTACAGAACCCAAGGGCTTTGCCATCAGGTCACACCTCCTTGGCACCCCTTTATCCCAGTCCAAGGTCAGGGGATTCCCAGCAAACGCCTCGCTCTGTTTTTCCAGGTGTGGAATTTCTGGCTAGGAACACATCAGGGCTGTTTGACAGCCCATCCCCTCCTCCCTGCTCTCCCAGGAGCACCCTCCAGACAAAAACCTGACCCAGCTCAGGCTGGCACTGGAGCTGCTGGGGGGCACTGGGCATTGTGAGGATTCATGCTCAGAGCCTTCCTGTAATTGTGGGAATGTGCTCCCCCTCTCCCCCGCATGCTGATGATGTGTCATGCAGAAGAGAGGGATGGATGGCATTAAGTACAATATTTTTGGATGATCAAGAGGAAAAATGAGGAGTAGAAAGGTGAGGAAAGATCCTTTCACCTGTCTGTGATCACAATGATGCCTTTCCCTGGTGTTAAAATGAAGAGCCAAACACGGTTAGAGGGGAAAAAGGTTTCTTTCCCTGGGTATTTATGTCAGGCCCCTCAGGTGCAGCCCAGCCAGGGGCAGTGCCCCAGAGCACACGGAATGCCACCCACAGGCACTCGGGATCACATCCTGGGCCTCACAAATGAGCACATCCAGCAAAGATTCCCCAGGGAGAGGCTCCAGGGAACCCCGGCCCAGGACCCTTCCCCTGGCTGGGCCCAGCTCAGGGTACAGGATGTGCTCTGGAGAGGCCCTTGGTGCCTGGGGCTCTCTGACCCCTCACTGAGGCTGCCACGGGCTGCGGGCTCTGGGCTTCACTGAATATTGGGTCTGAGAATGTGGGCTGGAAGCACTGAGAATAGAGAAAAAGTATAGAAAAGGGTATAAAAGAAAAGGCAAAAAATCATCATGGCATCAACAAAAGTGTTGGTGAATGGTGACAACAGTTTCTGCTCTAATACAGACCCCGTGTAACTCTGCAGGGATGGCTCTAATTTCAAGGTTTTCTCATTTGTATGACAGTGACAATGATGAGAAGTATCCCCAGCATAAAAAATACAAGAAATAGGACTTAAAGACCAGATTTACCTGATTTCTGTGACCTCTTACATTCCACCTAACATTTCTACCTCTATTTCTTGGTCTAATCTAGTAAAATAAACAATACTGGAAGAGATTTCCCATTTTTGTCCTTTTTTTTGGGGGAGCTATTAAGCTGAAA
This sequence comes from Daphoenositta chrysoptera, assembly GCA_013397915.1. Lineage (NCBI taxonomy): Eukaryota > Metazoa > Chordata > Aves > Passeriformes > Daphoenositta > Daphoenositta chrysoptera. The sequence goes on along the minus strand of VZRO01005790.1, from coordinate 64,391 downwards.
GTAATGCTGCTGGCCTTTAATAAATGGTGAAAAGGCTGTGAACAACATTCACTCCACTGCAAGACAGAGAACTGAACTACCTGGCTCAGCTCTTCTGGAATAAAGAGTGAGTTAAGTAATCTGGCATATTGAGCTATTTAATATACATATATATTTAATACTGAGGTATTAGGCACATTGATATTAAGAAAAAATCCTTCCCTGGGAGGATGAGGAGGCCCTGGCAGTGCCCGAGGCCAGCCTGGACAGGGCTGGGAGCAGCCTGGGACAGTGGGAGGTGTCCCTGCCATGGCAGGGGTGAAATGGGATGGGATTTAAGCTTCTTCCAGCCCAAACCACTCTGGGATTCAATGATGATTTTATGAGCCAGACATTGCATCCAAAGCTGCTCCTTTTGTCCTGCTGGGAAGCTGGAATGCTGTAGGTAGTGAGCACTGTAAGCTTTTATGAGAGGATAACTAGGAAACAGCTTTTGTTATTCCAATAAATACCATTTGCATTCAGACAGCACTAAATAATGTCCACAAACACACAAAAATAGAGTCACTGGCTGAGAGAGAGCTTGCAATGGAAAAGACAAGTTTTATTTACTTTTTAGAAACCTTTTAGTTCCTTAAAGCAGTAAAATATGATTTCATAATTATTACCTTATGCTGTCCTGACATTTACATTACCATACAGTGCTGAAAGCCAGAAAATACCAACTGTTCTGCAGAGGATTTTGTTCTCTGCAGGGTAAAAATCTATTAACTGCATTCAGACCTGTATATATATTATATTAAAAAAAAATAAAACCAACAAACAACTGGTGGATTGCAGGATTGGAGGCTGAACTCTATGAGGAGTTGCTCATTATGGATCAATGAATGACAGTGGATTGGGAAGGGTTAAAGGGATTTTATGAAGTCTCCTACTCCAGGGATAGGTGGCCTGTACTCAGGAATTGGGCTGAGAAGGGGATGGGAAAATGTACCAAAATTTAAGATATATTCCTGTTTTTCTTTATTTATTGGGGCAAAAGTCTGAGCACTCCTGGAAATGTGTGGAGATCTGCATAATGACCCCAAGAAGTTGCACTGTTCCATATTAGCATCACTTCCTGAGGTGTATAAAATAGCCCATGAAACAGGATAAGGTGGGAATTACAGACTGGGACTATTCCAAACCCCTTTATGTCCCAAGCAAGGTCTCAACTCCAAGAGTCACCAGACCCTGTTTCTGCACAGAGATTTAATCAATCCCTCCCAAACTTTGCACCTCTCTCAGTCTCCACTGACCTTTAACAGGGACTGGGAAGGGCTTAGGGCAGCACGAACTTTTCCAGTTCTCACTGGACTGATGAAAGGCTCCTGTGAAAGGTTAAACCCTCACTTTCCCTGCCCCTCAGAACCATTTCCCAACCCAAACCGAGCCCTGAGCACTCAGGGGAGAGCGGCGAGAGCAGCTACAGCAAAGGGACCTTCCCCAGAGCCCAAACACCTTGAATTCCCTCTGCCCTCAGCCTGGTGCTCTGCTCGCCCCTCACCCCCAGGAGTGAGGATGGAAAAGGGATGGAACAGGTCAGTCCCACGCTGTGTGTCAGCTTTGCCCAGACCTTCCATCACGGCACTGGATGGGTGCTACCACCAACTAATTCATTTCTCAGCTGATGATGGGGGCCCAAAAACACACAGGGCAACCACTGGGGTCTCCAGAGGACAATTCCTTATGGCCAGAAGCTGGGAAGACCTGGGACAGGGTGCCCAGAGAAGCTGGAGCTGCTCCTGGATCCCTGGCAGTGCCCAAGGCCAGGCTGGACACTGGGGCTGGGAGCAGCCTGGGACAGTGGGAGGTGTCAGGGAGTAGGACCAGATCATCCTGAAGGTCCCTCCCAACCCAGAGATTCCATGGGGAGACCTTCCCTCCTGCTGCTCCAGCAGCTCCGGGAATTCCATGGCAGCAGCTCTGGATGAGGAATGTGTTCCTGTGTTCCACACAACACCCTGGGGGAAGGAAGAGCAGGGCCAGGAGCTGTTCCCTGCTGCCCTGGGAGGCTGGAGTGGCACTGCCTCCATCCCTGTCCTCCTGCCACGGGGAGGTGCCAGCTGCACCTCCGTGTCCTCGGCACCAAACACGGCCGGGAGACGTGTGGCAGTTCCCTTGGAATTAGGAAATTATTGAAAGCTGCAGCCCCGACGCTCCATCATGCTCTGGAGAGGCCAGCACAGCCCCATTAGGACAAAAATCACGAATTTAGGTGCCTCCTCTCATTGACTGAAGAGTTTCCTTCAGAGATGATTCAGAAAAGAAACCTAATTTTTGTGCTCTGATTTTTCCGTGGAGGAGCCCTGTCCCCCTTCCCATCACTGTCTGCTCTGGCAATAATGGGAAATTACCCCTGTCATCCACATCAAGCATCTCAGGACATCAGATTTGCTTGTCCTCTTTGTTTCTGGATTAATTATTAGTTGGATGGTCAGAACAGTAAATTTTGATGCTCCACTGTTTCCACAGCACCTCAGTGTGAAAGAATTGTCTTCATTTCTAATTTAGAAGCAATATAGAACTTTTCAAAAACATAAATGAAATATTCCTAAAATTTAAATCCCTAAGTTTTCAGAGAAAACACCACTTCACAGGTAAGATGATTGATGTAATTAAAAATACTCATGTACTATTAATAGTCTTAATTTGCATGAGTATTAGGTCATTTTTATGTAATTAGCCAAAGCAGAAGGTTTTTTGTCAATTAAACTAATTGTTTTTCACACTAGGTGTAGACTGAATATTGATCTTTTTTATTCAGCTCACTTACATAAGCAAATGAGATCTAATTGCATCCTTACCACATCATTACTCAGTTATTGTAAATTACAGAACATAGATTCTCTCACACAATAACACTTTCTTTGTGCTATTGCAGTTGAAGAGATGCTGCTTAATTTGGGAACTTCAAACTCTGATTTCCATCTGTCGATTTAGGACAAATTTGCATCGCAGAGTTTGTCTCCTTAGTAGTTAAGATAATGCTCAAGCAGAGTTTTAGAGGGATAAAGGAAATGCCCAAAACAACACCTGTGTCCTTCAAAAACCAGCCAGAGGAGAGATCAGTCAAGCAACAACAGCTCCCACGTACAAATAACGACAGGACTTTTAGATTTAATAACATTAATCTCAACTTTGCAAAGAATTTGTGCTTTTGCCTTAAGGAAGGTTCAAAAAACCAAGGATTTTCACAGGTTTACCTGTGAGATTTTTGCCCTTGTTGATGCTTTTTTGTTGGTGGTTGGGTTTTTTATGGGTTTTTTGTTTGTTGTTTTTTAATGCCCTTACATTGGGGCAAGGGAGGGAAATTCCTCGTCATGTTTTACCTGTGGCAAATTCCAGACTCTCAACAGCTTTACTGGGTGTTCCCCTTCACCCTGGCTGTTCTTATTATGGTGGAACAGAAAAATGATAATCTGTGCCCGATGCCCACCTTGTCCCCAGTCCAGAGCACTCAGTGCCACCTCCAGCCCTTCCTTGGGCACCTCCAGGGATGGGCACTCCAAACCTCCCTGGGCAGCCCCTGCCAAGGCTTTCCATGAAAAAATTCTTCCCGATACCCAACCTGAACCTCCCCTGGCACAGCCTGAGCCCCCACCAGGACCTTTGTCCTTGGAGCCCCTCAGCTGCTCTGCCGAGGCTGCAACAGCCCCAGAGCTCAGTCACCCACGGGGTTCATTTGTGCATTCTATCCAAAATTAAGACGTCTCCAAGAGTTTGTTGTTCCAGCAGAACTCTGAATGTTTTGGGAAGAAAATCATAGAAGTGCTTCTGCTGCAAACAGGCTGCAGAGAAGTCACTGGGAACAACAGCGTGTCTTGATGCTGTACAAATTGCTTGCCTTAAAAAATAAGAAATGAACAGTACTTAGGCTTGATGGATTGTTTGTTCTCCTCACTTGTTAAAATTCTCTGGTGCTGAAGCTGGGCCATATGGAGCAGAGCTGTTGGTGTCAGAGCCCAGATGCCAGCTGCCTACATTCTTCTAGCAACTGCATCTGGATTTCTCAGTGCTCCAGATTCAGAATTAAAAGCAAAATGCTAATTTCCAAAGAGAAAACACTTTTTCCCCCACCCCCAAAAAAAAAAAGAAAGAAAAAAAAAATCATCAAGAAGCTCCAGTGGAGGCAGAAGGATTCAACACTTCCTGCTGAGCTGCCTTTACTGGTCCCATGGCCAGCACTGCCCCAGTGCAACTGGGAGGTGAAATACATTCACTGTGGCATGGCCAGAGAGGGTTTAGGGCAGTGCATTTATTGCTCAGTGAAGTGGAGCTCCCAGCACTTGCAGAATCAGGGAGAGGAGCTCAGCTGGCGAGAGGGAACTTGTTAAACCACTATAAAACAGTCGTGTTCAATCTTGTACCACGAGCCTACACAACAAGGGGGGTGGAAAGAAAAAAACCTTAAGAATAAACAGTCTGCCATCAGCTAAATTTAAGCACCTCAGCAGGCTCAGAGCTGGGGAAAACACACTCCCATGAGCACAGTGCATCTGGTCCAGCGACTGAGAAAGCCACTGGCTTTTATAAAGTGTTCCCTAAGAAATGGGAGCATCAGAATTTAGGGCCTTGGTCTGGATCTGCTGATTCTTAAAAGTGCAAAGAGAGCCTTTCATATCCCCAGCTGAAACATATACAGAGAGCAAGAGGACAAGAGGAAATGGCCTCAAGCTGAGCCTGGGCAGGTTTAGATTGGATATCAGGGGAAATTTCTTCACTGAGGGGTGGTCAGGCATTGGAACTGCCCAGGGCAGGGGTGGAGTCACATCCCTGGAGTGTTCAAAGTGCAGATGTGGCACTTGGGGACTTGGTTCAGTGGTGGGTTGATCAGTGTTGGGTTAATGGTTGAACTCGGTGGTCTAAGAGGGCTTTTCCAACCTTAATGATTCCACGGTCTAAGTATTCATTGAGATATTTAAGCCTGTCCTGTAGAAATGCAACACTGCTCTAGAAGAGTGAGAACCACCCTCACACCCAGCTTGGACAAGCCTGATAAAACAGACTGTCCAAAAGCTGCAAATATTTACATGGTTCTAAAACATCTCAGCTTATCTGTTCTTGTGACACCACTTGTGCAATTTTAATTCTGTTTAATCAGAAGCAGAAACCAAGGTGATAACAACACAGCCCCCTCTATATAGGGAATTTTTCAGCATTAGGGTTCTGCCTTCTCAAGGCACAAAGTCCACAGTGCAAAGGCCACAGGGCAGAGCAGAGGGCCACACATTAATTTAAAAATACCCCTTTATCCAGCAGCTTCAGGTGCACAATAACCCATTCAGTTTTCACTGAGGACTGCACTGCCTGGGTTAGATACAATTCATATCGACAGAATACCTGTTCTATTCCACAGCAGAGGGAGGAAGAGCCCTTTGTTAGCAGCACACAAAAGCACTCCGAGTCACACCCAGCCCCACGGGGCAAAGTCTGGGATCTCCTCTCAAACACTGCCCCAAGACAGACTTGGAGACACAAAATATCTGCTTTGAGGGATCAATGGATACCGGGAAAAACAGAATTAATTATCATCTGGTAGGCCATAAGTAGGATTTACTTCTTGATCTACCCCTCAGATGTTCAACTTGGAACATATTCTTAATTTATACTCTGCTCTGGAGTTTTCTGGCTACGTCCCCGCTTGGAATTTTATTTTTTAAGACTCAAATACTGCTATCCTATAGGTGTACACATGTAGGGATATAAACCAACATCAACCATTTCAGTACAGGCAGCTTAGCCAGCTACAAGATTTTAAGTTCCAGCACATTAATTTCTGTTTATTCATCATTATTTTGCTCCACATGGTGGTGATTTTGCACACTGGAGAGCCCAGGATGAAAACACATCTCCAGGCCAGCCTGACACTCAGAAGGGATTGCGAGCAGACTGAAATCCTGTTCCTCCTTGCCTTGAGCTACAGTTTCAAATACCTTTCTCCATATTCCCAGATTGTTAAGTAGAGAAGATTCCTTTGAAATCTGCAGCCTTTTGCCTTTTTTTTATGCAGAAAGAACAAACTTTGGGTACTGTTTGCTGCTTTGGTTTCAGGCACACTGGAATAATGAACAGAGAGAGGAAGGAGGACTCTGAGTAGCAAAAGCAATACCCAGAAAAATAGGTGTAATATACATTTGGGATCATCTCTGAACAGCTGATATTGGTTATAGAGAATCAGTCTTCAAGAATAATTCTAGAAAATCCTGTGATATCTCTCGGTACCACTATAAATAAAAATAGAAAACCATTACCACTATTCAATTATTGGTGTAAATGAGAAATTAAGTAATAATGATTTAAGCTACAATTAAAGCACTCTATCTTTTTATTTCTCATACATTTTAATGCTGAACATTCCAATCTGGAAGCTCCTACAGAAGTGGAAGGCTCAATCCATGCTCCTCCAAGCATCTTTATATTTACCTCCACTGGAGTTACCACACTGAAAGGGAACCAATTTTACTAATTTAAAATATTTATTCCTAAAGTATTTTTTACCGGCTGTTGACAACATACTGCAACACAGCACAGAGGCAAACACGTCAAGAATAACTTCCTCCTTGAACAGTTTCCTTTGCACACACAAAGTCTTTTCTGGCACCAGGAGGAATCCCAGTGCAGTCAATTAACACTCGGCTGCTCATGGGCAGAAAACCCAGCCCTTTATGAATCAGCTTGCAATTTCCTTTTTGTTCTGGGAACAAAAGCAGAAATGTGAAGGAATGGAGAATTTCAGAGCCTGGAAAACAGCAGGAGCACCCTTGTTTATGCAACAGGTTGAAGTTTCAGCAGGATAGTCTTTCCTGAAGTGTCTTATTTTAATGATCAGCAAGTAAAACATCAAAGGCATTTTCACTTAAGTCTGGCTTTTATTAATATGAAAACAGCACCCTGTTTTCCAGAAAGTTTTGTTAATGTCTCACAATACCTAGAGGTTTTAGTGCCTTAATATTCAAGTTGATATTCCCCTTGAGGAACCAACACAGCCTTTCTTTTTTTTGGCTTTTCTGAGCAACCTGGTCCAGTGGGAGGTGTCCCTTCCCACGGTGGGGGATTGGAGTGAGATGTTCTTTGAGGCCCCTTCCAGCCCAAACCATTCCAGGATTCCACGGTGATTCCATGAATAAGAATATTCACGTTTGTCCTGCGCTAGACAATTTTCTAACATTTATTTACACAGGCTGAGGTACCTGCACAGAATCACTGCACATCCCATCTCTCACCACGGAGCTCCCTCACCACCCCCAAGCCTCTCTATTTCCAGCCACTCTGAGCAGAGCCAACTGAAAATGCACCAAGTCCAAGAACTTCCATTTGGGTTGACTTCAAGCCTTGCTAAATTTTGAAAGGCCCTGGTTAATTGAATCCTCATCGACAAAACTCTTTCATATTGCAGCAGAATGCTTTGGAAAGAAGCAACTCCTGGCTGAATTGATGGAATGAATTCACTCCATAATATTCCTGTATTCAACCCTCCGAAGGTGTTGCTGGGCATAATTTGATTCCAAACCCCACAGCCTGCACTTCCAGCAGCTCCATGGACAGAACAGAAGGATGATACAGGATCCAGAACAATCTATTTGCTCCTCCTGGGAAGAACCAGCCGTGTTCTTCAGGGCTGGCAGGAAGGTGTTCCAACCTGCACTCTCCAGGAGTGCCACACGGTAAAACCCAGCCCCACAAATGACCTTTTCGAGGGAAAGGCTCTTTGCAGCTCACCCCACGCTCTCAGCCTGATCCAGAGCCTGTTAAAAGCACGCTGCTCGCCTTGAATGATGCTCAGCACTTTTGGAAAGCCTCACCGAGTGCCTCCAGCTGCCGCTGGAATCACCAGGAGCTGCAGGCACTCAGATGCTTGAAGCCCTTCTGCAGGAGTGTTTCTCTCCTGCTGTGACTCCCCTGCCTTCTGCAGCTGCTCCTCCAACCTTCCTGCTCCAAGAAATCCCTCCCAGGGGAGCATCCTGACTCTGGGAATCAACCCACTGCCCCTTTTTTCAGTAGTTGTTCAATTTAGGATCGTTCTTTGTTCCTAGAAGAGGAAAAACTCCTCTGCTCTTCTCGTTTTCTATGCCATATGTGTGTGTTATTACAACACCTTCCCTATATCGTCATCATTTTATTTTATATATATTGTAAAATCTGTCATCAAATTTAATCCAAAGGTTTAGACGCTCCTTTGGTTTATGGAAAATCCTCACTCCAGCTGAAGGGAATAAAATCCACCAAGTGGCTTTTTTTTTTTTTTTTTCCCAAAGACACATCTTCCATGATTCCCCTTTTTTCCACTTGCTATTACACTTAGGTTTGAATATAGATTAAGAATTAAAAGTGAAATGAACCCAGTAAAAAATTTACCTGCAGATAACAAGTTCAGACAAAAAGAGAGCTTCACTGGCTTTTTTTGTTCCCCACGTCTTGCTCCTTTTTCAATTTTAAAAAGTGAAATCTCCTGGAATGGTTTCTACAGTCTTTATGACTTCTTTAATGAGTCTTCCGAGTGATAAAAAGTACAATTAAAAGCTATAGTTCCTTCAGTTAATTCAGATTTTCTCCTTCTGCCAGTAGCATGATCAGCTTTATTATCCAGGTGATACACCTTTCCTGGGGCCCATAATTAGGTCCCTAAAAGTTCCCTAAGATCTTAATTTCAGGTCCATCTTCTAGAAAAGATTATTTGCAAGAGAGATGTCGGCTTTTCAAGGTAGAACCACTGACAATCTGCTGTGTTTCAGCGAGCAAATGAGCAAAAGTGCTCATGTTTGAGCACTCGGTTGTGAGGCAAGATCAGGGATGGCTGGAGCTGTGCCAGGGCAGGTTGAGGTTGGATTTTGGGAAAGGTTCTTCCCCCAGAGGTGCTGGCACTGCCCGGGCTCCCCAGGGAATGGGCACGGCCCCGAGGCTGCCAGAGCTCCAGGAGCGTTTGGGCAGCGCTGCCAGGGATGGCCAGGGGGGATTTGGGGGGGCTGGGCAGGGACAGGAGCTGGACTCTGATCCTGGCGGGTCCCTTCTAGCTCAGGATATTCTGGGATTGACACTTTTGTCCTGGTCTGGAGGTTACAGGAGTTTCACACCTCACACAGGGCTTGCAGTCAGACACCTCTGCACTGCTGGGCTGTGCAGTGAAAAGTTATTGAAAAGTTATTGAAAAGTTATTGAAAAGTCATTCAGTTATTGAGATGTTGAGTCTCCAAAGATGGCAAAGACATTTAAGGGCATTATTTTAAGGAAGAATCCCTGGAGTAGAGCAGCACAGTCACCTCAGAAGCTACAAGGGAAGGAATTCAGGCTAAAACCAGCTGCTGCCCTAATAACGAGACTCCCTCCAGTACAGGGAGTTGTACATAAGACAAAGGATGTAAAACTGCTGAGCTTTGTCAGAGAGCAGCCTGAGGGTTGGGGAGTCGGCGTCCAGGGCCAGGCTGGATGGGATGTTGAGCATCCTGGGACAGGGGAAGGTGTCCCTGCCATGGCAGGGGTGGCACGAGGTGGTCTGGAAGGTCCCTTCCACCCAAACCACTCTGTGATCCCATGAAGAGTCCAAGGGAGCTCCAGGGTGACAGAAGTGAGTGCCCATCACCCCAGAGCAAAGCCCTGGTGAGGTCCCGGGCCGTGGCCAGGTTTGGATGCAGGTTGGCCTTGGCCTCCCCCGTTCACACTTCCAGAGCTCCGCTCAGGCCTGAGCAATTCCTGGCCTTCCTGAAGGAGGAGCTGGAAGGAATTGAAATCCTGGGGGTGGGCCTTGGAGAGCTCCTAGACCACTGCTCGCCATCAGACGCTGAGCTCCTCAGAATAACAAACACTTTGTTATTCCGGCTTTCCAGGGACTTTCATCTCCTCTCGATGCTGGCACAGTACCTTCACCATCTTTCTCATTAGAGCCCCTTTCTTCTGCCTTCACTCCTGACTTTCCTTACACTGTTTGCACTTCTTTATTCTTGTTCTCTATCCACGTATCAAAACTGTTCTGCTGAAGAGCAAATGTCTGAGAGTGAAGGGTTTTGAGCATCAAAAAGCACATTCGATACCCAGAAAGTGCAGCACAAAAGATTAAAAGAACTGAGTGATGCAGTGGAGATTAGAGAGAGCAGAGAATGCTAAAGACACACAAAGAGTGCAGGAAAGCTAAAATCACTTCAAACATTAATATCCTCCTTTGTCCCATATTCTACAAAAAGTGTTCTGTATCTTAGACTTGAATCTTTTATTCTTTTTTATTTTATTTCAAGCACTTCTCTGATAAGATGAACATCGAAAGTTTTTTAAAATTAATGTTGTTATATGGATATGGGTTAAAATATATATTTCAGGAATATAATACCCTGCGAGGACTTCTCTTAAACCAATAGTTAGTGCCTGAAAAACACAATCACAGAAGTTTTGGTGCTCAAGACTATTAGAGAAGAAAAAAAAGGGGCAGATATAATCTTGGAAATTTGATGAGAGTACAAAGAAAAGTGGTTTGCATTTTTCCTTTTTATTTCTTTGTCAAACAGTAGAGGAAAGAGCTTTTACAGCCTTCAACCACCAGTGGATGCTGTGGCACAGAGAGGGGTATCCATGAGATACCTCCTTAAGGAAAGGAAGGATGAAGGAAATGTTTAGGGAAGGACAGTGGGGGGTTTGATTGTTGTTAGTTTGGGTTTCCTTGTTGTGTTTTTATGTTTGTTTGTAATTTTTCGGTTTTTGTTTTTTTTTTTTTTTCCTCAACACAGTTGGAGATTTTTGTCACTTCCTGACAAGTTTCACTGAGACATTGTCCAGCTGTTCCTGGTTGTGATCTATCCATTACATCTCCTGTGACCAGGAAAAACCTGATGAAAACTTCTTCAACCTCAAAA
>VZRO01005790.1:17716-53483 GCA_013397915.1 Daphoenositta chrysoptera | reverse complement strand
AAAAGAAAACCACAAAAAACAAAAACCAAAGCAAAACCAAGCAAAGGGATAGGAAGAAAATTTAACTGAGGTTATACAGAATTTTGCTAAGGAACAACTCGAAATTTAAGAACTTCAGGAGAGTTCAGCTGCAATTTCTACATTCCCTGGAGTTTAAACCAAAGAACATGAAATGAGGTGCTGGAGCAGACAGGTCTGTCCCAGAGAAGAAGGACACCCTTTGCAGTGGATCCAGCTCAGCACACAACATCGATGTTTTCCTTGGAAACCCCTAAAGATATTTCACCTGGCATGAAGGATGAATAGCAACTCCCAAGAATGACATGTAAATACTGAAAGAGTTTTTTGTTGTTGTTTACCTCGAATTTATCTTCTCTGCTTCTGAAAACGCAGTGAGGCCGTTCCCATTATTTCCCGGCTCGGAGCACGGCAAGGAAAATGTAACATTCCAAGCAGAACGTGGGCTACGATTGATTCATCGCTCCCCTTTGCTTGGAATGAAATGGACACATTTGTTCTCACCGGGGGAACAGGAAGGTGCCAGTCTCCCTGGCAACAATAGCTTAAGGACTTTCCCCTCCTTAATCATGCAAATTCCTGGCAATTTGGGACAACTGCAGTAGAAAGGCTCCGCTCTGAGCTTGAGCGCTTGAAGAGCAGAGTTTTTGCAGTCATGAGAATTCAGTATTTGTTGGCCCTAACCCAGCAAGGGTTAACTAAGAACCCAGCCCTGCATCTTGACTCCTTTTGTTTTCACAGAATCATTATGGGCTGAAAAGAGCTCCAAGATCACCAAGTCCCACCAATACCACCATTCCCACTAAACAGCATCATTCTCCTTTTAAATACCCTTTAAATAACAAAAAACCCTACTCTGGTCACTGCTTTACCTGAGCTTATAAAATAATAAAGTTTTGAGCTATTTTAAATTCCTAACCCGTGCCAGCACGTGTCTAATTGTCCCTTATTTCCCCTCTAAATCCAAATAATCTGCTTTGGCAATGGAGTTTGGGATTGTTTAAAGGGGGTAAAACCCTGCTAAGTTGCTTGTGTGTTTTAATAAATAGTAAAACCCAGAGGTACAAAATGTCAGTCCTACACCCAAAATTCAGAAGGTTTAAGACAGATATGAGAGCCCGGAAATTGTAGTTCATAATTAGAACTAGCAGAGACTCTTTCATCCCATTAAACATCACCTCCATCCTATTTTTCCAATATCATGTGATTATGTACTTCATTAAGGCAATTAGAGCATATTTATGAGCAGTCCCCCGTCTCTCCAAGCACGGCTGCCGACTGGGGGTAGGGGGAAATCTTATTTCCAGCTCTTCCAAAGCTTTTCTCCTCTTTCTGTATTTCAAAATATTTTAATTAAATCCCTGGGCACAAGCGGATATGATTTAGAAGGCAATTCAGGTCTTTAGGCCTACACAGATGTCACTTAAAATCATCTTTGAAGGATGATTTCAGAAACAACTAAAGCGCCATTAACGAGAGTAAATTGGAGGTGCAGGAGTAACAACCTCGATTATTTTGACAGCGTTCAAGTCAAACAGCAGCTACAAGGAATGTCTGCCCATTAATGCTGATCAGCATTCAGCAGAGGAACTCATTAGAATATCAGTCAAGCTTTTTGAACTTTTTTTCAATGAAAAAGCCCCGATACAATGAGGAATTTGCGAGATGCAGATAAAAACATGAATTTTCATAAAGCACTAAACATGTAGGAAATGAAACTGATTCACAAGGTTAAATACGTCTGCTGAGATCTTTTCGCATGTGGCTCTGCTCTATTGAATTATTTGCAAGAGGTGTTTGATGGTTCTTTCAAAACTGAATGGTGCAGCAAGCAGAATCTCGAAGTTAAGATGAAATCAAATACAAAACAAGATAAAATTCAGCTGCTGTCAGGTTTCTTTGCAAATTGAAACTTGATTTAGTGGCATGAAGAGGACGGAGTTTTTCACAGTTTTGAGCAAATCGAGATCCAGTTTAGAGCAGGTGACCACGGGAGGCAGCAGGGCTCAGTCCCTCCTACAAACCCCGCACTGGGGCAGCTCCTGACAGCTCAGAGAGTGTTGGAAAATATACCAATTAAAAAAATTTCATATAACTTTAGCCAGGTTTGTTCACCTTCGCCCCGGGGGAAGGGAGCTGAGGCTTCTTTCCAGAGCATTGTTTGTCTGGGGGAAGCCTGATGGGCTCAGCATTCCAACAGCCCGGGAGCAGCCCCAGAGAGACCCGGCCATGGAGGGAACATCAGCGGAACATCAGCGGAACACCAGCAGAACATCTGCAGAACATCAGCAGAACATCTGCAGAACATCAGCAGAACATCAGCGGAACATCAGCAGAACATCAGCAGAACATCAGCAGAACATCAGCAGAACATCCACCAACACCCACCCCAGACCCTGCCTCTGGCACAGCTGGAGGCATCTCCTCCAGAAAAGACTGATAAGAAAATCAAGGAATGAAGATCTAATTAACATCAGAAGCGAAGAAATCCGGATCCAAAAAGAAACCAAATACTACGAACTACACACCTTCGGACCAATGAACCCAATTCGATTCTATGAGTTATGACTCTTTAAAAGATGTGAAAAATCTGATAGATATCGTGTCATGGAATGATTCTCTCTGCACAGCCGGGCTGTGTGTGGCTGAGACGATTTCTGTGGTACGTCCTGGACAGATAATAAAGTAACGACTTGACTCTCCAACATTAAAAACGTTGTTGGAGGGTTTTTGTTTTTCCCGCAGCGTCGGTGACAAGAGGATTTAGGATCTGTTGCAGGGACCCATCAGGACAGACAGCCCCTCACCCAGAGAAGTGAAGAGCTGCAGGCTCAGCTCCGTTCCCAGCACCCTGACCCAGCAGAGGCTCCAGGAGGAGCTCTCCATGTCCGAGCAACAGGGACCTGTCCTCTCGCATCATCATCTCCTCGCAGGATCGCCAGAGCCCCCGAGCTCTCCTGCAGACGAGGGTAAAATAAAATCCCTTCTGATCCTTTCTGCTTCTCAGTCGCAGGCACCACGGGGAAGGAAACAATGCGAGAGCAGAAAGCAAAACGGGCGAGTTCTCATGGCAAAATGAACAGCCCGAAAGCACCGCAGCTGCCTGCGCCGAGCTGAACACAGCTCTGAACGCAAACAAATCCCGAGATTTGCAGGGCTTTGAGAGAGCCACACACACAAAATTATTTTCAGGCTTTTGGGATTCAAAGCGAACGCTCTTTAGAAAGCATCCCAATTTTTTTGGTAGATGTTTCCCATAGTCTTCTATGCCTGTGCCAGCTGGGTCAAGTGGTATTATCCCTGATTTCTGGGAGTGCTTAAACAACTTACTGCGTTCTCCTTAAACATGCAGAGGGTAAAGGCCGTGCAGAATCTGCATAATTGTGGCATTTTGTGGCTGTGAACGCGCTACTGACAAAACTTGGAGTAGATAATGAAAGTTTTAGAGATTGTACACAAGGAGGCAGTTGCAGGGAAGGCAGGAATTCAGAGGTAAAGGTAACCTTAGGCTTCATTTTTATACAATTCTAATTCCTGCGTGCCTTTCCAGATATTGTCATCGGGGTCATTAATCCCAAAAGAAAATAACCAGGATTCTGCTTCCTGTGGCTACATTTCCTCTCATTACCTCATAAAGGGGAATTGACAGAGTTTTTAACCTCGGGGGAATTAGAATTTTTACCCAATTGCTTTTGAGAGCAGCAGAGGAAAAGCACACGGGAATACAAAGCATGGCACAGCCTCCAATTTAACAGCAGCCAGGTCTGCGAGTCCAAAACTGAAACTTAATTCTTAAAACAGCCCCCCCTAAAAGCCAAACAAAACCCCAGCCAAGCTACTCACCCTCAGCACCGCTGTTCCCTGCAGGGCAGCCCGAACCATCACCTGCACGGGACACTTCAAGCTGCAAACGCAAAAATTAAATCCCTACGGAACCCGACCTCACCACCCGCCCTCTTTCCCAACTTCTATTGGGGTTGAGCTTCCTTTTTGCCCTCAAGTGGCTGCTGCAGCACTTTGGGGTCTGTGCCCAGGGAGTTGGATAATCCTGCCTTTCCCCACAGAGATCCCAACCTGCAGATGGTTTCAAACCCCCCTGGTGCAGTCTCAGGGCATCATCATCGTCATAATCTGCTGCAGCCAGAGGAAAAGCTCAGCTTCAAGGACCCTTCCTCTCCCCACTTCCCACACCGCTTGAGGAAGTTTTCTCTGTAAGAGAAACCTGTGAAAGGTTTTGGAGGTTTCTTTCCTGCTTGGAACTAAAATAAAACAATCTCCTCTTTCATTTGTTAACGAAGTCTTGGGGCCATGCTGAGGCGGATTCCTCGAGCGGCAGGTGTGAGCTGGGAAGGGAGGGGATAACAGAGAGGGCTGAGCTGCAGGGAGCTGCTGGAAATGCTCAGAGCTGCTTCCTTGGGCAGAGCTGGGATGGTGGAGTGGCCTCACAGCAGCTTGGACAGGGCCTGGAGCAGCCTGGGACAGGGGAAGGTGTCCCTGCCCATGGGATGGGGTGGGACTGGATGGGCTTGGAGGTGCCTTCCAACCCAACCCGTTCTGTGATTTTGTGATTCTAATAAACAGTTTAACAGGTCCGTGGAGGTGCTGTTAGTTGTATTTTCACTCATCTGTTGTTGAAACTGCTCTGCTTTGTGGAAAAGAACAGAAATGTCAGAGGACCAGGAGAGGGAAATGCCCATTGCCCACAGCCAGGATGCTTCAGCTCTCGGTGGGTTATTTCTGAGCTTGAGCCCGGCAGTCTGTGCTGAAAATGAACATTGCTCTGAACAGTTTCTCAGGTAATCAGAGGAGACAAACTTTTCCCATTTCTTGCTTTTCCTTCAGCAAGAGCAGAGCATGTGTCTGCTTTTATCTGTCAGCTCAGCCCACGGAGCCCCAGCAGGGCCCGAGGTGGCACCTTTGGGGAGCCTGGCACCAGCCTTGCCCTCCCCTTAACAACTTGCATTTCTTTTCATATTGAGCTCTTCACTTTCAGCATCTTTTCCTTCATCTGATCTGCCTTCTTAGCCTTTCATGCTCTAACTGTTGTGACAGATGAAAAAAATACAGGAAAATCGGGTTTTTGGGCTCATCTAAGTGCACGTTCAAGTGTCAGCCTGTTTGCTGAGTGGTCCGTGTTGTTATTGAATCTCTGAATTGATTTTGGTTTGCTGCTGCGTTAAACTTCCAAGGAGTCAGCTGAGACAGGCAAGAGAATTTCTCTGGAAGGGAAAAAGAAAAAAATTCCCAGAGGGGAGACTCGGGGGTGGAGTGTTGGGGCAGGGTCGGGGCTCACAGCTCACCCTGGGGCTCATCTCTGCAGCTGGAGCTGCCTGAGAAGGACAGGTCTGGTGACCACCCTCGGTCCCAACATCACCACGGGTCAGGATGGAGCTGACATGTCTAGTGCAACCCAAAAAGAGAGAAAAAAACCAACCAACCAAACATAAAACTACTTTTCCCCCTAAATCTTCACAAAATCTATCAAGAAACAATAAGGGCTTTCTCCTCTAGAAAAGCTAGATCAGCTTAACTCTCACTTAAGCAGTAAATTTCCTAAATACCTTAAAACAGAGAAAGGCACCAAGATTGCCTGCAAATCAGCTGGCACTTTGTGGAATATGTGTTTTTCCAAGAGCTCAGGCTATTAATCTGCTGGGTAGTTAGCAGCTTATCTCGTTCTTATCTCCAAAACCTCTCCAAACCCGTCTGTAGCACCTGACTTCTCTAATCACTGCGGGTTTCGAGGGTGAAATCCGGGCAGAGATAGCAGCTGCCAAGTGCCACCTCACACCACAATTCAGGGTGAATTTGCTTCCTCTGGCAAAGGAGAGATGGAGCAAGGACAAAAAAAGGGAAAGGGGTGGATGATGCAGAGGTGGTGAGGCCCTGGATCCCTGGCAGTGCCCAAGGCCAGGCTGGACGGGGATTGGAGTGACCTGGGACAGTGGGAGGTGTCCCTGCCATGGCAGGGGTGGCACTGGATGGGATTCAAAGTCCCTTCCACCCAACCAATTCTGTGATTTTATGGCCGGGGTTAATAACTCACAACTCCTGTGGCTTAGGCCAGTCAAGACCTCAATTAAGTTTTTAATTGCTGCAAGTCCTTAGAAATCAGTCTTCATTCTTAACGTGCATTTAAATGGGTTTTTTGGGGTACACTGCACTGGGGGAACACCTTGGCTGAGGTTTCCCAGCCCTGTGTGGCCCGGGCTGCTCAGCAGTGCTGACAGTGCCTGATCAACACCAAACACAAGAACCACAGAACACCTCCTAAGGACGCTGCTCCTGTGAGACTTTTCAGACTCAAAATAGCATTTTTCCCAGAGTTTCTCAAAGCAGGTGTTCCAAGGTAAGCAAGAGTTACTGATTGTGGCCATAAAGTGTTGGTGGCTTTGAAGTGCACCCCTTTTTCCAACAAAATGAGAAGTTCTTTTGCACGTGTTCTTAAAATACGGGGCAAAGATGGAGAAAGGGAATAGGGAGGTTTCTATCAGCAAGGCCTGTGGTTGAGTTGTTTGCTTTTTTCTGTCTCTCTGGGTGCCCAGAGGACTCTGAAAACCTGATGTTTTTCTTTCCTGCAATGGAGAATATTCAAGGTCGAAGCTCTTCCACCACTAACAAAGCCTGGATCTGAACCTGGTTCCCCTGTAACCTTTTGTTCCTGAGGATTCGGGGAGGGCTCTCTCTCTCTGACCAGAGGTTCTCCTCCAGGGGGATGAATGCCCAGAAAAACAGATGCAGGAAGGGTCCTCTGCCTTCAGAAAGGGCGTTCACACAAGAGAATCTGTGTCTTTCTTTTTACTTCTTGCTGCCTCTAACAAGGTGAATAAGGGATAACAAAAGTTTTAAGTACCTGGAGATCAGCCTCTGATGTTCTCATTTTATTTTCACAATATTCTTTGACTTAAAAAAAAAAAAAAAAAGAAGCAAAAAGGTGAATAAAAGGCTGGAAAACTTCAGTTCCTCATTTTTTGCGTATTAGCGGGAGCACCACAGAAGATTTTTCATTTTCAAAAAATACAAATTAATGTTCAAATCTTTCCTTTCCTTTGTTGGGACAGATGAAATGACATTTTGTCAGTTACATATGCAAATAGGTGCAGTGAATTGTTTGAATTCTCAGTCATCTGGAGAGTAAATGCTGCTGACATTGAACTTTCAATACTGTGTTATTAAAAACCCACACTTTAGGGTAGAAAAAAAAAGACTTTTTTTTTTTTTCACTTCGTGTACAAGCTGTGCTTTTGTTCCCAGCAGACAATCTAATAGTGTGTGGGGGAAAAAAGGGAAAAAAATAAAATCTTGAGATTTTTTCCCTCAGACCAAGGCAGGAAGAATACGATTGGCTTAGAAACTTGTATATTAAATTCTGAGGTCTAAAGGCAAACATGCCTTTAACTTCACACTGAGCAGAACGTGCTCTTGCTGCTTTGGCATTTATCACACGTTTGACAGTGAAGGAACTGCTGAATCCCAATTAGGGATGGGAAGACTTCCCAGGGTCCAGGCATTTTGAGGATTTTTTGCAAACTCCTTGCTTATTCAAACTTTATTAAGAATTTTAGGTAGGACTTTTCCTCTCAAATGGGTCACGGAACATCTGAAGGTCTAAAAACCTCCTGGTACCAGAACACCAAAGGTTAGAGCCAGCACTTCTCCCTCCCCAAACATTTCTGTTGTCCTCTAATCATAAACCTGTCATTCAACCCAGAGATAAGAGGAGCTGGAAAAACTGAAGCTAAAGGTCAGATTTAGCAGATGAAAGGTCTGCTAGAAAGGTGGAATTGGGGGAATTACATTCCTTCTGGTGGGCCTGGATGTAGATAAGGAGTAAAACCCTGAAATCAAGGGAGTAACAGCAACCTCCTACTGGGAGTGCCCATCCCTGGAGGTGCCCAGGGAAGGGCTGGAGGTGGCACTGAGTGTCCTGGGCTGGGGACAAGGTGGGGATGGGGCACAGCTTGGGCTCGATGGGCTGGGAGGGCTTTTCCAGCCTCAGTGACTCTGGGATCCCTTGAAACCCCAAAGGGGATGATCTCAGCTTGGACTCGATGATCCTGGAGCTCTTTTCCAATCTCAGTGACTTTGGGATCCTTTGAGACCGCAAAGGGGATGGTCTCAGCTTGGACTCGATGATCCTGGAGCTCTTTTTCAGCCTCAGTGATCCTGGGATCCTTTGAAACTCCAAGAGGCTGTTGCTGAAACAAGACAAGCAGATACTGGGCTAAAGATGATGGCTTGGATTCATTTCACCTGACTTCACTCAATTTCAACTTTGGAGCTTAAACTCCTCCTGTGCTTCCTGCTCAGTGGGAAAGTCCTTTGTTCTGGGTGAAGGCAGGAACAAACCCTCCGGAGTGATTGGTTCCACCCCGAGATGATCTGTTCTGTTCAGTGCTTCACTCTCTGCTGAGCAGGGCAGGGCTTGGAGTGCAGCTCCCCATCTGGAGAATTCAGCCTTTTGCATCCTTCTGCAAAGATTCTCCTGGTTCCTCTTTCACCTTCACTGGCATAAATCTCGATTAAACCCATTTAAATCCTTGACATAAAACCAGTTTCTAAAATTGAGTACATTTTTGTAGTGAATAGATTCTTTTTTTTTTTTTTTCCTGAAAGGAAAATACCTCAAAAGGCACCAAATCCAACACAAGAAAGCTAAAAAATTTATACCTTGAATATTTAACTATTTTACCTGGGAAAGAAATCCCTACACAACTCTTTCTGATAAATTTAAGAAGGATTTTGAAAACATGCAAATATTGATCAGAGCTGAAAATCAGAATTTCTGTTCAGCAGGGAATTATGAAATGCTAATTTTTTTTAACATTCTTGTACAAACTGCTGAAGCATCAGCATATTTCCACATATGCCACATTTTTTATTAAGAATTTAATTAACAGTTTTAATTAAAAATACCAGTCTTTGGCTGGCTAAATGTGAAATAACTGGGATGATGAAAAATGATACCAATAAATAATTTTCCTACTCAATAAACCACTCTCCGAACCTGCACTGAGGAATGTTTAAATGATCTCTGCCATCACGACACTCTTTTCCAGTGCTTTATAGGGATTGTTTTGCTACAGGGTTTTATATAATTTTTTCCATGGGATCCCAGAATGGTTTGGGTTGGATAGGACTTTAAAGCCCCTGGGAAGGGACACCTTCCACTCAAAGCCCCATCCAGCCTGGGATTGAACACTTGCAGCAAAATAAATAACATAAAAGATTGAAAAAATTCCAAGAAAACTGGACAAAAATAAAACCTTTTAAAGTCCAAATTCACAGAGAAATAATAAATAAATTTTTAAAGGGATTTAGACAATGATAACAGTAGGGAGAGTCAGGAAGTGACTCCGTGCCTAAGCCTATAAAACCGGACACAGAATGCCAATGACGACACACAGGATCAGCCTGCAAGTTTCTCCGTATCTTTACATCCTCTGACGTATTTCTGGAAGTATTTTTCGCAGGAATATTCTTCCTGCACCCGTTTCTCCATGCATAAAATTCCTTTTCCTCTAACACGTTCATGGTGCTTCCAGCAAACGGAGAAGGAACAGTTGTTGCTGCTGGCAGCATCCCACTTCCACCTCACCTCCCAGGCTTCAGCTCCCGGCCTGACCTGACTGCTAAGATATTTTCACACTACTCAGAGTCTCACTTTTCTCAATGAAACGTGACCTGCTTGCTTCCACTTGTGTGTCCCAACTCACCCTTCCAAGGCTTGCTGCGCTGCAGAGCTGTCAGTCACACCTGGAGAGGGAGAGGGAATTTTGGAGCAAAGCCTCCACCCGCAGTTACCAGTGGTGAGACTTAAAGTGCTTGTGGAGACACGAGAAGGGTTTGATCACAGCCTTTCCTCTGGGCCCAATTCCACTGCCTGGATTCGCAGGTAATTCCTCTGCAAGGAGCTCCTGTGAGCTCAAATTGGATCTTTTATTATTGATATTACGAGGTTGGATGTAACTGGATCTTTGAGGAAGTGCAGGAGGGTAAAAGACAGGAACTTTCCCTAGGCAGGTTCCTTCCAGGATGGGAAGAAAAGCATTGTTTGACCTTTGCCTCCGTTGCTAGACCTGGATGGAGACCAGAGGGAGGAGGGATGAAGGAAGGTTAGGGGATCTCCAGTGCTGCCAGCTCCTTGAATGCAGGATTCCCTGAAATCGGCTTGAAACTGAAAGAGAGTAGATTTAGATGAAATATTAGGGAAAAATCCTCACCTGTGAGGGAGGTGAGCCCTGGCAGAGGTTTCCCAGAGCAGCTGTGGCTGCCCCTGGATCCCTGGCAGTGCCCAAGGCCAGGCTGGACATTGGGGCTGGGAGCAGCCTGGGACAGTGGGAGGTGTCCCTGCCATGGCAGGGGTGGCACTGGGTGGGATTTAACGTGCCCCTTCCAACCCAAACCAGTCTGGGATTCTATGAAATCACGAGAAGCATTTCAAAGCAGCACGTGCTGATTTCAGCATGGCAGTTCAGGTTCGTTTGCTTTACACATTGAAGTTGTTGTTTGAGGGGTAAGATTAAAACCCCGCTGGTTTTAAACGGCCCCAAATCGTTCCCTGCGTTATCTCCAGCACACGGAGCAGGAGCTGCCCACCCACACGGGAGGAGTGAGAACAGGAACGGGCAGCGTGGAGCGGTGATGGGAATCAGCCCATCCTGCAGGGCAATGCTCTCCGGTTAATATCTTTTATCATGCCAGGAGAGCCATTCCATCGGCTCTGCTCCCGTCAGAGCCGGGTAACCACAGCCACACTGCAGTGCTGGGTGCTTCCAGTTCCGAGCAAAACCCTGGCTCTCTCCGAAAGGAGCTGCAGCAGTGGCTCCCTGGCTGCATCCTTGGGAACTCTGGCTGTGTCCTGAGACCTCAGGAGATGAGAATTCCAACTGCAGAGGAGCCAGGAGCCTGCAGGGCTTTACTATAGTTCAGAGGAGCTTTAACAAAAATGTGTCTGGATAAAACAGTTGAACTTTGATGAAGAAAAAGATCTTTAACTCACTTAATGTGCACTGATCTCTACTCTCTGATAGAGAATACGTACCACAAATGTCCTGTAAATGTCCTGTAAAGACCCTCTTCTCCACAGTGACAAACAAAAGCAGGATGCAATTAACTCGGTTTTGAAAAGGTCTTGAAGACCCTTAGTGATAAAATGAAAGTCCTGGCTTTGAAAGCTCCAGAAACCTGAAAGTCTTCAGAACTAAATTTAGCAGCATTGCTTTGAGAAAATTATGGAGAGTTACTCTTACTTCTCTTTCAAAAGTAGATTTGTTTTGCTCATGTAAATGAATCCCTCGTGCCCACTTTCTTGGAAAACTACCTGCTTCCCAAAATAGTTGTTTGCTTTCTTTTCTACAGTGAATAAATAACATGCATCATCAAAGAAAATTGCCTTTTCAATTGAATTAGAACCAGCAAAATGAGGCACTGTAATGATGAATTCCATTAAAACAAAGACTGCTGACGTACAAGGTCAAGGAAAAGTTTCCATAGTAAAAGTCAGCTCCTTTATGGGATATGAGAAGCATATCCTCCTCTCCTGTCACTCTTGCAGTCACTTGTACCCACCTAGAGGAATGGACTTGTCTCAAAATATAATCCCTGTGGTTTGGAATTTAAAATTGGTCTGAAATTAAAACCTAATGTGTCGATAGAGTGTTCAATTTCTGGTTAATATTTCAGGGAAATGTTGTTAAAACACTGCTGTGGTAACAAAATAATGCAGGTTCTAGGAAGAAGATTTGTTTCTTATTAGCTGGACTAGAAATTAATGAAATAAGCAATAATCCTGTTCTTTTCACTACTGCTCAATTTGAATGGAATTTATCAAAGCCAGGTGCAATATTCTCTGGCTCCTGCTTATGTTTATCCACAAGAAAGACCCAAGACTGCAGCACAACGGGGGTGACAGAAACTCTCTCCAAAGGCAATCTGTAACTCTGGAAGTTTGTGAAGTCTGAAAATGATGTTTGCCATAAATCTCCAGGATCTCTCAGGAGCCAGCAGCACACAAGGTACGCTATGGGAAGTCATTTTGGAAATGTATCTTCATTGATTAGGAGTTTTAAAGAACATGGGAATTCATTACACAAGTAACTCTGAACCTTCAGCAGATAAATCTTCTCAGGACTGAAAATTTATATCAAGGCATCCAGGAAACCTAAAGGTGATTAAAGGCTGACTAGAAACAATGTAAGGAGCCTTTCTTGAAAATAATTTTGTTCTGCTACAAATCATTTGCAGCAGAATTGAGCAGGTGGATCAGGAGAAATCCTGCCCCGAAAAGTCCCCCTGCTCTGCACCCTGCTCTGTACGGACAGAACACGGATCAAGCAGCACAATTAGTTCTCCTGTGAGCGCCTGAACTCCTTTGATTCAGCTGATGGTGGAATCCTCCCCGGGTTCCTGAGGGATCAATAGCTCCAGGCATGCCCAGTGTGATTCTGCATCAAACAGCTTCATGCCCTGGGTGCCAGAGAAGGGTTCAAAGAGGGTCAACACACAGGGCTGGGGCTGAAGTTTATAAATATGTAAAGCAACAACAAAGCAGGTTGGCAGTTCTGATGCTTCAATATAAAGTTATTTATATTTACTGAGTCACTGGCAGGGATTTGTTTCAAAGCTTTGCTGGTAAAAAGAGGGGAGGTTGTACTTCACCAATTTCATATCAAGATTATTAAAACAAAGTGGACAACTGAAAATTCAAGTGAGAAAAATCTGTGCCCATTACCCCTTCAGGAGCCAAACTCTGCCTCCCCCATGAAGCCACTTGCTGTCATCCAAGGTCTTCAGTGTTACAACCCACAAACCTCAGGACAGAAGGTTTAACCCCATTCTTGTATCATTCACCATTAGAAATTTTCAGGATGATTGACACAGGTGGCCCAACATCCCAACTCCCTTCAGAGAATCACAGAGCCATAAGGCTGGAAAAAAACCCCAAAATCATCAAGTCCAGCCTTTGACCAAACACCCCCATGGCCACCAAAGCACATCATGAAGTGCCACATCCCCTGGGGTTTTTAACATTTCCAGGAAGGGTGGTTCCACCACTTCCCCCTTCCAATGTTTAACCACACTTCCAGTGAAGATTTTTTCCTGATATCCAACCTGAACATCCCGTTGTGCAACCCGAGGCTGCTTCCCCTTGTCCTGTCCTTGTTACCTGGGAGAAGATCCCAATCCCACCTGTCCATCCTTTCAGGGATAAGGTGTCCTCTGAGCCTCCTTTTCTCCAGAGTTCTCCTGTGAAAGTCTTTTGTTCAAATGTCCTTGGGCTGATGAGGATTTAATTCATTCCATTTCCATTATTACATGGTTTTCAGACTGGAACTGTCAGAGTTTAACCAGCTCGGAATGAAGAGCTGAGGTTTGCCCGCACCCACCTGTGTATATACAAATATATCTGAATTTTTCATCATCAGTAATGTTATAGATATTGTTAGGTTTAGTTTCCTTTTATAGGAAGAAAAATGACATAAACAAGTGGCTTGTATTGTATTTACTTGATCAGACAGCTCTCAGCAGCAAGCATCCAACTTTGCAAAAGTCATATCACCTGTGGTATTTATTTTATCTGTTTTCATTCAATTAATAGGAACTTCAGATTTCTTTACTGTTTGGACAGAACTCAGTAAATCCTGGTCCTGAAAGTCCATTTCAGACAAGCCCCAACAAGACATAAATCAGGAGTCAATAGCATCATGCTGCACTTTTTCAAATCCCTCTGAATTCTCAGTCAGAGCACTCAGGTTTCTGTCTCAAGTGCCATATTTTTACCTCTCCCTCCTCTCACCTCACATATCAACACCGTTCATTTCACCACTTACTAATTAAATCAAATTAGATGAAGGCTTGATATTTGATCTACTTGTGGATTAGCAAGAAAATAAGGCTCCAGCTATGACAGGAATTTGCAAGACAATTTTCAACCTCCAGGTAAGCCCACTTGAGTCAATCATGTTACTCATAGGCTTAAAATCAGGTGCAGATCCTGTCTCTGCAGAGTTATGACTTGGATTTGCTCACAGCTTCCATCACAATGCTCCGTAAATTAGGAGCAGAACATGCCAATATAAATATAGACACAAGTATATTTCTTTTTTCAGAAATATCTATCATTTTGCCTCTTGTCCTTTGTTGTTATGATAAGTGAAAGGAATGTTTTAATAATTTACTGTTTGATTAGTGAACTTTGGTTTTTTCTCACTTGAAATACTGCATCAATTTATAGTCGCTGTTATTCTCTCTCCTTTTACTGAGAAGTTTGCATCACATGCTGAGAAATAAATACTGGCTGTTGTTAATCCATCCAGCAGCAGATGCCTGATAGAGACTCGCTCCCTAAATCAAAACATGAACAAAAGCAACTTTGAGCACTGCCAAAGACACAATGAGGTAAATATTTCATTTTTCTTTCAGAAACTGAAGACTTTGGGCCAAATCTCAAACTTGCTCAAGTCTCCTGAGCCCGCAGGAAATTCCTGTCTGGCTCCTGTGTCTTCGCCCTCTTTGTAAAATTCCCGTTCATCGTTTTCCAGTCCAGAGAACCACAGAAAGATGGAATGGTTTGGGCTGGGATTGACCTTGAAGTTCCTCCAGTTCCACCCCCTGCCATGGGCAGGGATGCCTTTCACTACACCAGAGCTCCATCCGACCTGGTCCCCAAAATTACCAGTTCTTGAGAATTATGATGCAAATCCCAGTCACTTGAGCATTTTCCTTCCCAGTGAAGCATTAATGCTCAGTGTGAGATATCCAAGGATGTTTTCAGCCTTCACACATTCCAAGGCTCTTCCCCCAGAGGGTGCTGGCACTGCCCAGGCTCCCCAGGGAATGGGCACGGCCCCGAGGCTGCCACAGCTCCAGGAGCGTTTGGGCAGCGCTGCCAGGGATGGACAGGGGGGGATTTGGGGGGTCTGGGCAGGGCTGGGGTTGGATTTGATGATTCCCGTGGGTCCCTTCCCACTCAGGAGATTTTATGGTTCTATTTGAACTGGACAGAACACTCAGAACAGCCCCTGGCAGCTCCCTGAGACACTGATAACCCAGAGCAGTCAGATTTTCCCATTTTTTACAGCTCCAGTTATATGGGAAACAATTACCCTTCACCATTTATTTCCTAATAAAATGAAGCTTTATCTTTTTATATCTCTTCCTCTGGTCAGTCTTTACTCCAGATTGTGTTGATTCCCATTTATTAGCAATACCTTCTTTTCACTCACCACCCCAAAGAGAGACAAGGATTTATGGCACATCCATCACACCAAATAAAAGTAGTACCCGAGCTTATCTGTGTTTACTCATTAAAAACAGACTGAGAGCTGACTGCAGCTGAGATTTGCTGTTGGTATAAGAGTGGTAGCAAGAAGAAAAGAGACAAGAAAAGGATTTTCTGCGTGTGCAAAGATATCACCCACGTGGATCAGGGCTGGCTGCGACTGCACCTGAGGAAATTGTATAGCACAGCCTTTGATCCGCTGATTTCGGAGCTTTCCTCTCCTTCAAGGATCCCCACAGAAGGCAAAACAAAACTCTAAAACTCGCCAAAGGCCGTTTTCTTTTATTATTCATAAGTGGCAGATATTACCAACGACGGCTCCATAAACTGGGGGAAGGAAAAAAAAAAGTTTTCTCAGTCCCATCTGTGTAGTAACATTTTATGAGAGATATATTACACACATTTATCCGGGAGTGAGAAAACGGCGACATAACTTTAAAATCCACTTATCGGGGGGGAAAACAGGCATAATAAGCTGTGTTTGGGAGGGAGGAAAAGGGGAGGTTGGGAGGAAATGTGAATAAACATCCCTGTCCAGGGATACTCGTCATGCACACGCTCCATCTTAATTCAAGTCACCTCACACGGCTCCTTCACGTCGGCCCACGAGGGCCAAGGAATGTGTATCCTGCTCTCCTCGCTTTATATCCAGAACAAATCTATTTCACACAGCTAAATGTTGCTGCTGGTCTGGGAATATTTGTTAAATGGCTATAATGTGATACAGTTAAGTTATTTACTACTTGTGACTGGGGAGAAAATTGAGGTTTATGAAATGCTACATTCCTAGAGCAAAAAAAAAAGTGCACTTATAAAAGTAAATCATTCGGGTCTCTTTTGACATTCTGTGTTTTTCACGGGGTACAAACAATGCATTAATATGCTTTTAATGTCATCTAGATGGGTAGGAATGCAAAGTTATTCATGTGGGAGGGGCTACACAAACAGATAACTACACTTGAACCCATCATTATTGTACTCTGATTTTTTTCAGAAGTGCCAGAAAAATTCTGTCGGTACAGCTTAAAACAAAATGCTGTGCTGATCCAATCTTTATCAAGTCAAAAAATCTCTCTTTGTCTTCACCACATGTTGGGCTCTAAATTTCACCAGAATGTAAGAATATAAATAAAAGCCAGAGTTGAACTCCCTCAAGCCATGAGGGTGCTACACTGCCTGGTGCTAATTCACAAGATTCCACAGAATCATGGAATGGTTTGGGTTGGAAGGGACATCAAAGCCCACCCAGTGCCACCCCTGCCATGGCAGGGACACCTCCCACTGTCCCAGGCTGCTCCCAGCCCCAATGTCCAGCCTGGCCTTGGGCACTGCCAGGGATCCAGGGGCAGCCACAGCTGCTCTGGGAACCTGTGCCAGGGCTCACCACCCTCACAGGGAACAATTCCTTCCCAATATCCCATCTAAACTTAGTTTCTCTCAGTTTGGAGCCATTCCCTGTGTCCTGTCCCTCCATCCCTTGGAAATTGTCTCTCTCCATCTTTCCTGTGTCTCCTTCAGGTCCTGCAAGGCCACACTGAGCTCACCCCAGAGCTTCTCCTCTCCAGGGGAACAATCCCAGCTCTCCCAGCCTTTCCTCCCAGCAGAGCTGCTCCATCCCTCTGCCCATCCTGGAGCCTCCTCTGGGCTCCTCCAGCAGCTCCAGCTCCTGCCTGTGCTGGGGCAGGGCTGGGGCAGCTCTGCAGGTGGGGGCTCACCGAGCACAGGGCACCGTCCCCCCTTTCCTGCTGGGATCAGCCCAGGGCACGGGGGGCTCTGGGTTCCAGCAGTTTCTGGCTTTGTAATGAACATTTAGCTCCATTTTACCACACCAACATTCGAGTTCAGCAGTATTTTGTAGGCCTGCTCTACACTCAGTGCTTTAGTGACGTTGTTACACCACCAGCAGCAGGGATCGGTGCAGCAGCATCACCTTGGGCCTTCCCACACCTATTTGTTCATTTTCTAATGACTCCTCATAAAGTCTGTTTCAATTCACCCGTTCAGAATGGGCTGTAGCAGGTTAAACGCTCATCTAACAAAGTGGTTTAATCTCCATAGTGATTATTGTTGTCCCCAGCAATACTGCCACAGTTACATGGCTTAACCCAGCCAACTGTTCAGTTGGTTTTATGCAAATGTCAAAAAAAATCAAAAATCACACTTAATCCTACGGCTGTCATGCCACATTGGAAAACAGTGATCTTTTTTCTTCTTTTTTAATGAAAGCTTTAATAATACTGAATATTTTATCTTCTTTATTTACTAATTCATGCTTCATCCAGATATTATTTCATCCTGAGATGAAAACAGGGATATGTCATCAAAGGCAATGACATTTTCCTCATTTGTTCCATTTAGGACAATATTTCCCCTGCTCCCAACAGCTGCAATGGTCACAGGAGTGTTGCAAGACCTCGAGGGCCACTTTGATCTGGATTTTTGGAGGTCCCAGGGTGTGAAAGCTGAAGTTATTTATTGTGTCTGGCTAAGCAAGCAGAAGTTTATTAAAGCCTCAGCTGACAGCCAGTGCTGTCCTGCTGTAGGGTCAGACACGAGTGTGAGGGCCCACAAAGGCAGGTGGGCAAGGAGGAATCACAGCTTTCACATTTTGAGGCAAAAATCGATACGGAACTGCAGCAGGCTTGGACTGTGATGTTGTTGAGGAGAAAGAGAGCTAAGCAAGCTTTTAATAGGAGTTCCTGGGATTTTTGATAAAGATCTCCCAGGCTGGCTTGCCCTTGCAAAGCCTCGCGTGACGGGCTCACACCAGCTCACCAAAGCAGGGGAGTCAAGGCAGCAGCGGAGAGAAAAAAGCAGGTCAAGTGTTGTGCCTTCACTAAAACCAGCACTTTAATGAGAGACAGCCTCACCGAAGCTGCTTTCCTTCATTGACTCTGCAAACAGCAGCCTGGCAGTGTGGGAAGGCTTTGAGAGCCGGGGGGACAAAGCTGAAGGGTCATTTCAAGTCTTCTCTGTGGGAAGTGCCAAAGGGGTGATTGAATCGAGTAAGTGGCTGAGCTGTGATGAAAAACAGAGCTTTTGGTGAGGAATGTTTGCTGTTGGTTCCCTGAAAAAAAACTGTGCATCCCTCATTCTCCACTGCAAGTCACTGATAGAAAAATCCAGTTTTATGTCCCCAATACCCACAACCAAACTTTTTTCCCCCATAATTTGATGAGAATTTTAAGGGATATTGCAACATAAAGAGCAACTTGCTGTTTTGTTTTTTTTTTCCTCAATGTCAACCACAAATAAGCACTGTAAATTATCCATTTCTTATATTTGGGAGTAATCTACAAGTGAGGTAATCTTGAAGGCTTCAGCAGGAATCTGTTTGCAAAATGGGTGAAAGAGGATCTTTGCCTTCAGCTTCACCAGTTCACCACATCACCACTGTCCTACACCTCAGACACCTGGGAGTTCATAGGGTACAGAGGTAAAAGCGCTTTTCCCCTACAGCTGTGGGTGCTCAGCTGCTCTGATGTACCCCAGGGGAGTTTAAATCACTGTCAAAACCAGGGAGTTGTGTTTGACCGAACCCGATCATAGAAATGCACGAGCTGGGCCATGAGGCCTTAGAACAAACATCCCAAAAGCAGGGGATTTTTGGAGGAGGAAGGTTGCCCCTGTGCAGGAGACAGCTGAAGGATCTCAGATTAACTGTGTGATGACGAGTAAATCACTGGAACCAGGTTTTGAAAGACGGCCTCAAGTACGTACCCTGTGTTTTACATGTTCCCAGCTTCACGTCTGAGGTCATATTTTAGAAGAACAGAGCAGCTGAAGCACACTAAACTTATTCCCACAGCCCTGGGAGATGCTAAATACTCTGAAAAAAAAAAATAAAAATCATTCCACAGACTCTCCACGCTGGCAGTTGGAATCAGAGCATGTTTTTGGCATCAGTGTCAAAACCCTGTGCTTTAGTTTCTGCACCTGCACCCACTGCACCTTTCCCCAGCAAGGTCAGCATTTGTGCTCCCCCAAACTGCCAAGCAGGCAGAAAGGTGATGAAAACCAAACAATTCTGCACTTGGGCTTCGATTACAACCTCCACCAGGTCTGGAGGCAGAGATTAGAGTAAGTAGCTGTTAATTTTACGCTCTCTGTCCCTCACGTTCACCGAGGGAAGCAGAAGCCCAGCGTGAAATACGGCGCAGGCACAGGGTGCTGTGTGCATAGTGCTGACAGTAATGCTGACAGAAACGAGTCCTGAAACTTTGCAGGCTCCCAGGGCTTCTCTGAAGCATTAAATTATTTTAATTTAAGTAATATACAATGTACCACCAGAAGTTTATCGTTGTAAGAACGCCGGTGACTCCACATTTTTGTTTGAGCAAGGATGGTGGTTTAAGTCAAACATAATCAGTAATTTGCTTGGGCTCTTTTATGTGAGAGAACGTTGTTAAACCTTGCTTAATACTGACTGACTGAAGAGTATTAGCAGCTGACAGCTGAGGTGCAGGGCTATTAGAATTTGGGTATTTCTAGACTGCAACAGCTTAGAGGTTTATTATAAAACACTGAGAAAAGTTAGAAATGAAGTAGAAGATTGAGAGGTGCTTTTTTTTTTTTTTTTAACTGAGCACTGTATTAAGAAAAAAAGGCTAAAAAAAAAGAAAACCAAAGTTCTGGAAAGGTATGGCTTTCACCTGATTTATTCCCAAATTTACTACAAGTCTTAGCCTGCTGCTGGTATTTTTGTAGGTTAATTTTTTGGTTGTCAAGCTCTGCTCAGCCCCAGGTGCTGGTGGCACTGGGCAGCTCCGGGAGGGTGGGCGCGGGGCTGGGAAGGGGCACAGACCCCCCGTGCCCCCCAGGCCGTGTCCCCGCAGCTGCTGGCACAGAGTGACAGAGCCCTTGAATCCTGGTGTCACTAGAGGGTGTCACAGCCATGGGAAGCAGCACAGGGTTCTGACAAGCAGGGCTCAAACCACGCTCAGCGAAGAGCTGAAGCAGTTTTTTTGGCCAAGCACACACCCTTCAGAGCCAGCCATGGAGATCTCTCCACGTTCTGTGTCCCTCTGCTGAGGCTCCAGTCCCTTTTTGCACCTTTCCCTGCTCCACCAGACACTGAAAGCTGGTGGTGATAATCCTATTAAGGGCTTTTGTGTTTATTACCTGTAATTAAATGTTGCCATTTAGAGTGCAAAGTATACGAGACAATAAAAGAGTTAGAAAGTGCTCAAATCCTCTCTTAAACCTCCAGCCTCTGAGAAAAGGGAAAGCATTTGGGTTTTCCTCTCTTCTACATTTCAGTCTCACGAACATAAGACTCTTAAATGGATTTAACAAAGCCTAACATAAAACCAGGTAGCAAAGCCCTGAGCTCCTGGCCAGACGGTGACTGGAGATGATTTTCCTTCTTGCTTCCTTTGACTTCACAGGGGACATCAAGATGGATCCAAACAACACAGGCAGACACCACATCTATCAGAGGGTTCTCAATATTCATGAGCGTTTGCTTCCCCCGTTCCAGTTTGTGGATTGCTTATTAGCTTTGCTGACACAAACACAGTGGTGGAGGGGGGCTGTTTTTGCTGTTTTGTTAAGTGAATAGCCTGGGTGGAAAAACAACACTATAATTAAAACAAAACAGGACATGTATGTGTTGTAAACAAAAGGACTGGTGATCTTCTTCACACCAATCTTCACTGAGCTGCCATCTGTTCATTATAACGAGCTTATATTTCTTGAGTGCTCGCCGTCGTTTTAATTTCTGGTTAAGTCTGAACAAAATGAAGGGAAATTAATTTCTGCACACTCACGAAATTGTTTAGCCATGAAACAAATATTCTTCTAACCCCGTTCTGCCTGCCACAGCCACCCTGAGGTTCATAAAACCACAGAAGGTTTGGGTTGGAAGGGACATTAAAGATCATCCAGTGCCACCTGGATGATTAAAGATCATCCAAGGACACCTCCCACTGTCCCAGGCTGCTCCCAGCCCCAATGTCCAGCCTGGCCTTGGGGACTTCCAGGGATCCAGAGGCAGCCACAGCTTCTCTGGGCACCCTGTGCCAGGGCTCACCTCCCTCACAGGGAACAATTTCCTCCTGATATCCTCTCTAAACCTTACTCTTTTTCAATAGACTTGTTCAGATTAATTAGGAACAGTTACTGCCAAAGGTACCTTTAAAGTGATCTTCAAGGAATTCTCGTTTTAATTATGCTGTTATTAGTAAATTCCTGATTTGCAGCCAAGCCTGTTGTGCTCTGTTGTAGTGATGAGTGTCAGTGGAAGAGTGGGGAAGACGATGGGAAATGTCTTGGTCTCTGCTTTGCCAAAGGGCCTGTCCTGGCTTCCCTGGAAAGCCCCAACTTCAAACCACCTGAAGAGCTGCACCCACTGAACATCCTGGGGTAAAATGAACGTGGCATTTGTGCTCCTGCTCGAACCTCACCAAAAGAGTGACACCCGTGAAGAAAGAACACATGAATGTTGTTCAGCAAAAGCATCAACAGCAAAAATCACGCTGCAAGTGCTGTTTGTCTCGTCACACCGAATTTAATTACAGTAAGGATTTAATTAGAACGTTTCTGTTATTCTACTATCTGTTTTTTCCACCTTTTTTTTTTTTTCCCTTTTTCCACTTGACTGATCGTTTTGTTGTTGCACTGATGTTCTCTTTATACTCTGAACCTCAAACAGCTCCATGCCCTGGGGATGACAAATACTTTTAGGCTTGATTACCTGTACTGATGGATGCCTGCATTGCAGGCAGGGATGGGAGAGCGATCTCTGCCCGTGCCCTTCTCCCGCTCTGCCCGCCGGGTGTCCTGGAGCAGCTGCCTGGCACCCCCGCCCGCCTGCTCCGCGAGCACTGAGATGTTATTAATTAATGGCTTGTTTTCTGATAGTGACTTACACCATACATTTTGCACACCACGGAGATCTGGCAGGAGAGGAATAACTATCATTTCAGGAGAGACCCCAGTGCCATCTGTTTTTCCTGGCGCCAGCGTTCCTTGGGAGGTTACAAAGGTGGAAGACCAAGTATTTTCTCCTCCACTTTTCTCTAAATCATTGTCAAAGAAGAAATGATAAGTTTTGAAACACTCTGTTGCCTCCTTTCCCTCTTAGGTGACACACACAGAGGTTACACCTACTTTACCACAACATGATCTTATGTATTTTTTTCCTGTTGTCTGACAAAATCCATATGTTCCCGGCTCAGACCATCTGTCACTCGCAATTCTTTTGCACAAAAGTTTCTGATGCATTTCTCTCCCTGACTGATTTCTTTCTATAATTGCACAGGGGGGCATTTGACAGAAGGAATTTTCATCCCTCACCACCCCAGAGCAATCTACAGGCACAGGTGTCCTCCGTGACCAAAGGCTGCAGGAACAAAGAGCTTTCAGCTCCCGAGCACAGCAGAGCTGGGTTTTGCTAAGTTGGCTGTTTTGGATTTTTTTCCTTCAACAAACCAAAATACCCCTGGAAAACCAGCACAGCAGAGAAAGAGTTGTTTGCTCTTCCAGGGTTAGTAGTTCCCTACCAAAGCCAATTCCCAGAGAATTCAGCAGCTCTGGTTATAACCATCACCATCTTTCCAGGGTTTGAAAGGACTTCATTCCAGTGAACTAATAAGATATATATAATTTATAAATTATTTTCTCATTGTTGGCTGTAGAAATCAAGATCAGCGTGTGTTTCAAAGAGGAGAAAAATCAGACAGGTTTATTTTGCTTTCTATGGCTGTTTGCAAATAACTTTTCCATATTCCCTATGTTTCTCTTCTCCTTTGAAGCAGTCACTCACGGAATTGAAAAGAACATAATTTTTTTTTTTTTTTTAGATTTTCCAAATACTATTTTTACCACCACAATTTCCCTGCAAATTTCATTTAGTCAAAATCTGATCTAACACAAAAATCTAATTTGGAATGAAAACATTTTAAAAGCCTTCAGTCACAGTTTTATCATAAGAAACACATTCATATGAACAGCCAAGGGTGTCCATTCCCTTCTGGAGGCTACCAGTGAAGGTAAACCCTGCCAGAAATGCTACAAAAATAGACTTGGAGTGGCATTGGGAGTGATCCTGAGTATTAGGACAGCACAGAATTCTGCTGCCTGTCCCAACAGATCACCACAGAGCCCGAGCCCTGGAAGAAATTCCCTTTTCAACCAGGATCATTTGCAAAAGAGGAAATTAAACTCATTTTACAATCCCAATCCAAACTTTTCCCGAGTCAGGGCTTAACGGGTCTCTCCAGCTGCACCACACTGAGCAAGGCTGGGAAGGCAGAACTGGAAAAGGGTTTGCACTGGAAGCTGTGGATTTGGACAGGGGGGTTTCCTGCCATCCCACCCCCAGTTCCCACAGGTACCAGCCTTGCACCCCCAGCTGATGGAGACCTTGATTGCAGCTCTCCAGAGCAACCCCTGAGCCTCCCCCGAGGGTTTTGCTCTCGTTTCCTGCAGTTGCTGTGTAAAAGGGGTTTCAGTGCCAGAACATCTGAAAAGCCTGGGCTGGTGCTGTGCTCACCAGCTCTGGCACCTCCTGCTCCTCGAATAATCCATGTCCAGGATCAGGAATTCCTGTACAAAGAGCTGCTCTTTGGCTTTTTAGTGGGGAACTAAAAACTAGCCCATAAATAAATAAATAAATCTCTTGCGCATTCTGCTTCACACAATTCAACACCCAAAGTCACATTAACAGATACGACATTTTAAGGAAAGCCAATTCTGTAGCACTGCATTTGTTTTTTTTTTTGAGCTGTCACTTTCTCAGTGTGCCTCAAACTAAAATTCACATTCAGGGTCTCTCTGGGAAGCTTCAATATTCACCATTGCTGAATACACAGTTTAGAGAAAGTAAGAACAACACTTTGTTCCATGTTGTTTCTCTTTTTAGGACTTTCAAACCGTGGGAGTTTGTTTCTATTTTTTGGCATTTCTTGAAGGTTTTTTTCCTGTACAACTCTGATTCTGCTCTGGAGGAGCTCAGTGCCTGGCACCAGGTCAAGCAGCAGGGAAGAGACAGATGGACTGAAGGTTTAAAATCATAACTTGGTGCTTTCCTCTCTCCCAGGTTTGTTTTCTTGCCTTGCATTTCCAGTTGCTCCCAGCGTTTAACATGCACAACCTGTAGAGTTTGTTGAGCACACCAGGGCATAACCAAAATCCTGGGTAGCTGCAGTTCCTGGTCCAGCATTCATTCAGCCTTTTTTTTTTTTTAATTTTCAATTTTGCTGTTAATAAATGTGCTCAGCTTCTCTTTCAAGGTGAATTATGTTCAGATATTTGGGTTTAATGTGGGCTTGCCCTTGATATTGGCCAAATTCATGGAATCACAGAAGGTTTGGGTTGGGAGGGACATTAAAACTCATCCAGCGCCACCCCTGCCAGGGCAGGGACACCTCCCACTGCCCCAAGCCCTGTCCAACCT
Organism: Daphoenositta chrysoptera; assembly: GCA_013397915.1. Classification (NCBI taxonomy): domain Eukaryota; kingdom Metazoa; phylum Chordata; class Aves; order Passeriformes; genus Daphoenositta; species Daphoenositta chrysoptera. Next base: position 28,785 of record VZRO01005790.1, on the reverse strand, counting down.
GGCCTGGGACACTGTCAGGGATGGAAGTTTCCATTGTTCTTAGCCCAGCTTTATTTGCCAGCTGAGCCTTGCTGTTATTTTGCAGTGAACGTGCACAGGATTTTCATTCCATACCAATATTCACGTTTGCTTTTTTAAAAGCAAATCGTAATATATTTGTTCTTATTTTTGCTTCAGTCCCTGTGGAAGTAAGAGAAATCCTTGCCTTTGAAAGGTGATCTCCACAAAAGAATTAATTCTGTCCCTAAATCTTTGGGTTTGACCTTCTAGCTCTGATTTATGGCGATGGAGAGTCTGTAACACAAACACAGCAGCCAAAAAAGAAACAACACGTGACTAATTAAGAACCACTAAAGATGATGTTAGCAACCTGTCAAAGTTTACAGTCCATTAATTTCGGTTATACAGTAGAACTACGTATTGCCACGCTAATAATAAATGAAATCCTCATAATTAACATTATTTCAGTACAGGGAACTTATAATATATCATAGATGATTCTATGTCTGATTAGTTCTGTGTGACATTAACAGTCCAGGGGATAATTTATGACTTCCCCTACCAAAAGCAAAGCTGGGAATTGTTGGAAGTAAACTCACGACCTCTAATTTGAAACAATCTGAATTATTTATTGGGAGTAATGAAAGCAGGAATGAGGGGTGGATTGGTTCTGTACTATCAGGTGAATTTTCCTTAGTTTGTCTCCATGTTCTCAAACTAAAGCTGGCTGGGTCTCTCTGAACATCTTTTACTCCTCTTACTCCTAAATTAACTCCAGTTCCTGTTCATTTTAATGCAGAAGAATGCTGAATCCTCTCAGTTTTTTTTTTAAGGATGTTCTTGCACTGCTGTCACCCACAAAATATCCAAATTATTTGGGATTTTTAGGAGATGCCTCACCCCTGTGAGAGCTGTGCTGTCCCTCTCCCCTCTGTTACTCCACACTCTCAGCTCTCTCCTCTCACCCTCTAACACCAGTTTTTGTTTTGGACAGATCCTCTCTAAGTTTCCAGCTCTGATCCATTTTCTTTTATGTTCCTGTCCATTGAAATGAGGGGGAAAAGGAGTTAACAATATCACCTTGGCTTTAGATGGGCCCTTCAGCCTTGCAGCCCTTGTCAGAGTTAATGGGATTTTAGTTCCTGTGCTGGAGGGTCAAATAACAGCATTTACCCGGGTATTTAAACACATTAATTAGCAAAGACAGAGGAATTTCTTTGGGAAAGGTAAAGCTGGAGCTTTTCCATTACCGTTTGCCACATCTCAGTATCTGCAGGTATCCCTGTGTGGAGGGAATATGGGAGGAGAATTAAGGGTAAAAGGGGTTTTGTTGGGGACCCACAAAACCGCCTGTCCTAAAACAGGCAAACCACACCCGTCCTTTGCAAAGGGTAAGGCAGCTTTCAGCTGAAAATTTCTAACCCACATCCATCAAAGGTGTCTGTGGAAAGCAGGGCTTGAGTTTCTTTCACATTTGTATTCTCTTATCAGGAACGGGGCCCAAGAGATGACATTGATTTTGTTGTAGACAAACCGAGGTGTTTTGACTTGTGAGTAAACAGCAAATTCTGCCACGACACAAAGAGATAGAGACGATGCCTGCACTGCTGGCTGTGCCAAAGATGGGATGATGTCCTTGTTGTTGCAGGAGGAGGAGACAAAGAGAAGCCAATCCGTGCTCCAAACTCAGCCAGGACCCACCGGAGGCTGCGGGAAGGTGACCCTGGGGCTGTGAGACAGAAGGGACTGGGACTGATCTTTTGGGGTTGGACAGCTGGGGAGAAAATGGTTTGAAAGGGGAGAATCACCATGGGGGGAGACTGAAAGGAAAAGGACAGTTCTGTTTCAAATCTTCCAATTCCTGGTGCAACGTGCTTGGCAACTACAGAATCACGGGGTGATTTGGGTTGGAAAAACTCCCCAAGATCCTCAAGTCCAGCTGCTGTCCCAGCACTGCCAAGCCCAACAACGACACCAGTTATCAGCCAGTCTCAGAAAGGCAATGAGCACATCGAGTCCCTGGTGACCTTGATGTTGCCCAGTGTTAGGATAATGAAAATAAATAGATAAAACTCAGTGCTGCAGTGTCATTTAATGGCACAGCTACAGGATAATCAGGGCATGCTCTGCATGGTTCAACAGGGTTTGGGGACAAAGATCTTCCTAAGACAGGAAAAAGAAGACTAAGCTGAAGCACAAACAGATTGTAATGATTTTAAACAAATGCCAATTACCAGATAGTCACATTTTAAATACATTGCTCAAACTAGAAGAAAATCAGGCTTTTCTGACAGAGAGTTTTCTAACTCTTTAAACAGAAGGATGGCCTAGAGCATCCCACAGACCCTGTCTGGGCAGAGGGAAGGTCTTGGAGTGAATTTTTAGAGCCAGGACATCATGCACTGTAATAATCACACCAGTACTTGCTGAATGCCTAAAGGAGGGTGGAAGACTTTCTCCTACTGGCATTTGTTGGGCAGTTTTTGACATGGGCCCTTGCCACAGCCTGAGCACTTTTTATATCTCTAGGAGCCCATGTGCAACAAAATAATGAGTCAGGAACACCTTCAGAACCATCTTAAACTCCCAAAAAAGATCTGATTCTAAAATTGGCTTAAAAACCAGAACAAAAAGAAGACCACATCTTTTAAGACTCTGAATAAAAAGCAGCAACAAAGTGAAACACATCTGGAGGCTGCTAATGAGTGCTGAGAGACACCTTACGGGCATGGAATGAAAATCCAGTCCCCACTCTGAGCCCCCAGATCTCTCCAAGCACAGAAACAGAAACAACAAGCTCAGGGCAGCAGAGCATGACTTGGTTTTGCAGCAGTGAACAGAGAATTCTGTGCATTGCAGCTGCTGCTCGCCCTCGTTCTCATTGACTTCTCCATTAGGAAGGCTGGAGAGGGGATCTCTTTTTTCCCTTTTAAAGAAAAAAAAAATGGAAAACTGCTCTCTCAGTTCTTCAAAGTCATTCTCTTATGTTCAACTACATTTTTACAGTCCTTAATGCTTGGGAATAACAATTATTGCTAAACTACACGTTTAAAGAAACCCTTAAATTTCAGACAGACATCGTCATCAAAATTCAGGGTGAGTGGTCTGCTGAACCTCCAGTAGAAGTATTTTCTATTAAACCAAATCGTGCTGTTGATCCCTTTGAACTGGCATTTCAGTGTGTTCACCACATGCAGAGGCACTCAGGGCACATCAGGGCAATGTTGGGAACTGCCCAGAGAGGATGTCCCATTTTCCCATTATTTTTACCCTCTAACATTTTGCAGGTTGCTCCTGCGTGTTGCAGGCTGGAGGGGTTTAAACACCTTGCAGAGGGGTTTGTGGTGTTCTATGGATGAAGAAATTACATTTTTAAGATCTTTTAACTCCTCTTCCTATAACTGGGACTCTGCAATTGAAAGAAATTGCACTTTGGTATAAAATCCCTGAATATGCCTGGGATGCTGTTCCTTCCTTCCTTCCTTCCAGGCAGTGCTGCTCAGATTTCCCTCTGCTCCCATCAAGCTCCAGCCCCAACTCTAATCAGACCATCCAGCAGATATTAAATGAGATCATTCAGCTTTACAGCTTAGACCTAATTAGGCTATTGGATACTCAGAACATCCACATCATGTTCTTTTCCTCTCTCAGAACTCCACAGAGGCCGAAGACCTACAACACTCCAAAGCTTTATTCACTTCAAACAAATAAAAATTGCGTGGAGAAACTGTACAGCTGCTGGTTTTGCTCACTGTTGTCCTAAAGAAGAAGGGCAGTCCTTATGAAGAAAATATATCAGACACTTAAGGACACCCTGAAATGTTCTCCCAGAGGAAGGAGAAAGAAGGACACGAAGAATTTTGCCACAAGATGACGTTTTGGGAACATGGAGAATGATAGAATATAGCAAAAGCTTAAAAAAAAAAAATCAATTTATATCCAGCGAGTCTGTGCTTCGAGTAACATTCCAGTAATAACCATTACATAATGGTCCAACCAGACCAGCAAAACATCTACAAGGTTTGAAACTGCAAACTCAGGAGAAAAAGGTTCCAACCTCAAAGCGTTCACATTTCTCCCTTTCCAAGTCAGCAGGAAGAACAAGAACTAATTTATGTTTACAATCACTCAGTTTGATTAAAAAGTCATACTTCAACAGCTCTGAAGATGCGTTTTCTGAACATCCTCCTTTCCATTCAATTAATTCCAAATGATATTTGCCCAGAAAATGTAGAGCGTGTTTAACAGCAATGGAGATAATGCTAAAGCAAGCAATCCCTGCTTAAAACTCAGGCTCCCTCCTGTCAGCATCCTTGCAAGAACATTGCACCTTGATTCCCTCATTAATATTGTTCTGCATTAGCCTAATGGAAGGCTGAGGGATGTGTGAGGCGGCAGAACCCGGCACACAAACAGCATTTTACATATGGCACGTTTCCAGTGACCTTCTCCATTTTCCTCACCATAAAATCCATGTTTTTCAGGGCTGCAGTTGAGATTTTGCCGTGTCCTTAAATGCTGAGCATCCCTCTCCCCGAGTCTGAATTCTTTGGGATAGGGACAGGGCTGGGATTTAGGATGCTGATTCTATTTTTAGTTGTACCAGGGTTTTTTTTTTTGTGGATAAATCACATAGAATTGGACATGACTGACAAATTGAGGAGTTACAGCTAATGCTAAGAGAACAGCTATGGATCTCCTTTTGCATCTGCTTCCCAGGCTGCCAAATTAGAGCAAATTAAACTTTATTAGCTTAAAAAATACAGGAGAAATGATGAAGTTCCATATGAAGTTACCGAGGCTTTGGCAACCACAGCAAANTTGTGGGTAAATCACATCGAATTGGACATGACTGACAAATTGAGGAGTTACAGCTAATGCTAAGAGAACAGCTATGGATCTCCTTTTGCATCTGCTTCCCAGGCTGCCAAATTAGAGCAAATTAAACTTTATTAGCTTAAAAAATACAGGAGAAATGATGAAGTTCCATATGAAGTTACTGAGGCTTTGGCAACCACAGCAAATCCAGGAGTCAGCATTTGACTGTCTCGGACGGATCACACACTCAAAATATTTATTCTCTGTCCCTCTGACACATAGTCAGGAATTAATGAGGGGAGGGTCCCCGGGAGGGACCTCAACAGGTGATTTTGGGCCATTTCCCCGTGTTTTCCCCGGGATATTCAGTTGATCATGAGCCAAAATCTTAGGATTGTGCTCATCTCCTGAGAAGTGCTTGGGCTGGGCAGCAGCTTCCAGGAGCATTTCCCAGCTCAGCTTTCACTGCTGGGGAGCTCTCAGGGACAGCCCTGGAAGGGGAGAAGCTGAGAGGACACTTCAGGAGGAGAGCACGGAGAGCGAGAGGTGCCCAGAGCTGCTGAGAGGGTTCTGCCACCCCTCGAGGAGTCAGAAGCCAAGCAGACGGCTCAGCCTGTGGAGAGGCTCTTAACACCTCTTCATTCCAGTGCTTCCCCACCGAAAGGATTCCTCGACACCCTGCAGAGCATCGGTGCCTCGCCAACATTCCCAGAGTTTCGCTGAAAATAGAGCTCTGTAGAAAACACCCGTGATTATAATCGGAATATTTCCACCTCCGAGCCTTTTCCCAGGGCTTTTACTGCCCACAAGTGCAGCTTCCAAGTGTCCTGCAAGGCTGGGGAGCAAAAAAAAAAATCCCAGGAATAATTAACCGGCGCAATTGAGCGGTGAACACCACACCTGCAAGGTTTGCAAGCCATGAAAATTTATGGTTTCATAATGGAATGTGGGTTCGGTTTAATGGGTAAAATACAGCACTGCAAGGGAAACAACTGTAAATTTTCATGGCTAACAAACTTTGCAGGTGTGGTGTTTCATGCTCAGCTGCCCCGTTTAATTATTTCTAGGTTCGTGGAGGTCCCAGCAGAAGATCATGAAACCAATCATCTTTGAAAATCAGATTCTTTTCTCTGAAATTGCAAACATGGCTAGCTGAAGTGGCCCTGGTGCAGGTAGAGTTGTGCTTCAGGTGTGTGAAAGAGAAATCCCAATAAAATTAAAACAATTTGCTTTGAGATTTTGGTATGAAGAGAAAATATGAATTCATGAGGTTGAGAAAGAGGGGAAAAGGACACTCAGATTTGATGTTCAGCCCGTTTTATAAGATTACAGAATATAAATCACTCAATCCACCTGCTTCATCTTGTTAAGCATTGCTGCCTCTTTAATGTTGGCGAAATCTCTCCTTTTGATGTAGATCATGGGCTTTTAGCTCTGGATAAACCTCAAACACAAACCCAATATGCCATAAAATGGGCCATACGTGAAAAAACCGATTGATTCAACAGCCACCAGAATCAATAGAAACCTTTCCATTGGTTTGAATCCTTTTTGGACCAGATCTTGCTATTTGCAGGAGCAGAAGCTCTTTTCCTCCCGCAGTGCAAACGTTTATCAGAGCAATTTTTCATCTCTGTGCTCCAGCAGGGGCTGGTCTGGAGCCTGAACTTTGTCCCTGCTCCTGCAGCAGCACGAGCTGTGCCAGCCCCTCGGTTTACAGATCCCTGTCAAGCTGTCAAACCAATCAGGGATTCAAAGCACCCCAGACCTTTTAAACGCTGCCAGTGCTCTGCCATGAAATATATTCAAATCCTGGGAAGCCTTCAGAGTCAGTGTCCGTTTTCACAGCGAAGGGCCACGAGGAATTGCTAATTAGTGTATTCTATTATCTGGCGTTTGCTGAAATTATAAACCCGGCATCTTTTAAACCAAATTATGGATTCAGGGTCCAGTCAGACAGGAACACTGTTATCAGGGTGGGTTTACAGACCTCCAGGTAAGACTTGGTAACGGGGCTGTTCCTTGGAGATTAAAAAGTTCACAAGCGTTCTGGAGTGGGTCTTTAAATTAGAGAAGGGAATATTGGCATGTTACAAAAAATATATATCTGAGGGTGGACAGATGGTTTCCTCTCAGTGCCACAGCCTCAGGAGGGTCCCTTCCTCAGCCCTTCTCCAGCACTTCCTCGTGTGGAATCCCTCCAGCCCAGCAGAGAAGGATTCGGGCGATCCCTGCCGATGCCATTCCTTTAGGATCTGTCGGAGGCTGGCGCTTCACAGGCTCAGCCACAGTCACCACAGACATTTCTGAGGGTTGAATTTCTTTTTTTTTTTTTTAAAAATAAGCAATTTTCCAGTCGTTCTCATTTCCTTCTCCTGACTCTGAGCTTTGGAAGCTTTAGGAATCAGAAGTTTTGTGTGATTATTATCACATCAGTGTTGATTCTGGAAAAGTCACAAAGAGCCAGCAGCAAAGCCCCGACCCAGTGGTTCCCACCAGCACCAACCCGAGCTCTCCCAGCACTGCTCTCCTGCAATTCTGCCAGGATCCAGATCTGTCAGTGCTTCCACTACTCTGTCCTGAGACACAAAAGCAAACACCATTGTAAAAACTCCTTTATTCAGTGCTAGGACGGCAGAGAAAGACTTTATTTCCCTGGTTAAAACCTTCTCTCACTTCCCTGAAGAACAATTCCACAGGGCCACGTTACAGGAAGGGAATTATTCTGTATTAGCAGAAGGACACACATTGTTTTAAATCCGTCAAAACAGTTCTCCACAACTGTGTGAGATAAAATAAGGCCTCCTATTTATTTTTATTCCTTGAATCACAGGCTGGAAGTTTTCTTTCAGTTAAAGCATCCATTACCTCCTCCCTGCCTGTCCCTCCTGCTGTGCTGTGTTGCTGCTCTCTTTCTGGGGGTTTTCTCCAGCATAAAAATAATGGCATTATTTACAAAAATGTAAACTTTTTGTGGGAAATGCAGTATTTGTAAAGCAGATTTTGCCTCATCCATCAAAGCAGCAGCAGGAAGAGCTCACTTTAGCTAGACACAATCATGTTTTCTTACTCGACAGAAACATTGTTTGAAAACACGTTTGAGGTTTTTTGCTTGGCTTTGTGTTTATTTGTTTGCTTGGTTTTTTGCCACAGATTAGTGGGAGTACTTTTATTTAAATAGAAAAATCAATAAGGGGCAGCTCCTACTTTCTGGAAATCTTTCTCTTTCCAGGCTTGCGCTTCTCAGCTGCATTGCAATGGAACAGTTGGGCACAATAATTTGAAAAAAGCAGCAGTAAACACTCAGTGCAGTAATTAGAGCAGCAGTTCTGTCCAACATCTTTCCATTAGATTATTCCCCCTTTGTTGCTCAGCTTTATCCCATCCCTCCCTGCAAACACAGGCTGCTCGTCTTCCTTTTAGACAGAACTTCAGAAACTTCAAGCTGCTTCATTTTAATAAATGCTTAATAAATAAAGCAGCCCATCAGAGCTTTCCCAGGATCTCAGGGCGTGTGACAAAGGAAGGCAGGATCATGACTGAACACAGCTGCCAAGAGCTAAACTGGATTTTGTAATCATTAGATTATTCACTTAGCTACAAAAATATCTATTTCTGAACAGCTTTTTGGGATCCCCAAAGTGCTGCTCAAGAAAAGCTCTGAGTACTGCTCTCCTTTAATAAATTAACTATTTTCCATGAGAAATATCAAAATAAGACATGTCTGATCTAAAAGCCAGCGACTGATTTTATCATCCTTGCCTAAAGCCGTGAGCTGAACTCAGTGATTTTGTTAGTGGGGAATAATGTTTTAATGTGATGTGATCAGCCACAGCCTTCCTGAGTTATCCCAGTATCAAACACGTCCTCAGAAACAAGGCCCTGGAGAGCCTCATTAGAAATCGATCCCGTTTCCACCAGAATTCCTCCATGGAATTTGCCTTTCTGCAGGCACAGAACTCCCAGCCCGGGGGTGGCTCTCGGTGCTGGTGTTGGACGGAGCCTCCCTGCAGCTTTCCCACCGGGCAAGGGCTTTGCCTGCCAGATGGAGAAGTGCAAAGACGTTCATTGCACAGCTCAGGGTACCCAAATACCAGTGCACAAACAGGATAGAACCTCATAGAAACAGGGAGATCAAATCCCAGGATTTCACCCACTCACCTGGAGCATTCCCTAGATATCACCTGTTATGGGAAGGTGTAAATAATCCCAGATAAGGCCACTGACCACAATCTTCCCGGGCCATTGCTCAAGAAGGTCACTGACCCATGGTCCTCTTTTCCAGCCCATCTCAGGTGCCCTGGAAGTGTTTCCATGGTTCCCACCAGGCCTAGGGAAGATGCTTTTTAGGCCTTCAGGCCTGCTCTGCTAGAACACCCATGGTGGAACCCAACAGCTCCCTCCCTCTTCCCGACAGGATGAGGCCTGAGGAATCAACCCTGGACTCGTTTGGAACATGCCACAGGCACCTCCAGCCAGGCTGAGGGGTGCATCCTAAATAAACCTCCCCTGTGGGATCCCCTATTCCCGTTTTGTGGGGTGCCTTTTGTGCTTCTTATGGTTTGCAAACAAAATCACCGACTAAACTGAGCCTGCAGAGAGCTAGACTTGATTGGGCTCGAGTTTAAAAGAGCAAATTGTGCTGCTCTTCTCGTATTTGCAACTCTACCTCAGAGCAGCTGAGTAGAAGAAAATGCAGGTGTGATGTAATTTTAATTATTTCCTGTAATTATGGGGAGAGAGCACAAACAAAGCAATTCAACATCTTTTATTTAATGCCTTTGAAGACAAAGATTGTACTTCTGGTCCCTTTGTGTTGCTGTAGCATCTGTGCTTCAGAGGAGAAACCCTTAAAATAATGTATTGTCCAATGTTTCGTTTGTTTGGTTTTAATTTGGAGTGATCAAAGCTGTGATTTTTCTGTGTCCTTGCTGCAAAAATATGTGTTCAAAGACACATATATACAGATATATATGTGTAGATTCTTTGAAATGAACAGAACAGGAACATCCCTGGGGTTCAGCCCCTTTGCCATCTCCTCCAGCACTCTGTTTTGGGCTGCTGGAATCAGTCTTTCCTTGGATACTTTTCCAAATGCAGGGCTGAAATACTGATTAAATTACTGCAACATTCACTCTGTTGTAAGACCTCCCATTGAAATACCTCATGTTATAAAAGAATCACACACTTGTCTGCAGTAAAATTTGCTCTATCTCAATTAATTCCAACCAAAACACTTAATGAGGTGAAAACACAAAAATTACAAGTTAGAAACGAGCATGATGAATTTTCCCCCAACCCCCCAACTTCTACGAGGTTTTGGCAAAAGCATCTTTGCTTTAGGATTCCAGCAGCGACATCAGAGCTGGGGAGAAGGTGCAGATTCCCTTTTACTTCGATGAAAACGAGGTTTATTTGGTGTAGATTAATGGTGTGAGGCACTGTCCTTCCTAACGAGGCAGCTTTGGCTCGGCCGGGCTCAGCCGGGGATCAGCCGGCCCCCCTGGCCAGCCCTGTTTATTAATTATGCAATAATTAATCTCACGAGTGACAGCCCAGCCTAACAGGCTTGCACGGAGATGACGTTTTAATTTGCTAAAATATTTTTAAGCAGGATTTATTCAGCCAGCACCTTAATATGGAACTAAAAATAACGTGAGGGAGCGGAGGGGGTTTAGCACAGCCGGGTTTGGGGCCGTGTCCCATCCCAGGAGTGAGCAGGGATTTGGGATGGCAGAGCCAGGGAAGCTCTGCCCTGCTCCTTCCAGGCGGAATAACCAAGCAATAACCAAGGAATAACCAAGGAATAACCAGGGAACCTTGGGTGGGTGAACCTTTCAGAGGCGCTCACCCTGAAAACCGGAGGGAACCATTGGGGGCTGCGTTCCCTAAGTCTGTCCTAAGTGCTGGATTAAGCTGGAATTTGCTGCCTCACCTGTACCTGGCTGGAGACGGGAGGGAATTCGGGGGAAAAGGGTGATCTAGGACATAATGTCAGACTTGTCCCCGATTCAGCCCCTCTCCAGAAGTGCTTTTGGGGCCAACAACAATGATTTTAATCTTTTAAAAGCATTTAAAACAAACGAGCTCTGCACACAGCATCATCAATGTCACAGAACTTCAGTGATCAAAACAATGGGCTGAGAGGAACTTAAGAAAAATAAAGATAATAATAAAGATTAAAAGTACAAATATATATATATAAAAATATAAGCATATATTTATATTTTATATAATATATTATATTATCA
>VZRO01005790.1:4352-17637 GCA_013397915.1 Daphoenositta chrysoptera | reverse complement strand
AGAATATTAGATTATTATATATTCTTATATATATTATATAATATTATATTATTTATATATTTTTATATATATAGATATAAAGATAAAAATAAAGATAATAGCACGTGGTGCTATTTATTCTCACCTTTTCTAATTAAACCCCTCAATTATCAAAACTGTTGAACTGTCCTACAGACCACACTCACGCCCAGATTTCCATCTCCTTTCCCCCAGCGTTTAACTCCGTCGCGATGCAGATCCTGCGTGGCTCCGGCTGTAAAGCACCTTCCATCCCCAAAAGATTCGCACTTCATCAGCCACTTAAACATCCCCAAATCGCGGGTGAAATGGAGCCAGAACAGCAACCCAACAATTCCCAGCCCGCTTCTCCAACAGATTTACACACAACCAACCCCGGGGAGCGGCTCGAGTGCAACCCAAGCTCCTCCAGGTGATTTGGGAGCCTCGTCGTGGCTTTGAGCACATTTTAATATAATATTCCTGTGGAACAAAACGCTGATTGTTTTTAACCTCTGCAGCTGAATAGATTAGAGGGGGCAGATGCGTTATTGATTTAATCCCAGCCACGAGGGTAAAAGCGCTCGTACCTCGCTCCATCAGGATTTGAAATTGCAATATTCGGCTGCAGTTCGCCATCTCGGGATAAAAACACATTTGGCACAAACAAAGGTCACACCCAGCGAACCTGGCGGAGAGATTACAGCCTGTGGAATCCCAAATGTTCCCTAGGGATGTTTCACTTCAGGAAAAGCTGAATTAGCTGGGAAATCCCAGCAGCGGCGAGCACAGGGTGGCCTTGGGAGCGATGCCTTTGGGCAGGACGGATCCAGGATGGGAAACGAGGCAGCACCAGCTGGCAACTTTCATTTAAACCAAATTAAAAGTGCAGACCCCAAAGGAATTCGATGTATTTTTGAGCGTGTGTTACCTTTTTTTCCACCGCTGATTGCTCACGAATTCCCAGGCTGTTATTCCTTGAGTAATTTTTCTCTAAACAAAGTTCTCCAGCATACATCGTCTGATTCCAGCGCTTAAACTTTTCAAGGAAAGGGGGAAGAAAAAAAATCTGGAGCATTTAAACTCATCAATGGGAAAGGAACTGGAAGAGGAGCGCACCCATCACCGCATCGTCAGGACGGGCATCCCCAGGGGGAAATAGGGAATGAGGGAGAGGGGAAAAAAGCCTCCTAAAGATCCCTGGGCAGCTTTAGGCCAATCCTCTCACTTACTTATGGGAGTATCAACCTAAAGGTGTTAATTAATGTTTGCCCCATTTCAATCGATATCTGAAACCAAGCCGATAATGAAGGCGAAAGTTTTCCTTCATAAATTCCTTGCGGGGATTTTATGATTACTGATCATTAAAATCGGGAATGGATTAGGGGATGTTAGCAGTCAATGGGCCCCGCTTTAGGACATCCAGGACTCCTACAACCCAGCCTTAAACTGGGAAATTGTTTTTTTCCCACCAGGATGTGAGCAATTAATGAGAATTAGAGCCCTTTTTGTGATCACCTACAGAATTGCCCTCGGACGGAGGAATCCAGGCAGGACCCGCCCGCCACTCTGCCCGCGCCGGGTGAAGCAGCAGCACAGGGCTGGCTGATCATTAATCTCATTAATCTTTGCCAAGGGTGGTTTGCAGGCGCAGTTTGTTAAACAAACACCTCTGAAGTGCTGCCCTTCAGGAAAGGAGCATCCAACACCAGCAGTTCGGGCTCTGGTCCCTGCAGGGGCTGTGCTGGCCTGGGTGGCACAAACACAAACCTCTCGAGCTCCCAGCAGAGATGGATTTAGCCAAAATCTCTGCCAGGACTTGTTGCCCACAGTGAAATACTGAGTGGTTGGGATTGGGGAGTGTAGATATTTTCTTTGACCAAAATATCTATTTATTTTCTATTATGTGTTGTTATAATAGCCATAATTTCTATTTACAGATACACTCTTTAATTCTCTGAACTGCTCAGAAATTGTTCAGTCGCTGAGTTCTGACCCCTCCCAAAGCTCACACTTCATTTTTTGTAGAATCCCGGAATGGTTTGGGGTGGAAGGGACCTCAAAGCCCCTCCAGTGCCACCCCTGCCATGGCAGGGACACCTCCCACTGTCCCAGGCTGCTCCCAGCCCCAATGTCCAGCCTGGCCTTGGGCACTGCCAGGGATCCAGGGGCAGCCCCAGCTGCTCTGGGCACCCTGTGCCAGGGCTCACCACCCTCACAGTAAAGATTTTCTTCCCAATATCTGATCTAAACCTTCCCTCTGTCACTTTAAAACCACTGCCCTTGTCCTCTCACTATCTGCCCACATAAAACGCCCCTTTCCCTCCTTTTTACTTCTCTTTACTTTATTATTTACTTTTTTATTGCTTTTGTTGCTTAAATACGAAGTATTTTAATTATTTGTGGGCTTTTTTGCTGGTTTTGTTTTGGTTTTTTTAAATTAATTTAGTAAAAATAGATGGTGTAAAGTTTAAATGTCCTTCCACCTCAAATAGAGCCTGATGTTAACCTGGAACACGAGGACAATAAACAAAGCAAACCTTTGGCTGCTTGTCCCCACGAAGTGTCCCCAGGCCAGATTGTCACCTCCCAGATCCAAGTGGCTCTGCCGGTGGGGGTTCCACTCTGCAAGGCCACCCTGCAGGAGCACAGCTCGCCTGGAGGGCACAAATCCTACCCTGGTTGAGTTTATCTCTCCAGAGCTTCTCCTCATCTCTGTTTGTGCAGCACCCAGGGGCAGGGACGCGCTGCTGGGCAGGTCCTTGGAATGCAGCAGGGATGTCCCAGCTGCAGGGCAGGGTGGGAGGCAGGAGAACACACCCAAACAGTGATTTTGGGGTTTTAAGTGACAGGATGTGTGTGAAAACCATTCGATGTAAAGGAAAAGTGGAATTGTGCGGCATAGAAGTGCTTTGTATACAATAAAAATAATGAATTTTAGTAGCAAAAACTAGGATTATAAAAAACAATAGAAGTATAAAACTGTGAAAATTTTGAGTAATAACTGTATGAAAAGCTCCTTTTTGTAGCACCAACGACATCAGGAGTCATTCCTCCAAATGATGCTCTCCACAAAGGAAGGTTTGGTGATGCAGCATCTCACCGGGAGCCAGCAAATTGCCAAATAACCCTGACCGTGCTGCCAGCAGCTCCTCTGGGAAGGGAGAGCCTGGATTTCCCTTCAAGAGCTCCCTGCTCTTCACCTGGTGCTCCATTAAGTGATTGGGCTCAGAAAAGATCCTAAAGTGCTTTGTTTAGCAGTCAGCTCATGCCACAATAATTAAGACTTGTGGTCAGTTTTTCCCCTTTGAAGAGCCTGAGACAGGTGAATTAAATCCCCTGTGAAACTCAGATTTCCCTGACCTTTTCCTTCCAGCTCCCAGCCTCATGTGCCACCAGGCCCTGGGTGACAGCAAAGATCAGGGACAGCTCCTGACCCTCTGAGGGAGCACCTTGGGGTGGTGGAGCTGCAGTGGCAGCTCTTGGGGTGCTGAGGGGTTTTTTGGGCAGCTCAGGGCCGGTGGGAATGGCAGCTTCCAGCTTTGGAAAGGGCTGGAGAGGAGCTGGAAGTCCATTGCCCGTGGCAGGGTAATCACAGCCTTGGACAGAGCTCTTGCTGCCACAGCCAGAAATTCAGATTATCCAACTGCTCCCCAGCACTGGAGCAACTCTGGGAATGTGCAGGAGGCACACACGGACCCAGAACTGGCTCAGGACCCAGGACCCAGATGGCTCCTGCTGCTCTGGTCAGCAAATCCTTCTTTTTTTTCATTTCAGGAGTTGACAAGTCCAGCTCTGTGTGTGCTCTCCAGGCACCACCCCCTGCACCACAGCACCAGAGGAGAGGGGCTGGAAAACACAACCAGCAACATCACAAAGCTCATTTCGGGGTTAATTTGGGTTTGGGGGTTGTTTGTTGTTGTTTTCCTTCTGGTAAAACCTCAGTTGTTCAGTTGTACTACATGAATCATGGATGAGCACCACAGAATAATCAGGCAATATTCAAATCTCCGAGTCTGCTGCAAATTTGGGCACCAGAGGAAGGCTGGGAATGGCCTGGCCAGGGCCACTGGCTCTTGGAAACCCTCACAGCTTCGCCTCAGTTTGAATCTGAGTGTCCTCTAAATACCTCACTGCAGGAGGCAAAGCAGGGGTGCTTAAAACAAATGGAGTCTTTCCAAAGTATTTCAGTCTGTGATTAAATTTTTGAGTTTCTCACTCTGTGGAGTGATGGACGGGAGCAGGAAATCCACCTGGATGTGCTCTGGAGCTGCTTTTCCAGGAAAGGATCCCAGGATCCTGGGATGGGAGCAGGAAATCCACCTGGATGTGCTCTGGAGCTGCTTTTCCAGGATGGGATGAGCAGATCAGGGAGCCCTGGATCTCAGCCAGAGACTGCCCTGACAGATCAGAAGTTAAAAACATCCCAAAGTGAGAATTTGCAATTCAAGGAACAGGAAAAAACCCCGAATGAATGGGAATTCTGGATTCCATAGGTCGAACTCCCAAGCACTCTCCCCCAGCCCGGGACACCAAATTAATCTGCACAAAACATCCCCTCTTACGGTCCCAGTCCCATCACCCAGCTGAAGAAAGGGAACCCTAACAGAAATCAGTTAATCCTGCAGCCCTTCCCCTCCCGAGGCCTCTCCCAGACAATTCCAGCACCATCCTCATTAATGCTCTATCCCTCTGCTGGGAAATGTCTTCATTTCCATATCAGCACTGCCACAGGGAGGGCTATCATGTCAGGATTTCCCTCCCTCCCTCCCCTCCGTGGCAGGAAGCTCTAAATAATTGTGGCAAAGAATTCCCTTCTCTTGTTTTCTTCTTGTCCACTTTATGGCCTCCTTGAGAATTGCTGCCTGCCACATGGAGAATTGAAATATTTTAGAAAAAAAAAAAACAGGTCCTCACTCTATGTCTTTGTATCGTTCTTTGGAATGTGTTTCTCTGGAATATCCGGCTGTAAAACCAGGCTTTGAGCTCAGAGTCATAGCAAGAGCATCTCTCTGTGGTGGGCTGAGGTGCTGGATGCTGTTGTGACAGAAAGGATCAGGTAAAACGAGACATTTTGGGTTAATTACAACCTCCCTATTGGCCTCCAGAGCTGCCAATTAAAAATATTTTAATTTTGGAGTGGTGCAGTGCCCACACTCTGGGGATGTGGCTGAGCCTCTCCTGCCTCACAGTTCCAGCATTAATTGAGTTCCCTAAATTGTCCCAACGGGTGCAAAGCAGAGCTGGGTTTTGTCTCTGCCTTCTGCTGCCCAGCACTGTCCTCATGTCACCCACACTGTCCCCAGGGCAGATTTGCAGGGACACCCCCATGTGGGGCTGGGGGTGGAGTACACTCGTCCTTGTAATGTGATTTTAAATAAACCTGCTAAAAATGCAGATTCATGACAGGTAAATACTTCACGTGAAGGAAACAATAAGTCAAACGTGATGTTTTTACATAATTTTGAGGGAATTGGGGGATGTAAAAGGGAGGGAATATCTAAAATGAGTTGTGGACTCCTCACAGAATATCCAGCAGCTCCCTTGTAGTGTCCCCTTGCTTTCACCGAAGGTTAAAATGAAATCCAGTGTTTTTTCTGATCCCTGGCTACGTGGTGATGTTCAGAACAATTCCTCACGTATGAACAGGACCCTCTGGATAAATCCTCACTTCAGACACCGAGGGCTACGAATGTGCTACAGACCAAACACTCCTGTTTCACTCGGATTATTTAAATTCCTATTCAACAGGGTCTCAAAACACTTGTCTGAAAGCAAGCAAAGTGTTACAAATCGAATGCGTTTCTGAGAGAGTCCTGTCTAGGAATGTTTTAGTGACAGGAGGACATCCCAGTACACAATACATTAGAAATTATGTAAAATAAGACAGGAAGAGAGTGATAAAGCACAAAAAACACCAGTGCCCATACATACACAACTGTGTTTGCATCCAAGGAATGTCTGGGTCGTGGAAAAATCCAGGTGTTGCTCTGTGTTAATCTCGTGTTTTCTTCCCCAAAAAAGAGCAGTACCTGGAATTTCACCCATGGGCCATTTCCCGTGTTTTCTCCCCCAAAAGATAACAGCACCTGGAATTTCACCCACAGGCCGTTCTCCCTCTGTGCATTGTGTGAGGTCAGTTCAGGTCAGACCTGCCATCCCCAAATAACCTGTTACCAGCTGTACATATATTTATGTCTTCATTTAGAGGTATTCTCTGACCTGTCACTGTTTTGCATTCCCCAGCAGCTCCAGGCAGGAGCAGGGACTGCTCAGAGCTGGAGTTCAGTCGCATTCAGGAGGATGGAGCTGAAACCTGCCCCAGGTGAGGAACCCTCGAGTCTTTAATCTGAATTGGGATCTGGACTCTCTTGAAGCTGCTCAGCTCTTTATCCATATTGAAATTCACACTTATTTTATTTCATGGTGATGATTCCCCTTTCCGAGGAGGTTGGTCCAGACGAGGAATGGCAAGAGTGGCAGGAAAGTTGTGTTAGCCCGGGCAGAGCAGAGGGCATCTCAATTCCGAGCTGCTCTTAGCCAGAGGTTTCCCATCTTCCTTTCCTTCCCCAGCTCCTCATTAGCATATTCATTAATTATGAGGTGCTGGCTGTGCTGACTGCGGTGCTCCCACGCTGGGCAGGAAATCCTGGAGCTGCAGTTCAGCTGAGCTTGGATTAGATTATAAATTAAAACCTTGGGCCACTGAAAAATTCATGGGGTGGGGTTGAACCTGGGTGAATTTGCTGTTGTTTTGTGCTGTGGCTGTGCCAGAGATCCCATTGCTCCAGAACTGATGTGCAGCACGAGGGACCTCTCCTTTTCCAATAAAACCGCAGCCTAAATTACAGGCAGGGACATCCTGCTGATCCCCCCATGGCAGATCAGGGAGTGGAAGGTGATTTTGGGAGGATCAGGTAGGAAAATGGGATTCACAAGTCACGGAGAGCCAGAGCTGCCGAGCCCCAGGCAGCGCTGCCTGCCCAGATCCGAGCAGAATTCCTTCCACGGGGTCTTGTGTTCTGTTTGTTCCCTCTTTGGATGCACGAGGAGTTCCTGAAACTTGTGATCCTCGTGGAGAAGAAACCAGAATAACGGAGCAGAACAGGCACAGCTCCCCAAATCTCCCTTTGGTCTGGGACAGCACGAAGGGAATGGGATCGTGAGTGGCCTCTCTGAGCTGCTGGCCACCAGGATTATCAATTTCCTCTTAACCCTGGGAGAAGGGAGATGCTGGGCTGTCCCAGAGCTGGGATGATTTTTCCCAGGGATGTAAAACGAGGTGCAGCATGGCAGAAAAGCCACCCCTGCTCCAGGGTGTGATCCCACCTGGAGACCACCACATCCCCTGGAAGAGCTCCAGGCTCAGCCTTTTCCTCGAGATGAAGGTTCAGCCTCTCTGCAGGACACGGCCTGGCAAAATGGACTGATGAGTTTGATAAATGATTCATTTGCTGGTTTGTCCACGAGTGAATGCAGTGGCTTTAAGAAGAATCAAAACCTAATTAATCCCATTTTAAAATAGGACGGGGCAGTTTGAGATCACACTTGTTGCCTGTATAAACACTGACCACGATTAACCAGGGATTCTCCACAGTTCTGGATAAATGGGGAGCTATCCAGGCAATCCTGGTGCTCAGTAACTTCCATCTTTCCAGTGGTCCTGGATCAGTGCCCTTTGGAGAAATTCAAATTAGAAAATAATCAAGAGCCCGGGTAATGTGTAGATATGGTAATATGGAATGTGTTACACAATTAAGTCAATGTTAGCTCAAGGAAAACCTTTGGAAATCATTCCCTGCTCATTCAGTGGGAGATTGTGGGACCACCCAGCCCCACGTCCAGCCCTGGACCTTCATGGCACAAAATTCATTGGGATTTACACAGCTCCTGCTTGATACGAAAGGGGAAACTTCATTTTTCTTCACCTGCTTTTTTAAATATTTTTTTTAACCCAAATCGGGTATAACTCCTCAGCTCTGAGGTGAATATCCACATAAAAGCTGGATGCAACCCTGGCAGCACGGGAAGGAAAACAGAGGACCCTGAGTGCAGGTCCCTGGGTGGGGAGAGGTGGCAGAGGGACACCAGGAATGGGCCGAGCATTCCTCAGGTTTGCTTCTGCCTTTCTGACAGCCTGGCAGTGGGAAATGCAGATTTGGGGGCAGAAAAAGCAGTTTTTCAGCAAGGATGAGAACAAAGTCTGAGTGAGACTGTGCCATAGTAGAGTGATCTTCCCCTGGGCCAAAGGCAAATGTTCCATCACATCTTCAGATTTTCCTGACTGATTTGAAAAATAAGTTTAATTCCAGAGCTGAGCATTTTTTTTTTCCCTCTTCTCTTTCAGCTGCAGAGATTTTGTGATTTGTACTAACCTTGAAGATACAAAACAAAATATGTGCTAATGATATTCCTCTCTCCCAGCTGGTGTTGGCAACTCTTTTACTGCTCCACAGGACAAGTGCAAGTACAAATGCAAATACCAGAACCTTGTTGAGAGCAGAGTGTCCCACATTTCAGTGGAACCATTCGAACTACAAGACATGTAATAAAACAGTTTCTGCTCTGAATGAATAATTGAGCTGCTTCTGTGGGGAGGCCTCTAAAGAACCATGTGGCAGAATGTTTTTTGAGGCACTTATGAAAGCCATCCCACCTGGAAACCATCCCACACACAGAGCCCACGTTGCTCTTCCTCTCAGCTTGCTTTAATTGCTCCTTCCATGGCTGTACCTCAGCTGAATGGGGAGGAAATGCAGCAGGAGACACGAAAAGCTGTAATTATTTCTAAGGTACAGCAAGATTCTGAAATCAGAAAACTCCACGGAAGTCACTGGGCAGGTTTTGGGGTTTTTTTGTTTGAGATTTCCTTCCATAGAGTGAAATTCCTTCCCAGGATATCAAAAAGGATCTAAGAAGACTTTAGTGCTTGGGCCTTGAATTAAATGATGGAGCTCTTCACAAGCTCACTGCCCCATCCCTCACCTGGCAGGTGCTGTGGGCCCTGGCAGAGGGGCCACACTGCTGGACACCCATCCCAAATTTGGGCAGGAAATATCCCCAACCATCTGCTCCAAGCCACACAGACCACAGCAGACAAGAGTTTTTACATCCAGAAAACATTTTAAATTAAAACCAAAATTTCAAAATCAGTCTTTCTCCTTGGGATGTAAAAGGCAACAAACCCACCAGCAGCAAACCCAGTGAATACTACTAATGCTAATAAAAATAACAATAATAATGGTGATTTTGAGAGTATTTGTGACATATCAACATTTCCCAGTGGGAGAGGTTTGCCAGGAAAATCCAACCAGCTGGAAGTTCACCACCAGTCTCCTGACAGGGGCTGAGCAGCCCCCAGTGGTGCTTCAGGCAGCCTGACCACCACAGAGTGAGTGTAATTCCCATTCCAGGGTGTAAACTGGGAGTAAGGAAAAGGCTCCCGAACTCCGAGCATCGTTCATGCCAAAGTCAGAGTTAGAGGGAAGAAATAAAACCCTCCAAAGGTTTTCCTTCCTGAAATACAGACCCTTAGGTGGAGAGGGATGTTTCACTGTATCCTTGGAGGATCTGTTTGCTTCCAAGGACTACCAGGGAAACCGGAGCAACCAAGTCAGGAGGACAAATCCCGCTGTTTTTCTGGGAAATATTCCCTAGAATAAGTCCTACCCACAGCATGCAGTGCTGCTTTTTAATTCCAGCAATGCAGATGTTTATTTTACACGGGACCAAATGATGCCAATGCCAGATCTCTGTTCTCAGGGAGCTCCAGATGAGTGTACACAACGTGCTTCGGGTTCCCACATTCCCTTCAGTTCATTCATTGCTTTATTACTCAATGCCTGAATAGCAATCCTCGTGCCTAATTGCCCTCTAGCTTGTATGACTTGGAAGCTCTGTGGTTAACACCACGTTTCCTTTCTCAAAGTGACACAATGGCATGATCTGACATCTGGGATTTACTTCATCATTATTTCTTTTTCATTTGTGGAGAAAAGGCTGCAGAGACCAGACCTGAAATTTTCTTTTTTTTTGCTAAGGCAAGCAGTGCAGAACAGAGCATAAAGAAGAGCCAGGATATATAAAGAATCAGGATATAACGTTGATGTGTTGCAGAGAATCTTCTTCTATTATAGCACACACGAAGTTTTGGGAGATTTCATTGCTGGAAACTGAAAATATTCAGTTTTAGGAAGTGAACAGTTTCATTCTGGGTTGCGAAAGTTTTGCAGCAGCTATTTGAAACAGAAAAGGGATTCTATTAATGCTCAGGAATTCAGCCCATCCATTAGAGGTTTTCCCAAAGTCTACTGCTGATTTTTGGCGTTTTGTTTTCTTTTTGCATTGCTCCTTTGGAATGAGCAAAGCTTGAAGTCATTTGCAGCCAAGTGCACCTGGATTTTTTCCATCCACCCAGACTTGTTTTACCCCTTTGGATTTTCTGCAGCCTGTGCTGTGATTCGATTTATTAGGGAGCACCAATTTAATTCCCAGCAGCAGCAGACTTTGCAGGTAGATCCTTCAGCGAGGCCTCCTGCTGAGTATGGTGCTTCTCGATGTGAATAATGACACAGGATTTGGGCTGCACTGCTACAGAAATCAGCTGTTCTGCTGACCCTGGAGCAGGTGAATAATTCAATTACACAAGAGAAAAGTAGCTCTGTAGCAGCAGAAACATGTTCTGCAAAGTCTACATTAAAAATAAACAGCAAACAACTCAATAAAAGCGAAACAACAGAAAAATATAAACCCCTACACAGCAGCACGAGAACGGCCTCCCTTGTAACAAGCCTTTTGTGCAGGATCCTTTCCTCCAGCCCTGACACAAAAACAATAAAGATCTCATGGCTGGTTAATAGTTCTGCCTTCAGGGGAGTGAAAAGAAAATTACCCAGACAAGAAGAAGCCTCATGGCAAGTTCCTCTCAGCCCTATGGACTCCGCAGATGGAAGTGGCTTTTGCCCTCAAATATTTTCTGAAGTATTTACATAAAGGGTTGTCAGAGCAGCCCTGTGCCCCATCTTTTGGAGGCAGAGTCTACCAAACACTGCCCCCAGCACTGAGGGATGCTCAGGGCCCCTCTGCTCCTGCATCCATCTCCTGCATCCCTCTTTTTATCTATTTACCCACCTCCCCAGCACTTTTAGCTGCACTGCTCTAACACGTCTGCTCACCGCCCCTGCTCCTGTCTGTGTCTGAAGCTGCGTGCACGGGTCTGTGTAAATTTTCGAGAAGAATAAATATATCAGGTGATTAAACATCTCCCAATCTGGCTGGAGGAAACCCGAACAGCTTTCCCTAAGCTCACGCCCCGTGATGCTCCCGGGTTGTTCTGTGTGAAAAGAGAAGGCTGGGGTGGAGGGGGAGCTTTGTGCAGCTCTGGGGATTTGTAACACCTGTGGAAATGGTTCCTTTGTTTCACTAATGAACTCATTAGTGAAATAAATCTGTCACCAGGGCTGGCCTGAGAGGTTTTCCAAAGCTTTGTGGCATCCTCCCAGGCGCAGCACAGAAACACTGCCCTCACTGCCCCCACTGTTTCCTCACACTGAGAAGATCATGATGGTCACGTCCTCTGAGGAGAAAGGTCCATCTCCACACCACATCCCCTGGAGGACCAGACCATGGACACTGACGTGTGGTGTGGGGGTGATTTATTCCCTGGGTACACTGTCACCTGGGGTCTGCAAAAGCATTTGGGAATTTGCCTTTTCCCAGGTTTCCCTTTTACTGGTGTATTTCTGGGTAACAATGTGAGAAATTAACGGCAAAGCAAAAATGCTTTGTTTTCATGTCACGAGGTACATAAAAAAAAAGAAGCCTTTGATCCTAACCCTCTAGAGCAAATAAACTTCAAATTTGTGAAGCTCATGGGTGAAATTTGAAGTTTTCAGAGAACACAGCAGAAAGAAATTGAAGCATTTGTGCTTTTGCAGAAGTTGAGCTGATCTTGGGCGAAGGATGAAAACACAGAGGGAAGTGGTTTGGGATAGTCAGGAAATGAGGAAAATGAGGGACCAATTCCCTGCTCCGTGGACTCCGGATCCCCTGTGCAGATTTGTTTGTGCTGCTCAGTCCCTTGGTACCTCCCCAGTCCATAATATCCATTTCATGGTACTGTGAAGGAAATGGCAGATTTAGGAGGTGCTGAGATGCTTAGGTAACAGAAGCACAGGAGCATCTATCTTACATAAAAGAGAAATACAACCTGTCCCTGCTGGCATTTTGCTTCTGTGTGGGTGGATATGAAGAGCAAAAACATATCCTGAAAATACAAAACTCCCTGCCCTCGCTCCTTGGAGCTGTTCCTTAGCTGTGCACAGCTCCTTGTTCTACCTAATGGTGGGGTGGGTCCAGCACCAGCCCCAAAATCTGCTGCCCCAGATCCTACGGAGGGGTTTTCCTCACTCCAGCCTTGGATATCAGTTTTGGAAAGTGTCTGGGTGTTTTCTCCAGCCTGGAGCCTGATTTCTGTAAGGAAATGTTTTCCCAGGAGCCTGTGAATGTTCAGCATTGTTGGGAAGAACTTTGGGTCCGTTTAGGCACTCCTGAGCTCTTGGGGTTGCAGGAGCTCTGGGAGCCCTGGGAAAGGCTTCCACCACCCCAGGGTGCTCCAATCCCACCAGCCTGGCCTTGGACAATCCCAGGGGTGGGGCAGCCACAGCTGCTCTGGGCACCTTGTGCCAGGTCTCAGCACCCTCATGGTCCAACTCTTGTCCCTTATGGCTGAGCTAAATCAACCCTTTTTTAGTTTAAAGCCATTAACCCCTGGCCTGCTGCAAAAGGCCCTGCTAAAAAGCTTGTCCTCCTCCCAACTGGTGCTTAAAGAAAGCCCCTGACTCCCAAGAGGTGCTTTCACAGCATCTTTTGGGATGGAAAAGACCTTTAAGGCCACCTTTAAGGACCTCTTTGCTGCAGCCTTGAAGGAGATGTTGCAGGGCCTGGAGTTCAAACTTTGCTTGTGCACTCGGATTTCTCCGCGGTTCTGCTGAGCCTGGGATTTTTAGGAATTCTCCTGCTCAGCAGTCAGGTGCAGGATCCTCTGAGCTGCAAGCACATGCACTCGTGTTGTTCCTGCCTAAAAGCTGCGCTGAATGCCCGACCTTCAGGTGCTCTTTTTGTCTGGTACAGTCAGAATTCTGTGGTGGTGTTGGACTGTGGCCCTTGGGGACGTGGCTTAGTGGTGGCCTCGGCAGGGATGCCTGGAGAGGCTCCCTAGAAACAGAGACTGGGCAGGAATGAGGGAATAAAGGGAATATTTATTGGAAAGGCCTTCAAAGGTGCACCC
>VZRO01005789.1:38740-49704 GCA_013397915.1 Daphoenositta chrysoptera | reverse complement strand
GGGCTCTGGGGAATTGGAATGGCTGTGGGGCAGGAAAGGGACGTGCAGGGATTGGGAGGAGAGCGGGTGTGGGACCTGTGGGGGATTGGGTGGGCGGTCTGTGGGGCAGGGAGGGTCATGGAGGATTGGGATAGGAGGGGAAAAGGGCCAGGAAAGGGATGAGGAGGATTGGGTGCACCGTGGGCGTGGGGCCCGTGGAGCAGGACAAGGCCGTGGCCCCCCTCCCTTCTCTGTCCCCTGGATTTGGGGTGTGGTGAGAGCGGGGGGCATCCCCGGGGCTGACCCACGGCCCGCCCGGCCCGGGGCTGTGCATCCCCCGCGGGGTCGGGGTCCCTGTGCTGGCTGTTGGTGTGAGCCCCCTTTTTCCCGGTGCCACAGGTGCTGATCCCCGGCCGCTCCCCGCTCCCGACACCCAGCGCTGGCAGCGGCGGGGCGGCTCCCGCTCCAGAGCGCCCCGCAGCCATGTCCACCTTCCGCCAGGAGAGCGTGGAGGACTTCTATGAGATGGGGGAAGAGCTGGGCAGGTGAGGGACATCCCGCTGCCTTCTGGGGGTGCTTCCACGGCTGCACCCCCTGCCCCAGCACGGGGCCGGGAGCTTCACTGGATCCAGCTGCTGGGTCCCTTGTGGCGTCCCTGCGCCCCCTCTGCGGGCAGCAGGGTGGGCGCTGTGCAGTCAGGCACCTCTGGTAGGTGGAGATTTAGAAAAAGAGTTAATTAACGCTGTTCCCGGTGGAGCTCCCGTCCGGGGCTGGCGGCTTCCGGCCGTCCTCGGTGGCTGCGCCTGGCCCCGCGCCCGTGGGAGGGATCCAGGGTGACTCAGTGCCTGCGGATGGGATTTAATCAGCCGGGATGTAGAGGCGGCCGTGGGGGAGCTGCCTCGGGATCCTCCAGCGCCGCCTCGGCCGCGCCAGCCCCGCGCCGTGGCTCCGCCTCGGGCACTCGGGCAGCAAAAGCGTTTTGGGTCGCTTCAGTGATGGTTTTCAAACCAGAGGAACTTCCAGGGGCTGCTGCAGGTTCTCTTGCCCCTCTGTGGCTGTGGTTCTTTGTGAGCCGCGGGGAGGGGTGAGGTGCCCGTGGATGGATCCCACTCTGCCCTGGGGGGCTGTGCGTGTCCCTGGCGTGACCCAGGGATGTATAAAGGTGTAAAGGAGCCATCACTCTGATTTCAGTCATTTCCCCTCCACCTGCCTTCTCCATCTTTATGGTCCTGCGGGACCACCGGGCTCTGGGATTTGCTCCTGGGGGCTCCTGGCTGGAAGAGGGGGCTGACGGGCATCTCCCAGCCCAGGGAGGGTTGGCAGCCGCCACATTCCCGGGAGCAGGCGGGAATCACCAGCTCCCAACTCTTGCCGTTCCCGGGGGGAAGCAGTGCATCCTCCAGTCCCCGTCCTCGCGGACCCGAGGGGTGCAGGACATCCTCTGCTCCCCTGACCTCCTCCCCACGCCCCGCACAGCGGCCAGTTCGCCATCGTCCGCAAGTGCCGCGAGAGGAAGACGGGCCTGGAGTACGCGGCCAAGTTCATCAAGAAGCGGCGGCTGTCGTCCAGCCGCAGGGGCGTGAGCCGCGAGGAGATCGAGCGCGAGGTGGACATCCTGCGCGAGATCCAGCACCCCAACATCATCACCCTGCACGACATCTTCGAGAACAAGACCGACGTGGTGCTCATCCTGGAGCTGGTGTCCGGCGGGGAGCTCTTCGATTTCCTGGCCGAGAAGGAGTCCCTGACGGAGGAGGAGGCCACGCAGTTCCTGAAGCAGATCCTGGACGGGGTGCACTACCTGCACTCCAAGCGCATCGCCCACTTCGACCTGAAGGTGAGCTCTGGGAGCTGCAGACACGCCCTGTGCAGCACTGGGAGCAGGGATAAACTCCCAGGTGAACTCTGGGAGCTGCAGGCACCCCCTGTGCAGCACTGGGAGCAGGGATAAACTCCCAGGTGAGCTGGTGCTTGGGATCACACGTCCTCTCCTCTGGAACGAAGAGCCCAGGGCAGCTCCCACGGGTTGCTGTGTGGGGACAGACCCGGCTCCTCTCCCCCCACAGCCAGAGAACATCATGCTGCTGGACAAGAACGTGCCAAACCCCCGCATCAAACTCATCGACTTCGGGATCGCCCACAAGATCGAGGCCGGGAATGAGTTCAAGAATATCTTTGGGACCCCGGAGTTTGTGGGTGAGCGTTCCTGGGGGCTCCTCAGCTTTGGATCAATCCTGTAGAGATGCCCAGCACCCTGGTGCTGCTGCCAGGATGTGTCCAGGGGGTCAGGCTTCCTCCCCCCAAAATAAACCCATTTTCTCCCCTTTCCTTCTAAAGCCCCAGAAATCGTGAACTACGAGCCCCTGGGGCTGGAGGCCGACATGTGGTGAGTGATTCCCCTCCCGAGCCCCTTCCCATGGCTCCAGCAGCCACTCCCCTCGTGCTGGTCGATCTCCCCTCGTGCCAAAAGCTCTGTGTGACTTCAGCCTCCTCTTCCTCTCTCTTCAGGAGCATCGGGGTCATCACCTACATCCTGTGAGTACAAGGCAGCTCTGGGGGGACGGGGCTGCAGGGTGAGCCCCCCACCTCGGGCTGGAGCCTTTCTGGGGTGTCCCAACCCTCTCTCTCCTCAGGCTGAGCGGAGCCTCCCCGTTCCTGGGGGAGACAAAGCAGGAGACACTGACCAACATCTCTGCTGTCAACTACGACTTCGACGAGGAGTATTTCAGCAACACCAGCGAGCTGGCCAAGGACTTCATCCGCCGCCTGCTCGTCAAGGACCCCAAGTGAGGGACGGGGAGCAGAGCTGGGGGTTCCTCTGGGAGAGGGGACAGTCCTCCCTGCCCGACCTGCTGTGTACAGGCAGCTGCCTCTGTCCTGCCTGCACCAGGGTGGGGTGAATTCTGGGGTGCAGCAGCTCCACTGGGGTTTGGGAGGGTTTGAGGGCTGAGCTGGGCCCCCAGGGCTCAGGGTTTGGGAAGGAGCAGTGGGGCTGGGAGGTTCCCAGGGCATCTTCTGCCTGTGTTTTTCTCTTGGGAGGCAGCTTGAGGAGTTGAGGGCTGAATGCAGCCTTGCCTGGGGGGGATCCCAGGATCCAAGCTGCTTTTCCAGGGCTGTAACAGGGAAAGAGGAGCAAAGCCTCTGCCCTGATCCCAGCCTTGCTGTGTTTGCAGGAAGAGAATGACCATCGCCCAGAGCCTGGAGCACCCTTGGATTAAGGTGAGAAGTCAAAGAATTGGCACTTTTTTGGGTGTTTGACCCCCTGAGGCCGGGGCTCTGCTGTTCCCCCTCCCCACTGGGCCCTGGTTTGGTGTCACAGCCGGGGGTTTGTGGGTGGCTGCTGGAGCCACATCTGTCCCTGCCACAGGTGATCAAGAGGAGGAACGTCCGCAACGAGGACAGCGGCAAGAAGCCCGAGCGGCGCCGGCTGAAGACCACACGCCTGAAGGAGTACACCATCAAATCCCACTCCAGCATGCCCCCCAACAACACCTACATCAACTTCGAGCGCTTCTCCAAGGTCATGGAGGAGGTGGCCGCGGCCGAGGAGAGCCTCCGAGAGCTGGAGAGGAACAAGAAGTCCTTCCGGGAGGACATCGAGGCGCTGCTGTCCATCTACGAGGAGAAGGAGTCGTGGTACAAAGAGGAGAACGAGAGCATCAGCCAGGACCTGCGGCAGATCCGGCAGGAGCTGCAGAAGACGGAGGCGCTGAAGAAGCAGGCGCAGGAGGAGACCAAGAGCGTGGTGCAGGCGGCCAACGGGCTCAAGCGGCGCTACCGCAAGCTGGAGAACCACTACGAGGCCCTGGCCAAGCAGGTGGCCTCGGAGATGAAGTTCGTGCAGGAGCTGGTGTGGTCCATCGAGCGGGAGAAGCTGCAGAGCAGCGAGGGCGACGGCAGCATCCGCTGACCCTGCCGGCCCCGGGGCTGCGGCGCTCGCCCGGGAGCCGCCGCGCCGGCAGCCCCCGGTCAGCAGCGGGGAGGTCTTGTGCGTCCCCGGAGCCCCACCTCGGGGCTGGGGCTGTGCCACCCTGGCCTTTGCCTTCCTGCGTGCGGCTCCTGCCTGGCTCGTGTCCCCGCGCCCCCCTCACCGCCGCCGCGCTCGGGGACGTTTGTCCTCACCCCCCCCGGGCCCCCGAGCTGCCCCGGCGCCCCGTGGGGGGCTGGTGGGCAGACCCCCCCCCTCTACACTACAGCAGCAGCCACGTGTGGGCTGGGACCAAGGACTGATCCCTGCGTGGCCTCGCTCTCCGCAGCCCCCGGGTGCTCCCCGTTCCCCCCGGGGTGCTGCACCCCGTGTCCCCCTGTCCCAGCCCTGGCTGCCCCTTTTCCCAGAATAAAGGTTTCTGTGTAGTGGGGCGGCTGCCTCAGCTCCTGCCATGGGGGACAGGGCTTGGGAGGGGGATAAGGATGTGCCACACCGTGACAACTCTGTCACTGTGCTCCCATCCCAGAGGGATTTCCTTAATTTGGGGGGAAAACGCGCTTTTTTTGCCTTATCAGCCCCAGTGCTGGCGGGCGAACTCACAGTGGGTGTGGAGGAAGGTCTAGGGATGGTTTGTGGGGTGTTCCCGGGCCGGGGGAGCCCCCAGCTCCTCTTGCCTCAGATTCCTCACTCCTGGGCACAGGGGGAGCCAGGTCCCAAAGCGCTGCATTCCGGAGAACACCAGCGCCTGGGATCAGGTTTCCCCTGGGAGCACCGAGGGCTCTCTGAATTTGATCTGGGGAATCACCAGCCAAATCCCGGGGATGGCAGCTGTTCCCCCGGCTGGGCACGGTGGGTTCACCTCCGGCTCAGCTCCGGGCCCAGGGGATTTGCCCCATTTAGGATTTATTTGTCGCTCTGCTGCGGCCCCTGGGGATCAGGGAGGCAGAGGGGCCGTGCCCCACGCACGTCCCTGTCCCTGCTGACGTCCCAGCAGGTGTAGGTTTCACCCCAGTCCGTGGGACACGTGGACCTGCTGATAATTTAATCTGCCCTCGTGTTCCCTGCCAAGGCACTTGGCTTCCACGGGAGACGGCGTCACCGGGGCTGTGCTGGGGTCCGGCACAGCCACGGGGTCTGGCCAGGGTGGGGCACCCCGGGGGGCTTGGAGCCCTCATCCTGCCCCCCCCGGCAGTGTCCTGGGGGGCTGGGGAGGCTTTGGGGTGCGGGTTTGGACGGAGCCCCTGCTCTGTCGGCAGAGGCAGTGGGTGAAAGGATGTATGGAAATGCTACAGCCCCGGCTGTTCCCGAGCCAGGCAAAGTTCACATAGTGAGAAACCTTCCCGGATTCCCCTCGTGCCAAGGGCTTGGGTTTCACACTCCCAAAAGGCTCTTCGAAGTCACTGGTCATTCACCCCGGCCAAAGAGCTGCACTGCCCTGGAGCAGCAGGGGATCTCACCCACGTGGATGCACAAAATGACACCAACATAGCTCTAAAAAAGCAGAATTTGGGGTGTGATTCGTGACTGCATGAGTCTGCTAATCCTGAGGCCTGTAGGAACTCGTGTTCAGAATGAAGGGGACGTGCTGCTCCGGGGGGATTCCGGTGCTGACGTTACCGGGATGTTCTGCTCCAACCCCCTCTTTGCAGCTGGAGCTGCCACCACCCCGTGACGTTTCATTCTCTGTGGACGGAGATACCAAAATGCCTTTTTTAGGCTTCAATTTCTGCTTCCCAGAGTTTGGCAGGGGGTGGGAGCGAGGGCCGCTCCCTTATAAGTCTTCACAAGCCCCAAACGCTTTTGCACGGCTTAAACCCAGCTGTGAAGGCACAGGGAGCCCCCATGGAAAGCGCTGGGATCGCCACTGGGATCCTCTTTCCCTGCCAGGGAGCTGAGCCGTGGGAAATGCTCCGTGTGGGACGAGGGTGACAGGTCACAGCAGGGTGTCCCTGGCCGTGCAGTGGTGTAATCAGAGTGGGGGGGTGTCCCCAGGCACGTTCGGTGCTGCACACCAGGAAATCTCCCTTTTTATAGCCTGGGGAAGCCAGGGGGTGCCAGCAGGATCCAGAGCCCTTGCTGGCCATGCTCAGGACCACTGGAAAACCATCAGAGAGATGGATCTGGCTCCCCTCTGGCTGCAGCACCAGGCTGGAAGCCCCCCCTCGGTGGGTTTTTGGGTGACTCCCCACTAATCTGTGGCAGCTGCTTTTCCAGAGCACCGTTTCTAATTCAGGCCCCAAAATCTTGGGAAGAGATCCCCCCCCAGCCAAGTTATTTCAGTGCCTGGAGCTCCCAGTGCTCACCCCACAGGTTTTGTATGGACAGGCACCACACGTATTCAGGGGTGTCTCCCCTGGCACTGCCCTCTCTCCAGCTGAAATTTGGGTGCTTTTAGTATTAATGCCTGAAATGGTTCCTAGGGAAGCACAGTTTTCATTTCTCCTTCCCTGAGAAATCCCCCCAGTTCACGTCATGGATTTAAATTCAAACTGAGCCATTCCCAAACCCAACCAGGGACATGTGGATGGAGGTTTGAAGCCACTCGTGGCTGGAATTTCAAGCACCCAGGGAAAAGGGGCTGCTGTTGTGTTTTGGATGAGCTTCACACCCGTTTTTATTGCAGTAAAGCCGATGGATAAATTAAATCAGGACCTCAAAAGGAGACTCAAGTGAATTTTTACTGAATTGAAGAGATGATTTTACAAACAAGCCTTGCACAAAGCCTTCCTGTCTGCAGGAGCACTCAAGCAGGAGCTCTCTCGTTTTCCCAGCACAGCTCAACTTGCTCTGCTATAAAAATGCCATTTCCAACTTCTCCGTAAGCCAGTGGAATATAAAATAATTACAAAAAAAACCCCACCAAGGCGATCCTGTCCATCCGGTGGGCATAAGTTATCCTCACTTTTCAATTATATACAGAAGGGACTTGCCAAAGGGCAGTGGGAGAGGAGTTCACACGAGTAACCCCCATCCCCACTCCCGAGTATTATTTACATCGCGCTGTACACGGATCTTCCCGATCTCCCCAGGCCCTGGAAAGCAGCAAGGGAAAAAGGGTGAGACCCAAGCTGTTCCCAGCACAGCCCCTCCTGTTCCAGCCCTCTGGATTTTAGTTACCTATGAGCAATTTAGGAGCTTGTTGTGAATATCTTCAAAGACTTGGTTGTAGAGTTCATCCCTTGACTTCAGGCCGTCTAAATAAACTGGGAGAAAAAAGGGGGAGTCAGGCTGGGGCTTTCTATCAGAACAAGATTTTGGGAGTTTAGTTTTAAAATATTTCATATTTTATCGACCCAAATGACAACTGGTTTTTCTATTGGAAACACAGAACCATCCTGGAAACACAACGGCCTGTGAAATCCTTATTCCATTACAAATGCCTTCTTTTTATTTTTAATTTTTTTATCCCTTCTTAAGTCCTTAAGAGTACAAAGCAAAGGGAATAAGTTCTTAGCTCTAAAACTGCCTGTATTTATCCAAAGTAGGCCAGGATTACAACTTGGGAGTAAAAATAGCACCCTGCATCATCACAGTGGAAGTTTCCTCGAATTAGATCACCCGATTCCTTAAATTCCAGCTCCAAGGCTGAAGGATTTGTGTTTGGGGAAGACTTACCCACATCCACACCAGAGTCCTCCATCTCCTTCCTGTGCTTCAGGTACATGGGCCAGACGTGCCCGTCGAAGAGGCCCGGGGGGTCGGGAACGGTGTAGTTCCGTGTACTGGGAACAACAGCATGGAAAGGAGTGTCAGGAGTGCCTGAGGCTTAGGTTGGGTACTGGGGAAAAAAAATTCCATGGAAAAGGTTGTAGAGGATTGGCACAGGCTGCCCAGGGCAGAGGTGGAGTGCCCATCCATGGAAATGTTCAAAGCCACGTGGATGAGGCGCCTGGGGACACGGTCAGTGGAGATGGGCTGATGGTTGGGCTCCATCTCAGAGGTTTTCTCCAACCCCAACAACTCTGTCATGCCAAGTTCACCACATCAAACTCTCTTCCTGCACTTCTGCTCAAGTTTCCCGCTCTAATCCAGTTCATGACACCAACACATCCCAGGAACTGTGAACTCTCCATCCCTGCACGTGTCCAAGGCCAGGCTGGAGCAGCCTGGGACAGTGGGAGGTGTCCCTGCCCATGGGAGGGGGTGGAATGAGATGACCTTTAAGGTCCTCCCAACCCCAGCCAATCCACGATTCCATGACTAAGGGCAATGTGAAGGAGCAGAGGGAAGGACTGGGTGCACATCCAGGACTTTCTCACCTCCTCCTCCTCTTGCACTCGTCGTAGGGCACTGCCAGGTAGTAGCGGATGTCGAACAGCTCCATCAGAGGTCTGGGGAGGGGACAAGGACAGAACGTGGGTATCTCACTTTTAACCACAGAAAAAAGCATGAAATCACCCCAGACACCACAAAAACTCGCTGCCTCTACGGGATTTGTGTCTGTTGAAGACAATCCAAGGGTAAAGTGCTTCCCTGACTGGTTTGTTAACTCTCAACCATGGAAAACTTCTTTTCTGAAGGTCAGGTTGGCCCAGCAGGGGCTTTTCCCACCCAAACATCTGCCACTGGTCCTGAAGGGGATCAGAGGGGATCCTGTGGAGGATCAGGCACTGGGCTGGGAACCTGGCTCTTCCTAGATCATTCCAAACTCAGTTTGCAGCAAAATCTGGGAC
This sequence comes from Daphoenositta chrysoptera, assembly GCA_013397915.1. Classification (NCBI taxonomy): domain Eukaryota; kingdom Metazoa; phylum Chordata; class Aves; order Passeriformes; genus Daphoenositta; species Daphoenositta chrysoptera. The sequence goes on along the minus strand of VZRO01005789.1, from coordinate 41,124 downwards.
AGGGCAACTGCTGGGCTCATGTTCATGGAAGTGTCCAAGGCCAGGTTGGACAAGGCTTGGAGCAACCTGTGATAGTGGGAGGTGTCCCTGCCCATGGCAGGGGCGTGGAACTGGATGGGCTTTAAGGTCCCTTCCAAACCATTCTGGGATTCCATGTTCTTCCCCAAAAACCCAGGGAGTTCTCTCAGCCACAGCTTGCTCCTCTCGCTAAGTGCAATGTAGTCAGTGTTAAACAAGCATGGGAGAGAATTGTTCCTAAATTCCCAGAGAGATTCCAGGCAGTGAATGGATTATCTCCTTGTTCTCACCAAAGTGGGAGGATGAGGGGAAGCTGCACCCCTCTGCCAGCTCAAATCCTGCTCTAGAACTCCCTGGAGTTCAAGGCTGTGCCCTAAATAAGAACCTTACATTCAACTCCATTTTACCAGCATTCAGGGGTGTTAATTTTGCATTTTACAGCAGAAAACCCTCCGGGGTGAGAATTCAGAACAAGGCAGGAAGGGGAAATTAGTAAAAAGGAGTTTTTAGCTCAGGCACGAGGGATTTAAGGATCTTCCCTGGCAAACCATGAAGAGTTCTCCAAACCTTACTTGTAATTATAAAGCAGGAAGCCTTCAATGACCAATATATGGATATCTTGGGAGGTTGGCTCTTTAGAGCCAGGTGTGACATTCACCCCGTGCGAACGGGCAAACTTCACGGGGTTCTCAATCCAGGCCCGCACTGTGCTCACCATTGCCTCCATATCCAAGGAATCCAACACTAGTCGGGAGAAAGGGGGTGGGTGGGAAAAAGGGACACCATCAAACACCATCAGACACCACGGGCTCGAAAGTATGAAACAGAATGGACTCGGTAAAGTTACAGTTATGGAAATTTACTGTTAAAGCTTTTAATAACGAAAAATAAATACTTAGGAAAAGAATATACATTACTGCATCCTATAGGGAACACTGCTCTTACCATCCCATTGTTTAAAGCCGTCTTCCCCGACTTCTATTTGATCTTGTGGCTGAAATATAGTGAGCAATAAAACATTGCTGCAACCTCAGCGGGATCAGTTCCCTACGATGCCATCAGCACCTGGCCACTACTGCAGCACCAACCACCCCTGGGCACCACCACCACCTGGGGCTGCAGGAGCATTGGCATTCCCAGCTTTCCCCAACCCCAAGAGCTCTGGAAAGTTCCCTTGGCTCACTCAAACCACTCTGGATAACGACCTTTATGTTAATCACTTGGTACGTTGTTAGTTGGCAAAACAGGGCATTGTTTATAAATCAGCATATAAGAATTTTAAGTGCAAATATGGGTTGAATATTTATGTTTCTCAATAATGGGTATTTTAACTCTTCTAATAACGTTGGACATAGCAGCACTTTGGTCGCTCAGTTACAGCGTTCACTGTGCTGGCATTCACACGAATTTACGGATTTTTATGGAAAATCAAACAGAATTCCTCCCCCAGGGACTCCTGTCTGATCAAATCTGTGCAGGACACACCGAGCACACAATGCAGGTGCTGGAGCACTTCATGTTTTAGGGATGCTCCAAATCCATTCCTGCATCTCTTGGACTTCCACCTCTGGTGGGGTCCTCGGATATCACCATTCCCATGAAATGGTGCACGGTTTAGTAACATCCTGCACTCCCAGACATTCATCTCTGCAATATTTCAGTTGGGTTCTGATGCAGATCTATCAAAGCTCCCCAGTAAAACCCCCTTTCTGTATTTAAACCAGCACAGAGGTGCTTCAATCCTGAAGCATCATTTAGCAGTCACATTCTTAATTTAGTAAAGAAGGAGGAAAATCCCAACATGGAGAAAATCATTCATGTAGAGCACAGTAAATACTGACTGAAATCAGTACTAAATTTAAATCTGTTGTTAACACTCAAAGGTAGTTTTGCCACGACCGCTCTGAGCTGGGTCGTGCCAAGCTCCTGTGGCATTTGTAAAGGTCAGGAACTCCCCACCTGTCCAGTCATTTAAAAAGTATATACATATACATATATATATATAACAAAACCCCCACAAAATCAGAAAGCTTGTGGCTCCTAAGCTGTCAAAACTAACTTGCCCTGAATCTACAGTTAACACTGCAAGGAAGAGGGGACTCAACTTACCTTGAAGAAATCGTCCTGATGGACCACGCAGCAGTTGGGGAGCGCCTTGATGAGCCTGTTGGTCAAGGTGGTTTTACCACCATTGGTGACCCTGCGCGGAGCGGGGCGAGACAGAGGTGGAAGAAGCACATGAGAGCCGGGTCTGGGCGGGACAGACAGCCCTGAGGGGTCCGAGCCCTGAGGGGTCCTGGCCCCGACGGGGGGCGGGAGCCCCTGAGGGGACCCGAGCCCCCCCGCGCCCCCCGTTTGAATTTCCC
>VZRO01005789.1:15687-36430 GCA_013397915.1 Daphoenositta chrysoptera | reverse complement strand
CAATGTCACATTTTTGGGGGAGGGTTTAAGCCTCCGATGTCACATTTTGGGGGTTCATCCCACCCCCGTGTCCCGTTTTGGGGGCTCAGCCCACCCCCCTGTCACTCTGCCCCTGCACCTGTCCCTCTCCCTCTCTGTCCCCGTGCGCTGCCGTCGCCGTCGCCGCCAAAAATAACTTTTTGGCCAGCTCTGCCTTTGCCTAAATTAGTCATGGGGCAGGTGGAAATGTCACCCCCTTCCACCGTCCCCGCGGGAGCCCGGGCAGCCGCAGAGGTGTGCGGGATATAATTAAGTCGGGATTTTTTTCCTTGCTGTCTCCCCTCCTTTATTCCCCAATTCCCATCTGATTATTTGAAACTCATCCAGGAGTGTCACGGGAAGGAATTTTTCTTTCTAAACTTCTGCTAGGTGGAAAATAAAACGGGGAATTAATTTTTTTTTTTTCATTTTTTTTCTTTCAGTCGAGCTGTTCAGAGAAAGGAATGTGGAGTGAATCTGCCCGGAATGACTCCCTCTGACTCTTTCCAAGGAATTTTTTGAACAGTTTGTTTTTTGTAAATAGACACAAATTCCTAAACTATTCTCTCTCCAGAGAGCCTCATCTTCCCCAGATAACTCATATAAAATAAGGCTTTTTAAGGTAAGTTAACTCTATGCCTTGTGGAACCTGTGCTTTAATTTGAATTATTCCAGGTGTTTCTTAATTGGGGTTCTCTGACTGATATCAGGCTTTTCAACAATATATTTTGAAGTCTATAATGTGCATTTTTAAATAATATCCTGTCTAAACAGAGCTTAAATCACCCAAACCATTGTGTGCCTTGTTCTTCCTTTTTATAAAACCACTCCATGTCAGGATTAAAAGGTCACTGTTAAAAGTATTAAAGGTTCCTTGTCCTACAGTGGGTTGTAAAGTGTTGGTAAAACAATCAGTAACACCAATATTTGGGTATTTGGGGTCCTGTTTGACATTTTGCCTTGAGGTCTTCAGCTTTTACAGTGTAAAATCCAAATATCCAGGATTCCAGGGGAAGTTTTTGAAGGAGTATTTATTTATTTATTTATTCAGATATTTCTTGAATAATCCAATGTAGGATCCTCCAGACCATTTGGGATCTGGCATCTCCTTCACCCCATTATATCCCATGGCATCATCCCACTCCTTATTCATATCTCCCCTATTTTCTGGATAATTTTCCTCAAATTGTGTTTGACATCATTAACATTTATTCAGACCTGCTCCTGGGCTGTGTTTAACTTGAATTTTTCTGTTTCAGGCCTGAAGAAGGGGTTTGTGGCCTCAAACCTCCTTTGTCTCACCCCAGCTGTGTCTGTTGAGCTAAAAAAAAAAAAGGTTATTTTTCTCTACAAAGCTGTTTTTTGCTCCTCAACCACCAGGCTAAGGCCCAGTGCTTTGGTAAAATGAGCTGCTCATGAATAAACATAGCCTGCAAATTAGGAAAATTTCAACTGTCAGAGGTCAAGATTCTGGAGGTTTTGCAGGGAAGATACTGAAAGCAAGAAAAGAAATTGGGTTTAAGGTAGAAGCTGGTGAATTTATGGATGGGAACACAGCAAATGAGCTTTTCCAGTCTTAATTAGAGTGTTCCCACTGTCATTATTATTTATGGTAAATATTAATAAATATATTGGTTGTTCCTGTAGGCACCACTTGCAGTTACACTTTCACCATCAATTCCAGGGTAAAATGATAATTCCAGAGAAATCTGGAGCTTGGATTCTTGAGTTTGACCAAACTCAGGGAAGTTGGGTTTCCAGCCCTGCCGGGGATTTGGGGTGGGGAGTCCCCACATCACCCCCTCAGCTGATTAAGGTAAAAAAATTTGATCAATTTGCCTCAAATTAGCTCCTACTCAATTTTTAAATGCCTTCTATTGCTTTTGTCTCCCATCCCTGCACTAGGAAGTTGCCTGGGTTGAGAAATCCAATTCCAGGGATTATTTTACCACGTTTGACCTTAAGTGAAGGGAAAAAGAAGCCAGGAGGCTCCGAAGCTGTGTCAGAGTTCCGAGGGGACGCCGACCCCGGCCACCTCTGCTCCAGTTCTCTCTGCACTGCAGACCTGCTAATCCGAATATTTTCGGAACATGCCATCCCAGTGAGGGAAATTTGTATTCCAGATTCCAAATCCCAGTTGGATTTGCCCACAGGGACGTGGCTCAGGAACACAGGTGTGGCTTCCACCCTTGGGAAAACGAGGATTTGGCCTAAATTGTATCAAAAGAAACAGTGAATTTTTAGTGTTGAAAGCAGACAGTAACTGGGGTGGGAGCAGCAGGGGTTGGCTGGGTTGTTTGGGATCAGGGAATCCAGAGCAGTGTCCCACTATCTCCGTAAGGAATGTCAGCACTTCTGTTTCTTCTGGAAACAGGAGGGCTGAAGGACACAGGGCCCGTTTGTTGTTGCTCTTGGGGTTTTTTTAAGCTCACAGCTGCAAACCCTATTCCTGTCAGTGGGAAAGCTCATTTCTCCTCGTGTAAGAGCTCATTTCTCCTCAGTGTAAAAGCTCATTTTTCCTCGATGTAAAACCTCATTTCTCCTCAGTGGAAAAGCTCATTTCTCCTCAGTATAAAAGCTGATTTCTCCTCAGTGTAAGAGCTCGTTTCTCCTCAATGTAAAAGCTCCTTTTCCTCAGTATAAAATCTCATTTTTAAACCCTTTTTTATCCCCAGCCCCTGAGTTCTCCTGGCTGTTCCTTCCCCCAGTTCATTTTTAGGCTCCTTGGGGAGTTTCTTCTCTCTCCCCTATTCCTGCTCACGCACCAACCATCCTGGGAGCTGGAATTCACCCACATAGCTCAAATTCCCAGATTCCTGCCTGGCCTCAGAGCTGCTGTTCCTTTGGAGCTGCCTGTATTTGGAGATCCCATTCCAGCTGTCTCCTTCCTTCCCAGCAAAACCCACCTCAGCCCAACAACTGACAGCAGCGGTGACACTTCAACGCTCCCCAGCTCCAGCAAACTTCACCCAACCCATAAAAATATGAGTTATGCAAATGCCAAATGTTCAGAAAGGCTTTTTTTAGCCCCGTTTCTGGGCGAGCAACGTGTTGGTCATCTGAAACTTCCTTTTTTTGGGGCTTGTTTGTGCCAGAGATACGTTATCTGCCTGACACTTTACTCATACAAATGCCATTCACCAGGGAGCCTGAATCAAAGACAGGCAATGTTCCCTCTCTAAACGTTATTTTTAGAATACTAATGTTTACTAAAAGTTAATATTAATATTCTTTGTTCAAACTTAGCTAAATTTAGCGGGAGGCAGTTTAATATTCGTGGAGCCATGGGGGCATTATTCCCCTGGGATTGTTTAGAGTTCCTGGGTGCCCAGTGACCTTTCTGCTGCAGGATATGACTCATTTCTTCTGCAGCCTTAATTCAGAATTTTAATCCTTCACTAATCATAAGACATTGTTTATGGGATGAGCAAGGTTATGCCAAGGTTCCTCCTGCCGGGAGGGGACGTCAGAGGCAAGGAATGGGAGTAATTTTCACTTGGGAATGTTGAAATTTGGGGTTATTTATTCTTTCCAGAACTCTGGGGGAGTCGGGTGGCTCAGAGTCCTTCTCCAAGGCCGTGGGACTTCCCAAAGCCTCCCCGTCTGAAGGAGAGCAGGGGAGCAGAACCATTAGGAGAGCAGAATTTGCTGCGGACCTCAGTAACTGCAGCAGCTCAGAACGAGGAAAACCAGGGTAGTGGAACAGCAAAGTTAATTAGCGTGAGGTTTAACTGGCTGGCGCCTCATCCTGGTGGCTCCCTGCCAGGACCTGCCACCGTCAGGGTGACATTCCCTGCCACGGTGACAGAAGGTCCCGTGGGAGAGGTCACATGGAGAGTTTGGACAAGGCAGGACTGCGGAGGAGCAGCTGGGCCCGCAAGGAAGAGACAGATGAGAAAAAATAACCGGTGTATCACTGCTCTGGGAAGTGGGATTGGCCTGGAAAACTGTCCTGGAGGGAAGGAAGGACCCAGGGGAGGGCTGGGACTCTGGGACAGGGTGGGATTGTTGGGGAGCTTGGGATCGTGGAGGATTGTTCAGCAAAAGGTGGAGGCAACAGGAAGCCTCCAGCATCCCCAGAACTTAACACCAGGTGCCAAGGTGAGGGATCCAGGTGTGTGCTGGAGAAGGAGGGAAAGTTTTCCAGCCCTTTCCCTCTTTTCCACTCACATCTCACTGTGTTTTCCTCCCCTTGGCTGTGATTCATTAAACGGATCCTAAAAGATGTGAGCGGTGTAGAACTGGGTATTTACTGATTTATCCCCGTCAGTGCAGAGGAGAGGCCTCACCACAGAGTGACTCAGCCCCAGGCAGGTGAAATCATCTCTGAAATCATCTCTGAAATCATCTCTGAAATCATCTCCTCCATCCAGAGGGAAACCAAACTGATTTACCCATTTCAAACGAGGCGGGATGAACCTCACCGCTCCTGTGGGGGTGGATTATTCGGGAGAAATCCTCATTGTTTTAGGCTGGGAATCTTGATTTGTGTCTGAGGCACCGAGATCAGGCAGGATGGGCAACCCCTCGGAATATTCCGTGCTGGAATGAGCTTTTCCCGGAGATTTCTCCGTTCAGGAGCCGCAGTCGTTGTCAGGGAAGAGCAGCCCGTGGGAGGAGAGATTCCCTCTGGATGACAGCTCCGCTCCCAGCTCGTGTGACAGGGGAGATCCCCGCGCTCAGGAGGTGCCAGAACGCTGACTTTTCACTCAACTGCAGAACTTAGATCCCGGCGGGAAAGGATTTTTCTGTTCTGGAGGCAAACCCAAGCTTTTGTTTTAAAAAAAAATCCCTCACAGGGAAGAATTCCTTCCCAGTATCCCACTTACCCTGCCCTCTGGGAAGCCACTCCCTGTGTCCTGTCCCTCCAGCCCTTGTCCCAAGTCCCTCTCCAGCTCTCCTGGAGCCCCCTCAAGCACTGGAAAGCCACAATTTGGTCACCCCAAAGCTCCCACGTGGTTGTTGACTCCACAAATTTAATATTTCAGCTACAAAATTGCAACCCCGACAAACTTTTCTATAGAAAAAAGCAGAGGATAAGCAGAAAAAAATGTTATTGATCCTGATAGGATTTGGTTTTTTGAGACAAAATAAAATCAGAGCAAAAAATCTGCATCATACAGACAGAGATTTAAAAATAATTTCAATTAATGTGCATTTCCTGAATGAATTCACAGCATGGATACAGCAATGCTTGTTAGAGGATTAGACTTGTATATCTTCATATTTCCAAGTCATTAATTATGTTAATGACTCATCTAAACCCACTCCATTTAGACATCTCAGGCATTTCCCTGTAAATACTTGTTATTTTTAATATTAAAAATAATATTAAATACTATTAATATTAAAGATTTTAAAGGGTTTATTGAGGCTTGGGGGTTTTTTTCTGTTTAAGTGGTTTTGGTTTGGTTTTTTTCAATTACCAATCAGGGTATTAATTGGATTATAAAAATATATGTAAAAATAACATGAGATTAAACAACTTGAGAGAAGCAGGGTTCTGTACAGGTTGATAGAAACCCAAGGAAAGGAATTTTTTCCATGCCTCTTTCCTAAAGCTGAGGGAAACTGGGAAAGAATCCTCCAGAATAGGAGTTATTTTCGTAAAAACACTTGGAGATGTGAATTTTGCAGTGTCAGAATTTCCAGTGAGGCCTTTGAATGCCCTTTCTTCAAGGGAACAACATCCAAACAAAAATTTTCCTCCTATTTTCCACACGGAGCCAAAGCCTAAATAAAATCTACTGACAGAAGGAAGGGGATGCAGGTTGGCTGAAGGATTAGTCTCATTTTAATTGAATATCCACAGATTTTATGGAATAATACAAAGCAAAACTCGGGGTACAGATGAACAGTCCGCTAGCACAAACCACCTAATTACAACCACTTCAGAAAATGACATTTCACACGTTTGTACAGGTGGGGTTGGGCTGGAAAGGAAAAGATAAAAACCACCCTGGGATTGTGGTTTATTGTCATGGTGAGTCCTCAACTCCACTCGACCAACACATGCTGCGTTTCTGGCTGCCAGGAAGGAAGGAAATACAAAAGAGAAAAATGTGCTTTTTGTGTTTAGAGCCAGTTTTTTGTCCCTTTCACCTGCTCCCAGGCCAATCCCAGCTCACTGCCACCAGCCTTTCCCTGACTCCCGGGTGTTTGAATCCCTAGACCTCTCAAATAGAGGATTTGTCACCTTTAAAAGCTTTTCTGCACGTCTGTGGGGAAAAAAGAGATGGAAAGATTGCCATGAGGGAAGCTCTAAATATCCACTCACATTTACACAGCACTGTACAGAAAAAAATGGGATTAATTATTCCACTGGAATCTACAGCAGCATCCCAGGTTTGATTCCTGTGCCTTCCTTGTGAGTCAGAATAAAAATCACTGGACAGTCCCAAACCTGGACGATTCTGTGTGGAAAAACCAGAGAAGTTGGAGCTGTCTGGAGCTGAGGAGGGCCTGGGATAAATCCTCAAAGAGAGGGGAAGGAAATTCCTGCTCTGGAATCAACTGTACAGGAAGAGATTGGATTTCTCAGGCTGATGTGGAGCGAATTGAAGTCCGGCCATTAAATACACAATGAGTAAAAACACCAGGATTTCTGTGAAGATGGGTGTAAAAGAACTTTTTCTGCAGCTAAAATGTGACTTCCCAGGGATTCACCGGGAAGAAAAATCTCAGGAAAGGTCAAATCAGACCAGAAACTGCTCAATATAGTACAGGGAATTCATAAATCAAAATCTGGATCCTCCAGGGATGGTTTTCCAAGGGCCTGGTGCACATTTGGGACACTGAGCAGTCCAGCAGTATTGCTAAAGGGATGAAGTTTATTTCATTTTATTCTTTAAACATATTTATATATTTATATATACTGGTCAAAGTTCTACTGTAAACGCACTTTTACCAGCAGCAGTGCAGATTTCTCCCCATCCAGCTGAGATTTGTCACTCCACCTTTGGGACAGGGACATTTTTTTTGTGTTTCTGTCCAAGAATTTGGAGCTTTTTGTTTTGCAATCAACACCTAAAATCACTGGTTGGAATAAGTTAATGAAAATTCTTTTTTTTTTTTTTTCTTTGCTGCTATAAAATGCACTTTGGACATTTCTAATTTCTCTTTGATGGGGCTGCAGGTTCTTCTCTGTATTGAAAAGACATAAAAACATTATCCAGGCATCCATCCATCCATCCAGGAACATAAACTTTACACACTCATAAAACTCTGTGAAAAATTAAAATCTAGTGCACACCACTTGGAGTGCTCCATCAGAAAGTGCACTTTTTGAAACAAACAAACAGAAAAATTGGTTCCAAGAAGTTAAAAATTGACTTTTGTATGGAAACAACTGCCCGCCTTTGTCTCATGAAGGGAAATTGGGGATCTGTCCTTTTCCCAGCTGAAATTCCCTTGCTCTGAAGGAGTTACTTGGAAAAATGTGAAGTTTCATTGTCAGATCTGCTCATTCTGTATTTTTTTTTTCCTGGAAATGCAGACAGAGTGTTTTTGGAAAGGAATAAAACAACCAAAAAGCACATTCTGGTGTGGAGACTGCTGAGGAAGTAGAGCCCCCACATGAAAGGTGATTGGGATTCCTTATCTCCCACATCCGTGTTTTCCATGACAGCAGTATTTTCCATGAGGTTGTGAACGTTTTTTGATGCACAAAAGCTTTCTGGAGTTGGATTTTTAACCCATCACTCAATGTTTTATCCACTTTATTTGTTAGATAATTGCAAATTCCCTTGCAGTGTCCAGCTTGGGTCACGTTCTCGGTGGAAAGCTGATGCTTTTTCTCTAAATCCCTAAAAACAGTCCCCAAAGAACAAAAAAGGAAAATCTACTTTCAGTATTCCCGGTGAATTCACAGACTGTGGGAGCACGAGGAGCTCTGTGATTGATTATAGTCAGAACTGAGACTGATTTAATCAGCAAAGTCCTTCCTTCACCTCTGTGGGCTGCTCAGTCCCTCTGGCAGACGGAGTGTGAGGGATCCCCAGCTCTGCAGTGGAAATTTGGGAGTTCCTGGCTGCTGCTTCTGTCTCCAGACAGAGAGCTGGGAGCTCAGGATGGCAGGGAGGTGTCACCTGGAATAAATCTGATCTCCAGGAAGATCTGGAGGGCTGCTCTTCCCTTGAAGCACAGAATTCCTTGTAGAATCCCAGGATTGGGTTGGAAGGACCTTAAATCCCACTCAGTGCCACCCCTGCCATGGCAGGGACACCTTCCCTGATCCCAGGCTGCTCCAAGCTCCATCCAGCCTGGCCTTGGAATATTTTGTCAATAATTGGTTTAAGATGAGCTTGTTTGGTGGTTTTTTTTTTTTGTTTTAACATGCCAGTGAGGTGGAATGTGGGATTTTTTTCCATCTTCAGCCCCTGGGTTGGTGCTGTGGGTGCAGTGCTCTGCTTTCCATGCAAAGGTGTGGGCAGGAAATCCATCCACGGCTGCAGTGTGTGAGGAGAAGGTCTCAAATGAGAATGAAGGTTACAAAGTACATTTGGTGCTTCCCTGGAGCACCCAGGGAAAGCAGGATCTCATCCAGAGTGCTTTTATTCACTGAAAGGAAGGGAAAAGAAACTCTGTGTGTCCAGAGGAGCCATCCCCACCTTCAGGAAAAATCTTGCTTTGACAGAATTCTCCTTGAAGTGGTGAAATAGGCAGGGAATTCTTCATCTGCAGGTGTCTGTGATTTTTTGTGCCTGATCATGGAATCCTGGAATGGTTTGGAGGGACCTTAAATCCCATCCAGTGCCACCCCTGCCATGGCAGGGACACCTCCCACTGTCCCAGGGTGCTCCAAGCCCCAATGTCCAGCCTGGTCTTGGACATTTCCAGGGATCCAGGGGCAGCCACAGCTGCTCTGGGCACCCTGAGGCCTTGCAAGCTGGCTCTGGTGAAATCAGGGGTTTCCAAAGAATTTTGGCCAGAGAGTTGCTCCTTACTTTCTTTTTCCCCTCTTCTCACAGAATCCTCATTCCGAATTCCAGGAGTCAATGTCACACCTGCATCTCTCAGCTACAGAACCCAGCCCTGCACTCTCCACAGGGATATTCCAGGCAGGAATGCTGATGGATGAGGCCCTCATGAGGGGAACTTCCAACACCTTAGCAGTTTGCAGGAGGTATCAGCAGTGAGTGATTGTCCAGTGTCGTGACATCGAGACGAAGACGAGGCGTGGAAAACTTCCCTGCCCGCAAGGCTCCTCCTACACCCAGCCCCTTTGGTGTGTGTGCGTTGGGGAGAAGGTTCTGTGGAGGCTGCCATTCCATGTGGGACTCCTTCAGAGTGCCTCACACACCGGGATGGGACAATTCAGGAAAAAACCATGGGATTTCCTCATGGGAACGAGTTAAAGAAGAGCCGGTGACGATGGAAGCGAGGCGGCCGCGGCTGGCAGAGGTGCCGAGGCCGGGGGCACTTGGTAACTTCAGGAAGAAACACAGACTGGCTGTAAAAAGGAGGGAAAAGCTCTTTCCATTGCCTGTAGGGTTTTTCCCTGGGGTGGCAGCTTTTGGGATGTCCTGGAGGAACCCGGGGGAGCAGCTCAAAGCAAAAGGGCTCCACGCTGGCCAGCAGCGAGTGACGGGGAGGGTTTATAATTTAAACCAAAAATAAATTCTCTGTCTGGGCTGGGGATTCATGGATTGGAGGATGCTCTTGACTTACTACAAGGATACACAGTGAGTATTTATGCTGTGCCAATGCTCTCCACAGACCATTCCTGAAACACACCGGAACCTGTCCTGAAAAGTGCTGTTCTTGCTTTGTTTTGTGGGGCTTCTTTGTTTTTTTGCTCATCATTCTTCTTTTTTTTCTTAAAGGAAAATGTTTCCCAAAAGGTTTAAAGGACTCTGGAGACAGAGGAGGCAGGCTCCGGGATTTGCAGGACTTGAAAGAAGGTGGTGGCAAGGTCTTGTACCCAAAGGTTGTTGAGGTGGGTGACTGCCAGGCTGCTCGTTCTCCTACTCCACTCATCCGTGCTGCCTCCACTCAGGACATGCTGGGCAGGAACAGAGACACAGGAGTGATTTTCAGGAAGCAAACTGAAGTTAAAAATGTCATTAGTGCCACTACGACAATAAAAGGATGAGTGAATTTGGGTGAAATCGTTTACAAAGTGCGTTGGGGACACAGAGAGTGCCAGCCGTGGCTGTCATGGGCAGAGGGGACAATGCCTGCTGGGTGACACCAGCCTGGGGGACCCTGGGCCCAGCCCAGGCTGGGCTTTCCTGTTCACGGATCACAAATGCCGTGGAATCGGTCACAGACACACAAACAGCTCAAACCTGGTTTCCTGATCCTCTGCTGGGGGCACGGGCCTGCTGCAAAGAGAAGCAGCACAAAATAAGGGAATCTCCAGCACAAACCAATCCCCCCTCTCTGCCCTGAGCTCCTGTTTATTTCTTGAAACAATTCAGGCTCAGCCAGTGGATCTTTCCCTGTTCCCCCTCTGAGTCAGCCAGAATAGGAAGAGAGGCTGTATCACTCTGATCAGGGCCAAAACCAGGCCAGATTATCCTGGTGAAGGATTTTATTTTCCAGACCCCTCCAGAATTTCCCTCCCCATCTCCAGTTCCATCCCTCATCAGCTCCCAACACTCTGGGAATGTCCTGTTGGATCCCAGGGGTGCCACCAAGCCACGGGTTTGTTCTCATCCCCAAGGACTGTCCAAGGGAAGGATAAATAAAAGAGTTGTTACCTTTCCCTCTCAGCCATGTCTTGTTTCTCCTCTGCCCTGTAAACACAAATCCCACTGGAAATCCATCCCCCAGCGGGAAGGAGGGAGACTCCAGTGCCTTCCTGGGGTGATGGATGGGCCTTGGAGAGCAGCCACTCTCCATCCCACCCCTCCCCAAATTAATCTTACCTTTCTTTTCTGGCCTTGATCCTCTCTTCTTCGAATCTGCAACAGAGGAAACGTTCTCTGAATGCTGCTGTGCACTTTTAGTCACATTTAGTGTTTGCCCTGAGGGTGATAGAAGCTCCAAGCTGCCCCAGTCTGAGGCTCCTCCTTGGGTAAAACCAGGCTTGCCCCAGGCTCGGCCTTGCCAGTCCGTGGATTTTGGCTCAGCACCCTGCAGGGTGTCCGTGCTGCCCCTCCCCAGAGCCCCCCGAGCCCCGGGCTCCCTCTGGCACTCACTGCAGGACACAGTCCGGGATCTGCACGTGCTCCATGGGGATGAGCTGCTCCAGTTCCTCCAGGCTGTGCACGTACTGGATCTTATTGATAAACTTCACACTGAGAGAGAGAGAGAGAGAAGCAGTGCCACCCCTGTGGCTCCTAGAAACATCTCTGGAGGTGTCACTGGAAGTATCAGAGAGACGCAGGACAAACGGCAGCTTCACCTTGGCCACCCCCGGTTAAGGGTGAGCTCAAAATCTGATTTGTGAGATTAAACCCCAGGGAACGGCTGGAGCTGTGCCAGGGGGTTGGGATGGATTTCATCTTCCCCCAGAGAGTGCTGGGCACTGCCCAGGCTCCCCAGGGAATGGGCACATTCCCAGCCCTGCCAGAGCTCCAGGAACGTTTGGATTGCGCTCCCAGGGATGCCCAGGGTGGGATTGTTGGGATGTCTGTGCAGGGCCAGGGGTTGCACTGGATGATCTCTTTGGGTCCCTCCCAGCTCAGAATATTCCAGGACTCTGTGATTGCAAACTTCCACTCCAAACCCCGCTGAGTTTGGGGCCGTTCTGCTCACCTGATGAAGGGTCTGGATATGGCCAGCACGGTCCGGATGAACCACGACGGGTGCACGATGATCAGGGCCTTGAGGTTCTTCCGCAGCCTGGGGAGAAGCCAAGGGACAGCGTCACATTCCAAGGACATTTCCCAAACTCCCCTGACCCGTGCTGGGCTCTGAGAGGTGTTTTGGTGCTGACCAGCCCCTGGTGTGTCCACAGAAAATCCCTCGGGAAGCTCATCACGACTCAGCCGGCTGTGGGAGCGCTGCTCTGCTCGGCTCTCTGGAAATATCTTTATAAACCAATTGCTGACTAAATATTCCAAGGCCAGGTTGGAGCAACCTGGGATAGTGGAAGGTGTCCCTGCCCATGGCAGGGTGGTGGAATGAGAGGATTTTTGAGGTCACTTCCAACCCAAACCATTCTGGCACCTGGTAGGTCTAAGGGCTGTGGGATTGGGTCAGACTCATCCCTGCTGAAGGACAGGAGTTGTGCATCTGATTTTCCTTCGAATTCTAGGATGGGAAAAGGCCTGGGAAGGATGAAGAGGCCCCACCACCAGGATTCTCACCTTCTGTCAATCATCTGGTAGCATTTCTTCAGCCAGCCCAGGCCTGGCATCCTCCTGCGGGGCGTGGCCCCGTTCAGGTACACGATCATGTAGTCCTCGGCCACCAGCAGCTCCAGGCTGCTGATCACGTACCTGGCAGGGGTGACCAAAAGGGACCAAAATCAGACTCAAAAAACATCCTTTCGATTTCTTCAAGTGCCTGTGTGTCACCCTGAAACACTCCCAGAGCCTTTCTTTGCTCTCGGAAGAGGTTTGTTCTCCCGAGGTGTCCCTCAGGGATCACCAGCTCTGATGGACACCCCAGCTCCGTTCCCTGCCAGCAGCCCCCTCCAGCTGGGGAGTGTCCCAGCCTGGATGTGAGTGCATCCCTGGCGTAATTAACTGGAATGTTTGAATGGCTGGGCTGGGAGCTGGGGCCGGTGTCCCACCAGTGACACTCGCTCCAGCCCGCAGCTGCACACTGGGCGAGCTGGGCTTGGATCCAGACCATTCCCAGCTGAGATTCCTGATGCCACCAACACAGGGACACTGTTGTGTGGTTTCCCTCATGCTCCTGTCCCCCCGCAGAGCTCTCCAGGCACTCACAGGAAGAGGTTTTCCATGATGTAGTGGTAGTCAGCCAGGTTGCTGTCTGGGAGGTAGCAGGCAGCAAAGACGATGATGGCATTGAGACCTTCTCCATAGTATCCTGCCAAAAAACACAGGTGACACTTTCCAGGGAAAGATGTGAGAGCTGAGGGAAAACAGCAATGAAATTTGGTCCTGGGCTGGTTTTTGTGTCTCTGCTCAGCTCCAGGTGAGCCTTTGTCCCTCTTCAGGCCTCTTTCACGATGAGATTTCCCCCTGGTTTTGGCTATAATGCGGATTTGGGGGTTTCAAAGCCGGCTTGTTCCTTAGCTCTGCTTGGATTTTGGAATTAGCTCTGTCTGTGGATGTGTGGGCCCTGGAGCAGCTCAGGGACTGGTGTGGTCCCTCCAGCTGTTAATTCAAACCTCACTACAATCCCTAAATACTTTTAGCCCTTTTGTGCTTCTCTGCCACGCAGAGGTACCAAACAAACCGATTTTTTTCCCCCCAAACAGCGATTTTCCCCCTAAACACATTTTCCCCCTAAAACCCAGCCTTGGCACCCCCTCCAGCGTGACCAAGGGGGACCCAAAGCGATGCAGGGAGCCAGGCTGGGGCCTCCCCGTGCTCACCCCCGTGTGTCACCACTCTCATGTAGGGTTTGATCATCTGCAGGTCGATCCGGTGCTCCTGCTCCCCGATGATGACGGTTCTCCAGAGCCGGCCGTTGGTGGCACTGCCATCCTCTGTCCCCCCGTCCCCAAACAGGTCTGCGCTGTCCCCGGGCATGTTCTTGGCTGTGGCCACGGGGGTGTCATCTGGGAAAGGGACAAAGTAGTTCTGCCTTGAAGAGGATGTGGGAAGAGCTTTGGTAACCCCGGGGATGATGCTCTGGTCATGTTTCACCTCCAGCCTTGGTCTGTGCAAATTTATGGGTTTTAGTCTTGCTCTATTGCCCAAATAATACAGAAATAACCTTAAAATCTCCCTCTGCTTATCATCCTCAGCTGCTGGTGGTGAATTGTGTAAAAAGGCTTTAAAAGGACACTAGAAACCAGCCCAACCCCTGCAAACGTTCACCCAGAACCAGCCTTTTACCTTCCCATTCCAGTTCGTTCCCGTTCCCCAGGAATTCAAGGGAATCCGTCTCATCAGGAGTTTCGATGTCATCCACGTTGATGTCCAGGTCATCTGGTGTGTCCAGGAAGTCGTCAGAGAGGATGGAGCCCTCGCTCTGGTCCAGGGAAATGTTGATTTCGGGTGCAACGAGCGTCTTCCGCTTCCGATGCGCCCCGTTAAAATTCAAAGTGTTGGGGGGAGCTGGAGTCAAAAGGAAAACAACTGACAGGGTGTCCTGGATCCATAGAGCAAGACATCATCCGGGATATTCCACGATGGAATATGGATATGGAACCCTCAGGGTGGTGGATCAGGGCTGGGAGGCACTGGGATGGAAGTGCCCACACTCCTGAGATCCCAATTTCCTCCCCCAGCTGCTCGGGAAAGATAAACAAATCCAAATCCCTGCTGGTTTCCTCTCCCGCATGAGAATTTCTTTGTGGAGAATCCAAGGCCTTCAGCTGCCACCCCCCTGGCCTCAGTTTCCTTTGGGCTCTGGGGAAGGCAGCTTGGTACTTACAGGACGTGGTCTCGTCTTCCGTGGGGCTTCCCAGCGACTCCATCCCCGTCTCTTCTGGGAGGGGTCTGCAGGACACGAGGGAAAACCACAGGAGAGAGCAGGGGAGGTTTAGGAGAAAGCCATTCCAAGAGAGTGGAGACAGCAGGGAGAAAACACAACCCCAGGTGTGCTCTGCCCTGTCCCTTTTCCCAGCGAGCTCATCCTGAGGGATTCCCTCAGGGAATTTGCCCAGGAGCAGCCCAGGATCTGAGCTTCCCTCCTGGAGCGCAGTGCGGTCCCCACTGGCCTCCAAACCACCCCTGCATTCAACCAAGGGGTGAAAAGTCCAGCCAGGGAACAAATCCTGACCCCAGACCACCTTGGCAACATTCCCTTTCTCCACGTTATCCTCATTTTTCCTCCACAGGAATTCCGAGGGGCAGTGCCAGGCTCTGGGGCTCCTCCGTAGGGCACCAGGGAGCCCCCCCTGTGCTCGGTGCTCTATCCCCGTTCCCTGACTGTGCCCTGGGATGGCCACAATCCTCAGGGAGGGATGCTTTGATCCCAATCCATCACAACTTCACCCAAAGGCCTGCCACAACCACCTTTCCCGGGAAGGAGCTGCTCCTTGGCGCTGGCTCTGCTCGAGGGCAGGACCAAACCGCACGTGAGACCCCAAATTGTCACCTCATCCTCACCTCAGCCCCCACTGGGTGACTCCCAGCCCCTGCTGAGGTTTGGGATCAGGTTCATTCCATGCTAAAATCCAGGCAGCAGCACTCCAACCCCTATTTTGGAGCCAGAGGCCAACCCACCACTCCTTTTTTGGGATTTGGAGCCCCTGGTGCTCAGCTCCTGCACCCTCTCGGCTCAAATCACGGCCCCTCCAGCTGGAGGCCAGAGGCATCAATGGATTTAAAGGTTTTCCTTGCTAAAATCAATCCCCAGGGCGTGGCTGTCACCCTTTGGAAGCTGCTGGAGTTGCTCCTGACCCACACTGGGGTGAGTGGAGTGGGAATCTGGCTCTGGAGTGTGGCGAGGAGCCTTTGCTGTGGCTCTCCACTGCCCACCCTGGGCATTTCCAGATGCTTTTCCCCTTAATTGGAGCTGGGACTTGTCCTGTCCCCTGGAACTGTCTGGGTTTGACACTTCCTGACCAAACCCCACCACCTCTACAAGTTCTCGTAGTCAAATCTCTGTTTAAGACACCTCTTTCCTGGCAGCTCCCCCTCCCCAGGGAAATCCTGCTGCTGGGACAGCCCCGGCGTGGAACAGGGAGAAATCCAGGAGTTCCAAGGATGAGGCTGGGCCCGTGCAGAGGTCGCTGTCCAGCACAGGAAGGGAGGCGACAACGGGGACAGCATCCAGCCCTGCTCCTCTTCCCGCTGCCATGACACCGGGGCCACCAGCCAAATTAAACCCTATAAATATGTAGATTACGGGATAATCCTCTGCTGCTGGTCCTTGTGTATTTATGAGAGCTGAGGGCCTGATCAAAGGCACCCGGACCCCGGGGGCTGCCCGGACACTCCGGAGCAGAGGAAAGATCCCTCTGCCCGCTCCAGCCTCTCCCTGTGCCGTCCCCGCCGTCGTTCACCCGCCCGGGAGCTGGCGCCGGGCTCGGTTTGGTGACACAGCATCCGAGCGGGGGGCGAGGGGGGGCCGCTGCCGCCGAGTACGTGCCGAGCGCCCGGCAGCGCTCCCTCGGCCCGGGATTCATCTCAGGCAGCATCCCCGGCCGCAGGGCAAGGAAAAGCCTCCCTTACCTTCCCAAAGGCCGCTCCGGTCACTGCCTCCGGCCGAAATCCTCCTTCCCCAGCGCGCGCGGCCCCGGATGCCAAATTCGGGGGGCGCAGCACTTCTCCCGAGGGTCGGGGGGCCCCGCGTTGCTCCGCGCCGGTGCCCGCTGCCCTGTGCCAGCCCCTTGCGGGGGCTCCGGGCGGGCAGGGATGGGGCGGGCAGGCCGGGATGCGGGGATGGACGCGGGGAGGGATGCGGGGAGGGATGCAGGGATGGATGCGGGGATGCAGGAGTGAGCATGCTCCCGCTCCGCGCCGCCCGCGCCTCGGCTACGGCATCCCCGCCCCGGGCCGGCCGCCGGGGCTGGGGACGGAGCCCGGCAGCGCCGATCCGCCCGCTCCGCTCCCCTCCGGCTCCCGCGGCTCGGCTGCCCGGCAGGAAACGCCGGGAATGTCGCCCCGTGTCCCCAGTGAGCGGCTGGGTTCTGTTTTCCCGGCCCAGATCTCTGTCTAGGATGTGGCTTTTCCTATTTTTTTTTTTTCCTTCTTTTCGGGGCAAGATTGGCTGCTCGCAGCCAGGCAAAAATAGCTCTGCAGCAAATCAGCTGCTGGAGAGCTGCTGTCCCACATGCAGCAGCTTCTGCCCTATTATTCCAGCGCTTCCAGCGGGGAAGCGGCTGGAAAAGGACAATTTATTTATTTTTACTGCGAGTAGAACCCAGCTGGCCTTCCCTCGTTTGCCCGGGGGCTGTCTGGGCTCTGTCTCGCATCATTCCCGACTGAATCCCTCTGGAGGAGGCTGGGGAGCTCCTCCCGAGGGCTCCGGCCTCATCCTGGCCCTGCTCTCATCCCTTTGCCTCTTCCCGGCTTTCATTCCCAAGGCGTTTGCCCGGGTTTGGTGGTGCTGAGGGCTTTCCAGGAGAAATTTCCCGGGAAGGCTCGGCCGTGCCTGGGGGAGGTTTGCTGCTGGCATGGGCAGTGTGGGACAGAGCTCCGGGTGATGCTGGGTTGGTGCCGAGGTGTCCCGGAGCCAGACCAGCTTTATCCCGGTTTATTCTAGGGAGCTCCGGGACAACGTTTTCCTTTCCACCCCTCGATTTCCTTTCTCTATTCTCTGAGCAGCCCGGTCTGCTGGAAGGGAGATGAGCTTTAAGGTCGCTTCCAACCCAAACCATTCCACGATTCCCATCCATCCATCCCTTTCTTTTCCACACTTCCCTCTCCTTTCACTCCGTTAAAAACCGGGGGGGAGCCTGAGGCTGGCACAGATCCAGCAGCTCTGCTCTCAGCGGGAAATAAAACCCACCCTGGGAAGGCCGGGGCTGGCTGAGCCCCTCGGGAGGACAAGCGGTGTCCTGTGGGCCGGAGCACAGAGGGGCTCACAGGGGATGCAGCTGGAGCTGGGATGAACAGAGCCAGGCTCATCCCGGGGGAACAGGAGCCCCTTTCTCCGTGCCTGGCAAGAGTGGGGCTCTGTGGGCTGCAGCTGGGACAGCCCTGAAAGCCCCCGGGCACCTGCAGCCGCAGCAGGGGCTGGGCCTGGCCGTGCTCCGGGTGCCCGGCGGGATTCGGAGCTGGATCCTGGAATTGTCGGCGCTGGAAGGGACCTGTGGACATCCCCCAGCCCAAGCCCCCTGCCCGGGCAGGGCCACCTGGAGCAGGGCCACGGGAATGCGTCCGGGCGGGTTTGGAATGTCTCCAGAGAGGGAGAATCCTCACCCTCCCTGGGCAGCCTGGATGTGGGAAGGCCGCTGGGAATGGGGGTGGCCGCAGGGGATTCAGAGCACACGGGGATGGTTTTTGGCACCTCTGTGCGGCTGCTGAAGTGGCTCTGAAGGTGGAAGGTGCCACTTTGGCACCTCCTGTCACCCACACACCTCATTTCCCACAGCTGGCACCCGTTGGGATCCATTGCATCCCAATGGCAAATTCCTGGCACAGCAGCACCTCTCTGTTTGGGAAGTCACTGCTTGATTCAGAGGCTGGGAAGGAGTCCATAAATCCATAAAATCCACTGCCATGTGCATCCATCCGCCCTCCATCCCTTTCTGTATCCCTGTATCCATCCTCATCTCCCAGTGCTCCACACCCAGCTCCTTTCCCTCCTTCCCGTGCTCACCCAGGGCTGCCAAAAGCATCCCAAAATTTCAGATGTACTCAGAGCAGCTCCAAAAATTCTGAACTCCTGCTGGAGTTCAGGCTCCTGTTGCCTCTGGGGCCATGGGAAGGACCCTCCCACTCCTTGACCTGTTGGTTTCTCACGATAAAAAATAAAGTTCTCCTGCTTTTGTTTTTCGGGGAACACACCTGGGGAAGTCCTCGTCTTGCCATTCTTCCTTCACATCCACGTTTTCCATCCGCAGCGTGGCCTCCGTGGTTCCCATGGCTCCCAGGGAGGGGCTGGAGCCAGCAGATCCCTCCAGGAAGGGCTCAGGCTGGAAAGGGGAGGCAGAGAGGTTGGCACGGAGCATCCCGAGCTACACTGATGCCACCCTCCATGGAAAAGCAGTGCGAGAGATGTTTGTGTGGAAAAAAAGCAGCAAAACACGGGATTTTGGGGCTACTTGGCACATTTTGGACCAGAAGGAGGTGAGGTTGGATCAAAGCTGTGGGTGTGTCGTGGAACAAAGCCTGGCCCAGGACTCGGGATCAGTCCTGGCTGCTCGGGGAGAGCAGACACCCCATTCCCAGCTGGATCCTGCCCCGAGGGAGCAGGGCCAGGCCTGATCTGCTCTGGAACATCCTCAGGAGATGGATGGAACCAGCTCCTGGGTTGGGCCCAGCATCAACCCCAGCAGGGGGGGTTGGAATGGTCCCCCGACCCCAGCCTTCACACCGGGATTATTCCAGGCCCTGGCTGGGTAGGAATGTATTTTTTTTTAGGATGAGGGGTCCGGGGTGATTCCTGGGGCTGCTCTGTCTGTCCCCAGTGCAGGAGATCAGCACTGAGCAGTCTGACCATGGCTCTGCAGCTCTCCCCAGGCCTTTTCCTGCTTCCTTTGGAGGCTGGGCATGATCTGGAGAGATAAATCCGGGTGTATTTGCTTTGGAGGGATGAACCTGTGTAGAGGCCCGAGCGAATCCAGCATCCCTCTGTATTCCAGGCGCTGGGATCAGCAGCGCTGGCTGCCAGCACTGCAGGGCTCCCTCCCCGCTGTCATTGTCATTCCCAGCACTGTCATTCCCGGATTTTTCCGACCCCACCTGGCTCAGCGAGCCGCGTCCGTCCCCATCGCTGCCTTCCCTGCACCAGACACCTCCAGGCTCTGGAAAACCCCCCCTTCCCCCCTCGCCGCCTCTGGCAGCCGCTCCCTGCCAGCCCCGGAGGCATCATGGAGGGAGGAAGAAAAGGAGAAGACAGCCGAGCACATCCCGGCTGGATGCTCCCGGAGCCCGGCCCCGCCCGGCCGGGGCCGCACTCACCGCTGCCGCTGCTCAGTGGGGAACAAAGGCGATCCTGGCGCTGTCCCAGCTCGGCATTCCTCCTCCCGACGGCTTCAGGTGCAGCCCCGGGATGCGGCTGCGGATGGAGGAGCGTGGGGATGCATCTAGGTCGGCCTTCCCCGCAGCAGGGCTGCTTCGCGCTTTGCTCGGGCACGGGGAGGGATTGAGGGCGTTTATTTGTGCTCCTCCATGGCCGCTGCTTCCTCGGCCGCCTCCCGCCCTCCCCTCCAAGGTATTTTATTCCGATTTTCCGCCCGCAGCTGGCTAAGCCTCCGCTCCCCTAAGTCAGCTAATTCCCTGCTTTTGTGTGAGAGGGCGGCCGTGGGGACGGGGAGGGGGGTCTGGAGGAGGGAGGGGAGGAGAGAGGAGCCCGAGCACCCCCTCGCCGCGCCAGCGCCGCTCCAATTGGCTGCCAGGCTCCAAATCTCGGCCCGCACTCCCGCTGCGGGTGGATGGATGCTGCTGCCAGGGCTGCGCCGCGCTCTCCTCGCAGCGCTCAGTGGGAGCCGGGGGTGCCCGTCAGGAGCAGGAGCGCTGGGAGGGATTTGGGTGAGCGCATCGTTCCCTGAGGAAGCGAAAGGTGGCCTCGGCCTGGGATTTAATGGTCCGGCTGGCAGGGCTGGTTTGGGGCTGAACCTCGGGCTCTGGGCAGACAGAGCCGGCAGCTGCTCCTGCTCATCCTCGGGGAGTGAATTCCTGCTCCCAGGGTGTCCAGAACTGCGTCCATAACCTGAGCCCCATCCCGGCCCCTTGGTGCATCTGAAGGTGAATGAAGAGCTGAGATTTTCACTGCTCCAGAGCTGGGCTGGGGCTCTGCCCCACAGGAGGGGGCAGCTCGGGAGGGTCGGGATCTGCTCCCAGGGAACCGCAGGACAAGAGGGAGCGGCCTCGAGTTGTACACAGGGAGGGTCAGGTTGGATTTTGGGAAAAAATTCTTTGCCAAAAGGTTGTGTTCAATAATTCACAGAAAGGGAACATCCTCTGGAGCCAGGCTGGGAGAGCTGGGGGTGCTCACCTGGAGGGGAGAAGCTCCAGGGAGAGCTCAGAGCCCCTTCAGGGCCTAAAGGGGCTCCAGGAGAGCTGGAGAGGGACTGGGGACA
>VZRO01005789.1:0-15652 GCA_013397915.1 Daphoenositta chrysoptera | reverse complement strand
CAGGGGTGGCACTGGATGAGCTTTAATGTCCCATCCAACCCAATCCAGTCTGGGATTCTCTCTTGGAAGCTGACAGAAGATCCAGGGGAAGGAGACACCAGGAATTCTCTAACACTTGATGGCCCAAGGCGAATTGTCCAAGTCCACAACCTCATCTCTGGCTCTGGTGAACGTTTCCCCTTTTCCCTTCATTCTCACATGAAAAATGTTCTTCTCGCGTTTCCCGAGGCAACCCAAGGCTGGCAGCGCTCGGCAGCACCCGGCTGGATGCGACAGCCTGTGGATGCCATCTGCTGGCTGCTGGCCCGGCCCTGGAGCAGGTGCTGCCCGTCCCGGCTCCCTCTCCCATCCCGGAGGAATTTCCCTGAGCTCACACCGCGTTAGCCCAGCTCATTCTGCCGGGGAAAATGTTCTTTTTGGGACTCCTTTTTCCTCGGAGGTACCGGGGCGTCCCCAGCTGCACCGAGGAGCTTTCCCAGCGCTGCCATTCTGGGAATTCTGTGCTGAGCTCAGCTCCCGCCGATCTGGAGGGGGCAATGCCAGGCAAGGGAACGGCTGGAGCGGGACTGGATCCTTCCTGGTGCCGCCTATTTCCCCAAGCCGCTTTTTCCTCCCTTTTCCAGCCTCTCTCCCTTCCCCACACGCACTTTCCCCTGGAATGACGCTTTTGTGCCACCTGAGAGCCAAACCCTCCCGTGAAGGGCAGGAAAGAGCGGCGTGGCTCTTTGGAAAGACGCCGCCCGTCACGGGAGCATCCTCCTCTGATTTCCCTGGATTCGCTGCTCCTTTTCGGGCAGTGCTGATCGCGGCACTCTGCAGCGGCCCAGAGCCCCTAAATTCCCTCTCTGCCTGTAGAAACCTGGGATGTCCCGGGCTCTGGGAGCGGCTCCGGATCCGTCCCGGCCGCGGCTCCATCCGGTCCCGGCTGCGGGCGATGCGCGGCGCGGGCTGCAGAGGTCCCCGCGCACCAGGAGATGGATGCAGGGGGAAATTCCCGCGGGATTTCTCCAAGGGGAAAGCAGGAATGGCGACTTTACCCCCAGCCTGAGTCTGCTGCTCCTTAAAGGCGGGCTCTGGTGGTGTTTCCAAAAGCCGGTATTATGGAATCACCGCCTGGATTGGCTCGGGAGGGACATTAAGGGACAGCCAGTGCCACCCCTGCCATGGCAGGGACACCTCCCGCTGTCCCAGGCTGCTCCAAGCCCCGTCCAGCCTGGCCTTGGGCACTTCCAGGGATCCAGGGGCAGCCACAGCTGCTCTGGGAATTCCATCCCAATATCCCACCCAAATTCCCCTTTCCCAGTGGGAAGCCATTCCCTGTGTCCTGTCCCTCCAGCCCTTGTCCCCAGTCCCTCTCCAGCTCTCCTGGAGCCCCTTTAGGCCCTGGAAGGTTCTTGTTGACCCTCATGTCTTTCCCACAGGCTCCCTCCTCCAGGTTCTCCAGGTCAGGAGTTGATTCTCTCCAAGGATGGAGACCCCACAATTGCCCTGCCCAATCTGCTCCAGCATTTGGCCACCTTTAAGTTAAAAAAAATGAAAATACAAATTTTTTTCTCTGTTTAAAGGGAATTTCTGGGTCTCAACTCATGCCCTGGCCTCTTGTCCACTCACTGGGCACCACTGGGAAGGCTCTGGCACCAATCAGTGGAAGCTTGGCCAGCTGAAATTAAGATGAAACATTTGTTGGAGGGAAATTAAAAGTTATTTTGGGTCCTTTGAAATTATTTACAACTTGAACCAAAAAAAAAAAAAGGGGTATTTTGGGGATGAAAAGCTGCAGCTTTGTTTGAGATATGCTTGAAATTAAACGCTTTGCCTTTTATTGAGCTGTGGCATTTCCCAGTTGAAATCTGCCTGCCTTTAATTAGAAAAAGCAGGGGGCCACAAGAGCCTTCAAAGATGCATTTGCAAACCCAGAAATGTTTTATTTTGGGGAGAACAAGATGTTTCCATTGACTCCACTTAAGGAAAAAAAAGCCCTGGTTTGCTGGGGCAAATGGGAAGGTTTCACTCTGGGTTGGCCTGAAGAGGAAAAATCTTGTTTTTCCTAATTTTTTAATTGAATCTCTAAAGGCCAGAGCAGCTGTTTGCACAGTCCAGGCTTTGAGAAATCCCTGCAAGTGTCCAGGGCCAGGTTGGATGGGGTTTGGAGCACGCTGGGATTGCGGAGGAGGAGGAGAACCACGACCACCTCCCATAGGAGCCATCCTTCGGTTCCTGCACCAGGGACGACGTTTTGGGGCTGAAAATTGACTCTGGAGAGAGAAGGCAGCGGGTGGGGGTTACCTGACCCCCCCACTTCGGGTTTGAAGCCTCAGATCAGGCCCCCAAAACCATCTGGGAGAGGTTCTGGCCCCGACCTGGGGCTGGTGTTTATTCCAAAGGAAGGCACTGGTGATAAGGGGGCACCCGGCCTGCCCCGCTCCCGGGGCTTGTTTACATCTCCTCGGGGGCAGGACCTCACCCCCACCCTGTGCTCAGCAGCAAATCCCCCTCCCCACGGGGAACGTGGTGACAGCAGCCCGGCAAATCCTGCTGCCAGCTCCTGCCAAATCCCGCCAGGACGTTCCTGGATCGGGATTTTCGGGCTGCTGACGGGACGTGGGCCGCCCCCGTGCCCTTGGCATTGACGTGGGAAGGGTTAATTGGGGCTCTGCCCTGCCCCCCTGCTCCCTGATTAATTCCAGCCAGGTGTCCACGGTTCAGGTCTTAAAACAACAACTGCTCGAGGGTCTGGGAACGCTTAGGGAGGCCTCGCTCTGCAATCCCAAGTATGGATAAATATTTGCACCTCCGTGGCCGTGAGACACCTTGGAGCTGTGGAGGCGATTCCCGGGGAGTTCTTTCCAAGGGCAAAGATGGATTTCCTGGGGAGCAGTGCTGCTCCAGCAGCAGGCAGGGCTCGTGGGCTCCTTCTGCAGCCCCTCCTGGGTGGTCCCGGGGAGGATCCCGGGGTTTTGGGGGGTTTTGGGGGGTGACATCCCACGGCACCTCCCGGGGAATCCAAACGCCCCCCCAGTGGTGTTTGGCCTCCCAGCTCCCGGGCCGTGGCTGCCCCCAGTGATGGATTTCCACGGGAGAATGAGGAGGAGAAATGCAGAATCCAGGGAATGTGCACAGCCCCTTTCTTGGGATACCCTGAGGAAAGGCTCAGCCATCCCAGAAAATCCATTTAATTCTGTGAGCTCCTATTTCCACCTCGGTGTGGTTTGAGGGCTGTCAAGGGTTCTCTCTTTCCCTAAAATCCCCCAGTGGTTTCCAGCTCTGACTTTCACCCCTGTGAGGGAATTTCTGGCTTTCAGCAGCGTGTGATGAGTGCCAGGATGACAGAAAAATTGTGTTTGCTTTGTGAGCAGGGCAATCCAGGCCTCCTTCAAACCTGGGAACTCCAAGGAAATCAGTTACCTGCTCTTCTACACCTTTTGTCATAAAACCAGGTCAGAAAAGACCTCTAGGATCACCCAGCCCAACAATCCAATGGCCCTGCTGGTGCTCCTCTGACCATTTTTCATTTTAAAAATATTTTTTAGGGATTTTTTTGTGTGTTTGGCTCTGAAAATCGCAGGGGGACCTGCAGACCTGACCCTCATCTCACTCTGGCCAGTGATGGCAAAACTGAAACACCCCAGGGGATGTGACTGACTGGATTCAGGCATATCCGGGCTGCAGAATCCTAATTATTGGGGCAAGGAAAGAGCCTCACAAGAGGGCTCTTCCCTCCAGAGTGTGATGGAGTTGTTCTGCCCCTCTGGGGAGTCTGTGCTGTATTAAAACTCTCGTAATAACTTCACAGGCGTTTCCATATTCAAGTGATCATAATAATGCTCATAAAGCACACTCCAGAGTGAAGTATTTATGAATTATTTGACTTAAAGTAGGGGGGAAATAAAAAAAAAAAAAAAAAAAAAAAGAAGAAAAGACCTGGGCTGAATGAATAGCTCTGGGAGAACCATAAATTGAGAGGAATCACATTGCAGAGGGTCATTTTGTGTGTGCAATAAAAGGAACGTTTATGGCTCCGCTGCCTAAATTTGGTTTGGATGTTTTTGAAGCGAAGGGCTTTGAAATAACTTATAATTTTTCTCCTTTCATTTTTATATTGCCTGGAAGAGAAACACCAGGCACGTCTGTGTTAGGCGTGGAGTGAGGAACCAGGCGGGAGCGCCGGGAATCCGGCGGCGGGGCCTGGAGCAGGTGAGGAGGGAGAGGAGGGAGAGCAGGAGGAAGCTCCGGGGCCCACGGGAGATGCTCAGCCCCGGGCTGGCTCCCCCCGAGCCCACCCCAGGCCTTGGTGGCCACCTGGCTCCCATTCCCTGCGGGGCAATAAATAGTCGGGATCCCAAATCCCTGGTGAGGGCTCGGCGTGTCCGGAGGCGTTTCTGGAAGCTGTTCACGCCCCGCAGGGAAGCAGAGGCTGGGAGGTTTGCGTTCCCTCCGTTCCCAGCCCGAGGGGATGCTTTTCCAGGGAGGTGAAGAAGAGGGAGCCGGGATACCCGAGGCGGGCTGGGTTCATCCCGGATCCCAAAGACGGCAAAGGAAAGACTCTGCCCTTCAGAAAACTGGGACCAAACTTCCACCACGCCCCTAAAAACTGCCCACAAGTGGCAGGGAAGAATTTCCACCCCTGAGGAAGCGGGGAGGGAGAGTGGGGCCGGTTTAGGATGCGGCTCTCAGGATGTCAGGGATGACCCGACCAGTGCAGCCACTGCTGCACCTTCCCCGAGTCCCCGCAGCTGGGGAGGGCCTGGATCTGCCAGGAAACAGGTCTGATTCAGGCAGCAGGAATGCAGACACCATCCCTCCTTGTTTTGGGGTGGTTTTTTTGCTCCTTTCCTACATACCAGGATCAGGCAGAGCGACCCGAAGCGAAGCCCCGGCTCGTAAATCCTCGCCGCTGCCAGCACCCGCAGGGGTTTCTTCCCCTCTGTCAAAGCCGCTCGTCAAATCCCTCCCAACACGTTTTTAATGGGGGAACCGAAGGCTCTGACGCTCCCCCTGGGACAGCTGCTCGCAGCGAGGCTCTGGCTCCCATTCCTGGCCCGGGATTCTCCCGCCTGGAAGCGCTCAGGGCTGGGGTGGCTCCACTTGGAGCGAGCGGGGAGCTGCCTCTGCCTCCGGACGGGCTCCCCCAGGGCTGGGGTGGGCGCTGGGATGTTGCCCCATCCCCAAGGAAGTGTCACAGGTGGGAAGTGAGTAACGGCTGAGGAGAATCCATGGGAATTCCCAGGAAACCGCTGGGATAAATCAGCTGGGGGTGGAGGCACGTTGGTCTCTTTGCTTTGAAATTTTCAGGTTGCAGATTTGGCACCCAGTGTGGCTATTTCCCCCTGGGCTGTGGGGTTCCCAGGAATATCGTTGCTGGAGATGAGCATCACCATCATCATCATCATCACGGGATCTCCTGAGCTGGAAGGGCTCCAGAGGCATCCCCAGGGATCCACGTGGCACTTCACGTTTAGTGGGAGTGCGGACGCTCGGTCACAGGCTGGATTTGATCTTGCAGGTCCTTCCCAACCCTAATGATCCCAAGATTCTGTGATTTTCCATCCTCTCTGGGCTCTGGTTCCAGGAAACAGATTAAACATTAAACAGACAAAACAGAGACGTGAAGCTGGGATGACACAAACTGGGACCCCCCGGGCTGGGATCCTCCACAGCTTCATTAATGAGAGGAACCAAAAATTAACACCGGGCAAGTTGATTTCTCATGGCTGCTGCTGGATGAAGTTCAGCGTGGGGGACTTTTTAACCTTAAACCAGACATTTTCAGGTCTGGGTTAAATTACGCCTCCACAGGCTGTCATTAGAGAATAAAAGGAGCAGGTAATTTTAACATTTTTGAACAATTGCCCAGATTAAATTTTTTAAAGAAGAAACCCCTGTGAGCGTTCAGGGACGCAGAGAGGAAAGCGGGGCTGGAATGCTTTGATTTATGAGCGGGGCTGGGGATGCCCGGGAAGGAGCAGGTCCTTGGACAGCGGCCACACGAGCGAGGCAGGCTTGAAAGCCCTGCCGAAATCTTTGTGGTCAGAGGGTTTCACTGCTGCTCTGATCCCTCTCTGATTATCAAACAGAGCCCAAATTCCTTCCTGATGACATGGGAGGGAGAGCGTTACCGGAGAAGCCAGCTGATGGATTCAGGGTGAGAGGGATATGGCTGAAGGTCCTTTGGTTTTTGGGGGAGGAATTTGGTGCTGAGGTGACTCATGGAGGTTCCTGCAGCCTGCAGAGCTCAGGATGTTGTTTTATTCTCACTGTGGACGTGGCCATTGAACCACAGAATCCCAGAATGGATCGCCTGGATCTTAAATTTCGTCTCATTCCACCCCCTGCCATGGCTGGGACACCTTCCACTGTCCCAGGTTGCTCCAGGCCCCATCCAGCCTGGCCTTGAATGCATTTTTAAGGGGTAAAACAACTTCCTTGTCCATGACACATTTTGCTGAGTAGCTGCATCCCCCAAACTGGAAGGGAAAAGCCCGGACAGCAGCACGCTGTGAAGCCAGGGCTGTTTGGGCCATTTCCCAGTGGAAGTGGGAAATGAGACCCATCACGTGCTGTGCCCTGCTCTGAGCCCCCCAAACCTTTACCCCCAGGAAAACCTGACCCCTCGAGAGGCTGAGCCTGCCCAGCAGCGGGGGAGGCAGCGGGAGAAGCATCCTGACCCCATTTGGGGAGGGAAGAGCAGCAGGATCAGTGCTGGGACCTCTCTGCGTGGCCTCGGACGGGAGCTGGGGGATGCAGAGCTCCCGAGGCCCCCGGGGTGTGAATGAGGCTGGAGGGGGGTCCCGGGGGAAGGGGGGTCCTGAAGCCACCCCCACATGTGCAGGGAGCTCACGGCTGCCTCCGAGCGAGCCCAGAATACATCTCCCCCTCCGAGGAGTTTCTGTTCTTGCAGCTCTGCCCGGCTGCAGCCCCCGAACGCCAGGGGTGGATGTGCTGCAGAGGGGCTGGCGTTGGCAGCTCCTCCCGGGAATGGTGCAGAGCAGGGGTGGGATATCAGGAAGAAATCCTGCCCTGGGAGGGTGGGGAGGCCTTGGCACAGGCTGCCCAGAGAAGCTGTGGCTGCTCCATCCCTGGAAGTGTCCAGGGCCAGGCTGGAATAATCTGAGATAGTGGAAGGTGTCCCTGCCCATGGGGCACCAGCAGCTCTGGGAAGGGATTGGCAGTCAGAATCATAAAATCAGGGAATGGTTTGGGTCGGAAGGAGCTCACATCCCATCCAGTGCCACCCCGTGCCATGGGCAGGGACACCTCCCTCTGTCCCAGGCTCTCAGTGCTGCTGAATCCCTTTCCAAACAGACAGGCTGAGATCGGGAGAGTTTGGGGCTGTGCCAGCCCGTGCAAGGAGCTGCCCTGAATCAAATCTCCGGGCAGACGTACTCTGGTCGGGCTTGTTAAACACTGAGCACCTTCTTGGCAGAGCTGCAGTAAATAAGAGTGAGTAAAAAAAAAAAAACATTGGCCTGGTCTCCTGGGAAAGAGGGAGCTCCCGGCCCAGCTCCGTCCCAGCCCGGCTGCAGCAGCCCTGTGGAAAAGGGCTTAGAGCTGCATTGGAGGGAACAAAATCCTCAATATTTGAGGATTTGATTGATGAAGAAAGGGAAAAACGGCTCGGAGAGGAGGATGGGCCCAGCGGGGCTTTCTGTGCACTGGGAGATGCCCTGGGTGTGTCACTGGCACATCCCCTGGGCAGGGACACCTCCCGCTGTCCCCGGCTGCTCCAGCCTGGCCTTGGGCACTGCCAGGGATCCAGGGGCAGCCACAGCTGCTCTGGGCACCCTGTGCCAGGGCCTCCCACCCTCCCAGGGAGGAATTCTTTCCCAAAATCCCATCCATCCCTGCCCCCTGGCATTGGGAAGCCATTCCCTGTGTCCTGTCCCTCCAGGCCCTTGTCAGACTGGCAAAGAGCTCCGTGGTCCAGCCTGGGAAGTGTGGGATGATGCCTCACTCAGCCTTGGAGCAGGGAGGCTCCCAGCAAAGCCCAGCCCAGGGCTGCCTTTGCCTGGTGAACATTTGATGCCTCTCAGAGGGAATGCTGGTGCATCCAGATGTTTCCAGAGCTCAGACCCAACACAGGCACCAAAAATAAGATAAGGCAGAAATAATTCCCAATAAAGCTCGCCTCCTAAAGGCAATAAATAACCCTGAGCAGATGCTGGCTGCTCTCAATCCAATTATCCATCAGCAGGGCTGTGAGGGAAAACACACCAACCCCGTTTGCTGGGAACTGGGACATCAGCCACTGCCAGTTCTTGGCCTCCCACACTGCCCAGAGCTCTCCAGGAGCAGGACATCCATGGGCAGCACACGGGAGCTCCTGCCCAGGGCACCTCTGCAGCCTCAGGGCTCTGCTGCCCACGAAGTTTTGCTCTGGAATACCCAACCTGCAGCCCCTCATCCCCTCAAGGGCTTTCTTGAGCTCTGTGGTGTGGATTTGTGGGGAAAACCCTCCTGCGGCCCAGCAGGCTCATTTCATCAGAGAATCATGGAATGGTTTAGGTTGGAAAGGACCTTAAAGCCCATCCAGTGCCATCCCTGCCATGGCAGGGACACCTTCCTCCATCCCAGGTTGCTCCAAGCCCCATCCAACCTGGCCTTGGACAATTCCAGGGATCCAGGGGTAGCCACAGCTGCTCTGAGCACCCTGAGCCAGGGCCTGCCCACCCTCACACCAGGAGGATTCCGGTCAGGATGGGACCCAGAGCCTTTAGGGTACCCCAGAGCCAGCTGGACCCTCAGTTCCCGAGGGAAGGTGTTTGAGCAGGGCCGGCCGTGCTCTCCCTGCAGCTGCTCCCGCTGCTCGGCCACCCACTGGGACACGCTGGGAGCTTCCCCAGCAATCAGTGGCCACTCTTTGGGCTCTGCAGCCAGGGCTGGTGGTGCTGGGGAGCTGCTGGAACACGTGAGAGCAGTAAAAGTGTTCCTGGAGGGGTGCCCTCGCCAGAGTAAATCGTTGGCAGCCACGCGCTCATTCCCTTCCCATAAACAAAGCCAGCGAGATAAAAGCAGCAACAGCCTCGGCCGCCTCCTCCTTCCCCCCGGAGCAGCCCCTGCACACCCACCCCCCATCTGGAGCTCATTGGGGGCAGCTGCTGGAGGGACGGGGCTGGGATCCAGCTGAGCTGCCGGCTCCGGAGGGAGCTGGGAAAACGGGGCCCAGTTTGGGCTGGGAGCTGGGGTCACATCTGTGGTGGCAGATGGAACCTCAGCCTGGGGTGGCTGGGGACAGCAGCTGGGCTCGGTGGTGTTGGAGGGTCCCTTCCAGCTCAGGAGGTTCTGTGGAGCAGAAGAGCGAGGTGGCCACCGTGGGTTTTTAGGGCTGCTGGAGGGAACCTCTGCCTCAGGCACTCCTCAGCCCTTCACACCCCGTGGCCAGCTGTGGTTTCACCTCCTGACAGTTCTCCAGCCCCTGGCCACTTTTTGGTTGGGGCTTTTTTTTTGGTGGAGACCCAGGGCAGACAACTGACAAATCACCCTTAATCCACCTGAGCTGCTAAATCTCCTGGTAATCCCTCCCCAGCGCTGCTCCCCTCCAACAGCCCCTCTCGGGCCCATCAATCAGCTCCTGGGTGTCCATGCAGGGAAATCCTCTCCTCTGGAAAACCTGGGGACCTCCCACAGCTTCCCTGTGACCCCGGAGAGGGGTCAGTGCTCTGAGTAAACTGGTAGGGAGGGCAGGTCCTCATATTTATATGGAAACCCATTAGCTGGGAATATTTTCTCCCTCTCCCGGTTGGAAGTGGAGGCTGGGGCGGTGGGAGGGCTGTGGGCAGAGCTGGAGCTGCCCCTGAAATGCCCCAACACACCCTGGTTTGCCCTCCACGCTCGTGGCTGGGTTATCCAGCACGTTCTTAATGCCATGGAGTGAGAGAAGTGGGTGCTGAAGGTGTTCAGAGGGGGGAAAAAAGAGCTGAGACCTTCCCTGCTGGATTTTAAAGCCAAGCAAAAGCTCCCAAACCAACCCGGATCCCTCCTGGCTGGTGTTTTAGCCAGCTGGTCCCTCTGTGGATGACGTCCTTTTCCAGGCCCAGGACGGATTTTGGAGGTGTTGCTGCTTTCAGCCCCACCCTGATTCCATCACATGCTGATTACTGAATCCTGAGAAATGTGGGATCTTGGCTCCTGAGCTGGGAAAGGCACTCGATGGTTTCAGGGAATGGGCAGGAGTGGGAGAGGCAGGGGGAGCAGTGTTGGGCTGAGGATGAGGGAAGGGAGGATGACTTGTCCCAGGGAACGCAGATTTTTGTTGTATTTCCAGATGCACTCGGGCATGCTGGAGACACCCAGCCTCCCTGATTCCCAAAAAATGCCGTGATTCCTCCCCAGGAATGCTCCACGAGGAGCTGAGATCCTGGAAAACGCACAGGATCTGGGCTATGACAAAAACAGAGCAAAGCCATGGGGAGGGACAGTGGGGATGAGGTCTGGGAGCTCCGGGAGCCCAGGGGGATGCGGATTTTGGGGGATTGCTGGCGCTCAGGGCTGGCTGCCAACCCCAGGCTCCCATCCCATTCTCCCAGCTGACATCAAAGGGCTCTGGATCAGGCATAGATAAATTTGTTCTTAATGGCTTCGTCTGTTTGATCTGCAGTTCATGAGCTGTGCCATGAGCCTGGAGGAGCAGGAACCCATCTCTGGATGCCGAGCAGGGCACGACGAGGCACAAACAGCACTCTGGGCATTTGGGACCTGTTGGTGTTGTGGGGTTGGGCCTCTCCCTTCTCCCTGATCCCCTTCCCTAATGCTGGAAACCCACACGGGAAATTCAGCAGGGTGAGAGCTCCTGTTTACATTTGTTTCTGTCTGCAGGGAGAAAGGCCGAGGGTGATGAGGGGCAACCTGTTTGGACAAGCCCTGCCCGTCCTACCCACTGGAGCTCAGCTGCACGCTCAGGACTCCCACCGGCTCCACGCCAGGATTTGCCTCTCCACCATCATCTCCCACAACATCTTTGTTCTTGGAAAGCCTCAGCAAAACATTCTGAGGAGCTGAGCAGGCAGCAGTCGGAGACCGCAGCTGTGAGTGTCCAGGCAGAGCTCCCTGGTGAGTCTTCACAAAGGAATTCCACATTCCTCCCACTGCTTTGCCCTCCCCAAGTGACTGGAGCAGGGAAAAGGAGTCTTATTCCCGGGCAGGCTCTGCAGAAGCTTTCTGAAGGAACTGGAAGAACGGAGAGACCTTTTTTGAGTTAATTTTAATGCCAACATTGAACTCCTTGATACCAGCAGAGATCTCTGGGGCTGTGAGCTGTGCTGTTCCCTTGGAGTCTCTCCCATGGTGCATTTTTTGTTCTCACCTGAGTATTCCCGAGCCTGCAGGAGGCACCTGGACACAGGCGACCCCCAGGAAACACACACCTGCCGGGGCAAGGCCTGGAACGGAAAATCTTCCACGCCGTGTTGGAATTCACATTTCTCTTGCCCATCCAAACCACCTCAAACCTGTACTAAAGTTCCCTCTGTGACTTTAATTCCAGGCCAACCATCCATGGTTACAGCTGGGTCTAATTAAGCCTGATAATAACACGTAATGGCTGGTTTACGTCCCAGCCAGGCGCAGCCGAGCTCGATGGATCCGCTCTCTGTGGCCGTGGCAAGGAGCCAACCTCTCCTTGTCCCCCGTGATGGGCTCTTCACCTGTCCTAAAACTGAGTGTTTTGGGTGGGATACTGGGAAGAAATCCTGCACAGGCTGCCCAGAGAAGCTGTGGCTGCTCCATCCCTGGAAGCATCCAAGGCCAGGCTGGAATAATCTGAGACAGTGGAAGGTGTCCCTGCCCATGGGATGGAACTGGATGAGCTTTAAAGTCCCTTTTAACCAAAACCATTCCTGGATTCAACAATATTTTTAATATATATTTTTTAATATAAATATACACATAGAAGATATATACAAGAATATATACAAGAGTGTATATATATATATAAATCAAAAGAATAAACCTATTTGTACACTCCTTTATGCTTACCTCTATTTATTATATAGAAGTACAAAATATATATTTATATACTGTATAAACTATGGTATTTTATGTGCATGTATTACATATATACATGTATATTTATATATGTATGTGTATATTTGTATATATACTATGTTATATATATGTACATAAATTATACAGATAGAAAAATACACAGATATAAAACTGCATATAAAATTTATGTGCTATGTACACTATTTTATACGCATATAAACGAAATATATACAGAAATATGCATATGTAAAACTATAGATATAAAATTTATGTACCACATATATTGTATTTTATATGTACATTAATACNTATTATATATAATATTTATTATATATGGTATGTTTATATTATATCTAGTATTTCTATTTACCCAGTGTATATATTTCTAGAGAATATATTTATATAGACTATATTTCTATTTATACACAATATATTTATATATTATTTGTTTATCCACTGTAATGTGTTTATCGATGGCGGCCAAGCCAAGATGGCGGCCCCTGTAGGCCGAGGCCTTCCAGGCCCAGTTTCCTTGTGGGACAAGCGGAAGCCACGGCTGCTCCTGGCAGCCAATTCCAGCTGAGCCGGCGGCCCCGTCCCGACCCGGGATCACCGGGCTGTCCCATCGGAGCAGGAACAGCCGGGAACACGAGGGGCCAGGCGGGAACGGGCGGCTGGATCCGAGTCGGGAGGGTCTGGGGTCTCCGTGTGCCAGCTCCAGTGCCCCAGAGGGACCATCCCTTCGGCACCTCGATGTCCCCCAGGGCCCCGCGCTGTCCCTCCCCGCCGAGCTGTGACCCCAGGGCCACCTCCTGCCCTCCCTGGGGTCCCTGTGCCTCCATCCATCCCCCTCCTCCTCCTCTCCCAGTGCTGTTCGCAGCTCTGCCCATGGAGGCCAGGGAAGGATGGAAGACTTCCTTCAGGAAGCTCCTCAACATCCTCCTCCTCAGCGTCATCTTCAGCTCCTGCCTCCTCATCTCCCTTTGTCCGCTGGGGAGTTTGGAGCCGGAGCACCAGCACCCCGTTCCCTCTGCCCGGACATCCCCAGGCTGCGGGAACGCCAGCGCCCGGCCCGGGCGCGGCCGCAGCCTGACCCTCCTGCTCTGGACGTGGCCCTTCGGGTCCCCCTTCAACTTCACCGCGTGCTCGGAGCTCCTCGGCTCCCCGGGCCACCGCTGTCGCTTCACCACCGACCGCAGCCGC
The DNA here is from genome assembly GCA_013397915.1 of Daphoenositta chrysoptera. NCBI lineage: Eukaryota > Metazoa > Chordata > Aves > Passeriformes > Daphoenositta > Daphoenositta chrysoptera. The sequence continues at coordinate 2,470 of VZRO01005789.1, read as the reverse complement.
TTCTGCCAGGCGGACGCCGTGATCCTGCACCACCGGGAGGCGTGCGGGGACAGGGAGCGCCTGGCCCTGCTGCCCCGGCTCCCCTCCCAGCCCTGGATCTGGCTCAACATGGAGTCCCCCAGCCACTCCTCAAACCTCAGCGCCATGGACGACCTCTTCAACCTGACCATGTCCTACCGGCGGGACTCGGACATCTTCGTGCCCTACGGGGAGCTGCGGCTCCTGGGGCAGCCCCAGCCCGTCGCCATCCCACGCAAGTCCAGACTGGTGGCCTGGGTGGTCAGCAACTGGCAGGAGGAATCCCGCCGGGTCCAGTACTACCGGGAGCTGCGCAAGCACATCCCCGTGGACGTCTACGGCAAGAACCACACCCCGCTGGCCCAGGACGAGCTCCTCGCCACCATCTCCCAGTACACCTTCTACCTGGCCTTCGAGAACTCGCAGCACCAGGATTACATCACCGAGAAGCTCTGGAGGAACGCGCTGTCCTCCGGCACCATCCCCGTGGTGCTGGGGCCTCCTCGGGAGAACTACGAGCACTTCCTGCCCCCCGAGTCCTTCATCCACGTCGACGACTTTGGCAGCGCCCAGGAGCTGGCGCGGTTCCTGTTCGAGCTGGCCTGGGACGCCGAGAGGTACCGGGGCTACTTCCAGTGGCGCCGGTGGTTCCGGCCGGTGCTGGGGACGGGCTGGGCCCTGCGGCTCTGCCGGGCCTGCCAGTTCCTGCACACCACGGAGCCCCGGTACCGCGCCGTGCCACGCCTGGCCGCCTGGTTCGTGTAGCTGCTGCTGGCTCCACTGCCCCTTCTCGTCCCCCTGCGCCTTCCCGGGATGGTCGGACGCACTGGGAACAGAGGGACGAGAGGAGCGTTGCAGCAAACAGGGGCCAGGAAGTTGTGGGGTGTTTATGTCTTTGTTTTACTGGAGAATGGAAGAGGAGTCTGGTGGGGGTTTGGCTGCTCCCCGGAGAACTCGTTTTGCCAGTCTGGGAGAAGTTCACCTTCAGTCCCTGTGGGCAGTTCTGGAGCTGCTCCAGAGGCTGGAGAACCAAAGCGAGTGGCCAAGAGGGGAAGGTGGAACAGCAATTCCTGTCACAAACCTGTGCCGAGGACTTTGTGCTGCCCTTGGAAGGGATGGCACCTCCAGGCTGCTGCTCCTGCTGCAGGGGGAGCTGGCCCCGCTCCCCTCTCCCAGCCCCGCTCCNNCCCCTCTCCCAGTCCCGCTCCCCTCTCCCAGTCCCTCTCCCAGTCCCACTCCCCTCTCCCAGCCCCGCTCCCCTCTCCCAGTTCTGCCCCTGGCCACTCTGTTTTCCCGACTGCTGATCCCTGAGCTGAGCTCTTCAAAGGTCTGTCCTGACCCCAGGGGTTTTCCATGAGGGAAATCAGCTCCCAGCCCAGCAGTGCACACAGGGATGCAATTGTTTCCTCCATCAGCAGCGTTCCACAAACATTTCCAAGAATTCCAGCTGCTATTCCTCCTGCAGTCGTTCTGTAGGACTGTCCACAGCCCCTTGTTTCACCATCAAAAATCCCTTATTTTCATCCCTTTGCCACCTTCGTTCTTCCTCTTCTTTGGTCAAACACGTGGAGCAGCACAAGCCAAGTGGAGATTTTTCTCACTGGGAGTTAATTTTGAGAAGCTCCAAGTGATTTTTCTCACTGGGAAATAATTTAGAGAAGCTCCAACACTGGGGTTCAACACCCTGAGCATCCCATTTCCTGCCTCATTCCTTTTTCCACTGCAAAACGACCAGAGGAATACCGAACATCATCCGGGAGCTGGGAGTTCTAAACTGGGGCTTAAATGAAACTGCTTTACTTAAAGCAACAAAAATTTGCCACTTACACTGTGGAAGTTGACAGCACACACCTCATCTCCAAGGAATTACACCCAAAACCATCCCTGATCCCAACACATCCCAGCTTCACATTTTTTCCTGTGACCTCTGTTTTCATCCTGATTTTTGGTTTTTGTGCTCATGGAGGAGTCAGATTTTCCAAGCAGCCCTCTCCCATTGGGACATCAATCTTTAATTAGTACATTTTTTATATTTATTTATTTATTTCATTCTGGACTGGCTGGCAGTGGGATTTGGGTTTTCCTTGGAATTCTGGAGCGTGCACACGCCGTGCACACGCACAGGGGGAGATTTATGGCTCTCCAAAGATTCTTCCTAAAATATTTACAAAGTGGAGCTTGGAGCGGGAATGTTTGACTCGGCCGTGGCTGTCAGGCCTCTGGGTGGCATGAGGGGGGAATATAAACAGACCTTTTTTTCCATTCCCAAAAAAATACTATAAACCTTTTATCCTCTTTTCTCTCTCTCTTCCCCCTCCCGTTGTTCCGCGTTTTCCGGTGCCAGGTTTGAACCTAGTTTGGAGTGAAAATGAAAATAAATTCTGTTTTTCTGGACAGACTGGGCTGGGAGTGATGGTGTTAAAGGACAGAGATTTTTCCTTTTCCTTTTCCT
>VZRO01005787.1:25246-43691 GCA_013397915.1 Daphoenositta chrysoptera | reverse complement strand
GGCGCGCTGCCGGGCGCTCCGGGCGGGCGCGGGGATGGATCGGGATTTTGCTGGAAAAGCCAAACAGGAGCGATGAAAGGAGAAGTCCCCCCGCGGTGTGGGCTCGGTGAGGGTAGGCCTCGGTGTCATGGAGAGCTGGGAGGAGAGGGAGCTGGGATAAACGCCGGGAAAAAGGTTTGCGGACCCAAAACGCCGCGTTTTTCTGCAAGGCGAGAAAAATCCTCCTCGCCGTGCTCGTGCTTCGGAGCCAGAACCAGTTTGGTGAAATCCTTCAAGTCTCCCAGTCATTCTCATTGGCTGCTCTGCCAAGATTTCCCGAATTTGCTTTCACGTCTTTTTTTTTTTCTTTTTTTTCCTCCTTGTGATTTGAGATAGGTACAAAAATATAAAGGGATAACTGGTTTTTGGTGGGGTTTTTTTTTTTTCCCCCCTGAAAATTAGCTGATCGCAGAGCTTAAAAATATTCGAGGGAGATTTTAAACCTTGAGATGCGAGCAGATTCAAGCCTCGCTCTGCCGAGGGGGTGGTTCAAGCTTGTTTTAAAGCGAGGTAATAAACGCGAGGAGGCAATAAACCTGCAGGATGTGAAGCACAGGTAGGGAGAGGAGGGCGAGTTCTTCCCTGGGGAGTGTCCCTGGGAACTGGGGAGGGCCCGAGGCTGGGGGAGGATGGGGAATCTTGTGACTTTGGGGACCTGGAGGAACCCAACCAGAGATGAGTAACTTTGTGTCATGTGACAGAAATATTGAAAACCTAAAATCTCCTCGCGGCTTTGCTCCTGGCTCGGGGGTTTGGTTGCAGCCCCGGGGTTGCTGCTGCCTTTGGGGAGTTTCAGGCCGCCTTGAGGAATTCCCGATCCCTTCCTCCTTGATCCCAGGCACCCATGGCTGTCCTCGCACCCCGGGCTGCTGCTCCCCGGCCCTGGTAGGGCTGTGGGGCTGTAAATGGGATCACTGAAATCATCCAGGTTAAAAATAACACTCGGGGGGAGGGGAGCAGTGGCTGAAAAAGCCACCGAGGAGAGGAGTGGTGAACAGCAGCCTTGGGAACTCCGCCGGGATGCGGGAATTGCCCCGAGGTTTCTCCCGGCAGGGGTGGTTGGTTTGCAGGTTTTGCTCCTGTGGAGGTGCTTCGAGTGTTGTTTTTGCCGCGTCCAGGTGAATTCCTGGAGCGGCGGATCCCACCTGGAGATGGGGAATCCTGCGCTTCCCCATCGCCCAGGGCATGTGCTGGGGAAAAGCAGTGACCCCGCAGGTTCCGAGCTTTAAAAAAACCCCTTTTGTTCGCATCCTAGAGAGCTGCTCTGGTGTTCCCACAGCGGAGAGGAGGGGAAAAAAAAAAATACCCCAAACCCCACAGGGCGAGGTTTTTAAAAGAGATCTGAAGAATGTATCTTTATTTTGGATAACTTTTAACACCGTGAAGCAAGGAGGCGGCCTCCCAGCTGCCGGGAAGTGGATCAGGGGTGAGTTCACCTGCCTGGGTAGGGCTGGGAATCTGGAGAGGTTTCCTGGTGCCCAAAGCACAGGGAAATCCCAGAAGATCAGAGGGGAGTTGCTCTGCGCCTTGATGGGGAGAGGAAGAAGCAGCTCACCCACTGGATGTTTTTTGTACAAGGCTTGATGAATGAAAAATAATAACTATCAGCGTATTTTTATCGAGCTGGTCTAGAAAATAAGACATTTGGGTGATTTTGGGGTCAAATTACTTCAATTAAGGACCTGCTGGCCCTTTCTACCTGTGCCTTGTCCTGAGGTGGGATGGAACCCTCCAGAGATTTTCTCTTTCCAGCACCACCTGAGAGCTTTGGAATCACTGTAAACTCACCGAGGCAAAAATGGGTTTGTGTTAAAACGCAAAATTTTGGTTTTTGGGCGGGGAAAACACACGTGCTGCCTCCTCTTGAGGATCCAGCTGCTGGTTTTTTTCAATACCAATCAATAATAATTGCCAGCTCCTCTGCTCCATCCCAGCTGGACAATGGCAATAACCCACACCAGGTGCTTTCACCAGTGATGCTTTCTGACCCACGGGGCGAGTTCTGAGGTTTTGACACCAAAAACAAACCCCACCAAAAACCAGGAAAAGTTTCCAGAGCCTCCCAAGTGCTTTGTTTGCTTTGTTATTTGGCATTTTTAAGAGCAGAGTGGAATTAGTGCAGGCCGTGATGTTTAGTCAAGGTATTATGAGTAAACACTTGATCGTTCTTACTCACTCCAGTAATAGGATTTGCAGCCCTCCGTGGAGAATTTCGGGCTTTCAAGCCCTAAAAAAATGTCTCAGCCTTGGCTTTGGGGCAGGACACTTGTGTTGGCTTTAGTACCTATAAATAACCTGAAGCACTTTGTGCCACAATAAATAAATGTTGCGCTCGCATGGCAACTCCAGATAATCTTCAGAGGATAAAACCTCTGGTGATGCAAAAGATAAGAGAGGCAGCAGGGACCAGGCTGATTCAAAAGCTGAAAAAAAGGAGTGGGACCTGTTTGGGGTTTGTTGTGGCACTTGCTGTGTGCAGCTCGGGGAATTGTCCCTGCTGGGGAAAGGAGGGATCTTGGAATCTGCCTCCTGACAGGTTTGATTTCCCAGCCCTTCTGAAGGCTCTGCTAACCCATATATTCAAATTTTGACCGGTTATTCCAGATTTTTCAATAATATAATTTGTGGCCACACGGATACTTTTGAAGTCTGCGCAGTTGTGTAACAATTACATAAACTGACAGTGCATAATTCCCATTTATCACAGCTGAAAACCCCAAAAAATCCTTAAATGAACTGTTTCACAAGGAACCCTGGTCCCAGCTGGGACAAAGTGTGGCTGTGGGAGAGCCAGAGCTGGAACAGAGTCTCCTGCTCACACTCCTGTGATTGTTCTGCCACTTATGTCATCTTCCAGCATTTAAACTTGATTTGTAGAGGGCGTGGGGATGCCTCTCAACGAGCACAATTAAGATTGTGGGGTGGAAATGGTTCATTTACATTATTCCTCTGTTAGTTCGAGGTTTAATTATCCCAGCCCTGCCTCTCAGGGCCTGGTTATCAGCGCTGGGCACTCGGATTACTCAGTGTCTGGGTCAAACTTTTGGGTTTTTTTTGTTTTTCCACTCTGCTTTTGGCTGCTGGGAGGGCTGGGACAAAGAGGGGATGTGTGGCTTTGGTGTTGTCCTGCAGGAGGGACCAGCAGCAGAAACCCACGGCTGCCTCCAGCTTCAGGCTTCCAAAAATCCAATTTCCCAAGGCTCTGAGGGGTCACCTGTGTGACACCAGCGAGGGGCAGGGCTGTCCCCCGACCTCCTGGTGTTTCCCTGTCCGTAAATTCCCTTCCTTGGAGACTCTCCTGGCGGGATTCACTGACTGGAAACTCCACCGCGGTGTTCCTGGGTGGGGAAGCGACTTATCTGGGCAGAATTTACAACCTGGGCTCTTCCAAATGCCTCCTGCAGAGCCTCGAGTGGATCTCGGGGATCCTCTGGCGTTTTTAGCAATGTTTAACTGGTTGTCTGCTGCTTTTTATAGGTTAATTATGCAATATCTGCCGGCCTAAGGAATGTATAGGGCCATCCTGCTGCAGGCTGGTTAAAGATTAATTGTGACACTCTGGTGTGTAATCCTGGGGAAGTGGAGCTCGCTGGGTGTAGTATTTGTGCTCCTGGGGAGTGGGGAACTCGTCCAGGATAAATGCCTGTGGTATCCAGAATTGTAACTTGAATTTCCAGCACGTGACGTTAAACCTGGATTGGAGAGTTAAAGGGGCTGCCGCTTCAAAAGCCAGCTCAAAAATGGGGTTTTTTTTACCCTTCTCCCCCAAAAAGGGCTCCTTCAGCCCCGTAATTCCCAAGGCTGAGGTGGTTGCAGTGATCACAAAAGGGATTTACTCATCCCTGTGAATCCGACACCTCCGGAGCTGGATGCGCTTTGGAACGGAGGGAATTTTTCCAGCACCGTTGTTAATTTTACTCCTTGGCCACCAGAATTTGCTGGAGATGCAGGTTAATAAATCTCTTTATTCCTCTCCTCATTGAAGGTTGGGAATTCTTACAAAAAAGACACACCCTGGAACACAACCGGAGTAAATTTAGTTGTCTATTTTTAGAGAGCAAATTGCTAAAAACACACATGGTTGTTGTAGTGCTGCTTTTAGAAAAGGGCTCTGGAGCCATGTGACGAGATTTGAATTATCTGGGCTCTGGAGAATTAGTTTGGACTCCAGGAGATCCCTTTGGATGCACCTCATCCTGTATTTCAGGTAGGCTGGTGCTCAAATCCCTGTTCCTAATACCCTAAAAAAGGTTTTTCCATCAAATCCTTCCCTGCTTTGGCCACCAGTGAAAACCAAAAGCTTTACAGCACTTTTGGGTCTTGTTTGGCAGAGCCAAATAATCAACATTTTTAGCTCTTCTTCCATCAAATGTTAAACTTTTGGGGGGAATTTCAGCTGTTTTCTCCTGCTGGATGAGTTTTCCCTTCCCTGCTCGCAGTGCCTGAGTCTGGCTGACCTCAAAATAGGTGTTTGAATTCTGGTTAATTCAATATTCAATTTAATTCATCAAAAGTCAGAAGTTTGCAATCTTGAAGCATTCCCTCCCTCCAGATATTCCTCTTGGTCCACCCAATTCCTGAGCTGTGCAGAGCTGCTCTTCTCTCAATTAACCTTCTCTTGCTCAACAGTAAATTTATTACATTTATTATATTCCAGAGCGAGGTGAAGCAGGGTGACAACCCCACGTGTCCCCTTCACTGACTGCTTATACCTGATTTTTTTTGGCCTTTAATACATAAAAATCACTGCTTGAACAGAATATCTGCCCTTTAGAACGTGGCATTAGAGAAATAAAAAAGGATTTTGGCGGGGTGAAAGACATAAATTCATTTTCAGGCGGGTTCTGCCCCTGTTTTGCTTTTGTTCGCACAGGTGTGTCTGCACTTCAGTGGATCACAAGAGAGAAGGCTCCTGCTGGAGCCTGGGAGGCAACAGGAAAAATTTATTTTCCCCTCTGAACTAAATCCTGAGAGTCTCAAAAGGTGCCGAGCTCTACAGGCAGAATTCCTGGCTGTACAGTGAATTTCTCCCCTTTTTTAGGGGTGATCTACAGGCAGAATTCCTGCCTATACAGTGAATATCGCCCTTTTTTAGGGGGAGATCTACAGGCAGAATTCCTGTCTGTACAGTGAATTTCACCCTTTTTTAGGGGCAGATCTACAGGCAAAATTCTTGCCTCTACAGTGAATTTCACCCATTTTTAGGGGGAGTTCTTCAGGCAGAATCCCTGCCTGTACAGTGAATTTCACCCATTTTTAGGGGTGATCTACAGGCAGAATTCCTGCCTATACAGTGAATATCGCCCTTTTTTAGGGGGAGATCTACAGGCAGAATTCCTGTCTGTACAGTGAATTTCACCCTTTTTTAGGGGCAGATCTACAGGCAAAATTCTTGCCTCTACAGTGAATTTCACCCATTTTTAGGGGGAGTTCTTCAGGCAGAATCCCTGCCTGTACAGTGAATTTCACCCATTTTTAGGGGTGATCTACAGGCAGAATTCCTGCCTGTACAGTGAATTTCACCCATTTTTAGGGGTGATCTAGAGGCAGAATTCCTGCCTGCACAGTGAATTTTACCCTTTTTTGGGGTGAGAGTTGGAAAATGAACTTTTTTCACCTCCTGGCTCATTTATCCCTTTCGATGCTTCCTAGTGGGCTGCACTCTCATAAAACTGACTTGATATTGGTAGGAAGTAAGGAAAAAAAAAATCTAAAAATAGGTAATTGCCTGTTTAAGGAGCCTCTGGATTGTCTCTGCTTAAATCTAAACTTTCTTATTTTGCAGGCACAGTGCTCCACTGAAAGTTGTGTCCTCGGAAGAGGTTGTTTTTTAAAGATCAAGCCCATTGTTAAGCTCACATTGTCTGCAATTTGGACAGCTCTTAAACGCAGCTTCAGCTCCCAGTCCAGAGAGATTTGGATTTATAGATTGAATAAAGGTCTCCAGACATTTATAAAAGCTTTTCTCACTCTGATTTTTCTGCGTTTTAGAAAACCTTGAGAAAACCCCAAGCTCCAGTATTGTGGTAAAAACTGTTGAGCTTTGATTTTTTGGGTTTGGGGGAGCGTTGGAATTTTTCAGCTCCGTGCACTCAGAATTGATTTTCAAAAAAAAAGTAGATTTTAGGTTGTAAATCTTTCTTGGAAGCATCAAATCTTCCCTGTTTCACCTCAGCTGTTTGACTTGCTCTCAGTGCTCTGCAAAGATGCTTTCACAGTCAGGTTGGGTTTATTAATTAGAATTAATTTGATTTTAATTCCATCAAGAGGCAACAACTGCGCTGCACCTCTGGGTGTGACACCACAGCGGGGGAGCAGGAGGTGGGAAGAGGCACCAACAGTTCAAACAGTGCAAACCTTTACAAATAATATTTATTAATCAATCAATTCCCTAATTGGGAGTAAGGAGGGATATTTGATAGGTTAGGAAGGAGCTCCTGGGTTGGGGTGTGTGGGGTTGGCTCTCCTCGCATGAGGTGCTGGCTCACGGATGGACCGTTCTTGGGGCTGTGGGAACACCAATTAAATCAGGCTTTTAAACTCCTTAATCAATGAGTGGACTCCAGTTTTCTGTCCCAGGTGGCTGAGGAGCCGTTCCTGGCTCCGTGCTGGTTGTTTATTCCCAGCTCCTCCTCTCACTCACATCCCTGGATGGGAGAGAAGTGGGGGGCACCTGAGCCTTTCATTAACAAAATAAACCCATAAATCTCTTTCCTGTGCTGCCTCTGAGGTGAGCTGGGCTGAGCACGCACCAGGACGGAGCAGATCCGGCTCCTGGTGCTCAGAGGCTTGGAATTGTGGAATTTGGGTTGGGAAGGAGCTTAAATCCCATCCATTCCCACCCCTGCCTCGGGCAGGGGCTCCTTCCACTGTCCCAGGGTGCTCCAATGGACAATTCCGGGGATGGGGCAGCCACAGCTTCTCTGGGAGATCCATTCCAGCCTCTCCCCACCCTCACAGGGAGGAATTCCTTCCCAATATCCCACCTAACACTGCCCTCTGGCAGTTCAAACCCCTTCCCCCTTTTCCTGGCACTCCAGGCCCTTGGAAATAGTTTCATTCCATCTTCCTTCCTTCAGGTACTGGAAGATCTAAACCTGGGTCACCCCTAAACCTTCTCCAGGCTGAACAATCCCACTTTTCCCAGCCTTTCCTCATGTCAGAGCTGCTCCATCCCTCTCCATCCCCCTCCTCTGGGCTCTCTCCGTGTCCTTCCTGTGCTGAGATCCCAGAGCTGGAGGCAGCTCCTGGTTCCCAGTTTGGACACGGATACCTGGAATGAGGTGTCCAGGTGTCAACAGGGCATTTTAAAGGGAAAAACAAAGAAAGGGATAGAGGTCTTTAGGCTTTAAGGAACTGATTCTGGGCTAGAAAACAGTTTCTTCATGCTTATGTTAAATCTGGTTGGCTGTTACAGAAATTTTTACTCCTTTACTTCAAGAACTGGTGCTGTCTCCTGCTAGAAACCAAATCCTGGGCAAGCAGGATTGCCAGCTTGATCCAGTGGGATCATTCTGGTGCTTTCAGCCATCAATTTCTGAATAACTCCCCGTTTAACTCCCAAATATTTTACCCCTTTGTAATTAATTTATATTTAATTTGAATTCCTCTGTATTCAGGCTCTCGCATTCAAACAGAGAACTGGCACGGCCCCACAGTTTATTCCTACGCTGGGAGCTGGCACTTGGTAAATAAAGCAAAGTGTGTGGAGCCAAGAGCTGGCAGAAGGGAAGCTCCCAGGAAAATGGGAAGGAGAATCTCCTGGCAGATGTTTTTAAGCTGAGGAGCTGTGACAGCGGGGAGCACGTACAGAGGTTGTGTTTGTGATCATCTCCCAAAAATCCGCGTTTCTGCTCCGAGATTTCTGCTCTGGCCTCCCTTAGGCCATCCCAAACGGAGGCTGATGGGCTCAGAGTGGGTTTTTATTGGGTTTGGATTCCCAGGCCTGCACGAGGGCCCCGTTGTCGAGTTTTCAGCCCCATTTTTTTACCCAGCATTAAATAATTTACAGTGGAGATGAGTGGCCGAGCAGAGTTCCCGCTCCGGGACGCACGGGAGCAGCGCTGGAGCACCTCCTTCTTCTTCACCATCCCAAGCACCCACTTCTCCTTCAAACAGCTGATACTGGAGGGGCTTTTTAGACAGAGGGGAGGTGGGAATTCCCATTTCTTCCCGATGCTGATGGAGTTTCTCTTCCAGGTGAAAAATGCAACCAACCAAATCGTGATGAACTGTGCTGACATCGACATCATCACCGCGTCCTACGCCCCGGAAGGAGACGAAGGTAAGGAGCCACGGTTGGTTTCGTTTCTGCCTCTGGGAGCTGCTGCCAACAGCCCAGGAGCTCTGATAACAAGGTGATGTCATGGTTTGATAAGCTCAGCCCCGCCCCTGGAAGCTCAGAATTCCTTATCTCACTTCCATGCTGGCTTTCATCACTGCCAGTTGTGTTTATGGTAAAGAAATTCCTTCAGCCTTCATCGTGCCTGAGGGGTGGAGGCAGAGGATGCTGGGCTGGTTTGATATTGGTTTTTATCTGAATATTGTATAAACTTCTAATTTACCATCATCTAAGAACATCACCCGTACCTATGGATTTGGGAATATTGACAAAATCCATGACAAGGCTGAGATAAGGAATGCATCAATAACGGCCTGCAGCAGGAAATACTCACAGGGGAGGATTTGGAGAGCACAGAAAACACTTAATTGGCATTCAGCAGGATGTTCTGAGTGTTGGACAAGGTGGGAAAAGGTGATAGTGTGGAGGAGACAAGGGCAGGATCCGGCTCGGTGGAAGGCTGGAAGTTGCTGGAGGAATGGAAGTTACTGGAGAAATTTGTAACACTCAGCTGCAGTCGTTGACTTCCCCAATTATATTTGGAGGGGATTAGCAAACACAAAAAGGGCTTTAGCAGCTGAAGCGTGAAATGAAGGAGGTGTGGAAAACAAGCTCCGTGGAGCAGCCGTGGTCTCACAGTGGGCAGAGCCTTCCTGGGGTTCTCAGGGAGCCTCTGCTGGTCCAAACCCAGGAGTTCTTTGGTCCTACTGCTGCTGAAGCCCTTCAGAGAACAAAAAAAGCTTCTGCAGGGCTTCCCTTTCCGCAAGGGAAATGTCCTTTTCCATGAGGAAAACACCACAGTGATGCCACTTTGTTAAATCCGTGGTTAGGGATTAATGGAATGATTTTGGTGATGGATGGGAGGAAGGTGTTCTTTGGGTGGGTTTAAACTTTGCTGGGTGAAAGTCGAGGAAAGGGCTGTGTTTGGACACCTGAGGAAGAAAAGAAATGTGAATTTCTGGACTGGGTTTTGTAGGGATGATTTCAGTTCTTTTGGGGTGATGTTATCCCACAGATTTGTGGGAAGTGGGCAGGACTGGGAGCAGCCTGGGACAGTGGAAGATGTCCCTGCCCATGGCAGGGGTGGCACTGGATGGGATTTGAGGTCCTTCCCACCCAAACCATTCCAGGATGCCACTTTGCAGATCCATGTGATGTTAATCTGCTTTTACAGGTGGAGAAATGGACTCGGGAGGGGATTTTAGGGAAAAAATTCCTCCCTGTGAGGGTGGGGAGGCCCTGGCCCAGAGCAGCTCTGGCTGCCCCATCCCTGGAAGTGCCCAAGGCCGGGCTGGACAAGGCTTGGAGCAATCTGGGATAGGGAAAAGTGTCCCTGCCCATGGCAGGGGGTGGGAATGGATGGGATTTAAGGTCCTTCCCACCCCAAAACTCTCTGGAATTCCATGATCTAAGCAGAATATCTGCACCGAATCTTTGCATTTAAACGGGTTTGATTTTTATTGTTATTATTATTTTTTTTCTTTATTTTTAAGACCCAGAGGATTTTTTTTTTTTTGGAGGGGAGTGCAGCCGAGGTGAGGAGCTGTGCCCTGAGGAGGAAGCCGCTTTGGGAGGAGAGGGCGTGTGTGGAAAAGCCGAGCTCAGCTCAGGAAGTGCCGGCAGGGAAGGGAATGACCGAGGAGGATCCTGGAGCGGGGCCACCCCCGTTCCGATAGAGCAAGAATGGAAAATCGTCCCCTGGCACCTCGGGGCTGCCCCCTGGCCCCTCGGGGCTCTCCCCTGGCACCCCGGGGCTGTCCCTGGCACCTCGGGGCTGCCCCCTGGCCCCTCGGGGCTCTCCCCTGGCACCCCGGGGCTGTCCCTGGCACCTCGGGGCTGCCCCCTGGCCCCTCGGGGCTCTCCCCTGGCACCCCGGGGCTGTCCCTGGCACCTCGGGGCTGCCCCCTGGCCCCTCGGGGCTCTCCCCTGGCACCCCGGGGCTGTCCCTGGCACCTCGGGGCTGCCCCCTGGCCCCTCGGGGCTCTCCCCTGGCACCCCGGGGCTGTCCCTGGCACCTCGGGGCTGCCCCCTGGCCCCTCGGGGCTCTCCCCTGGCACCCCGGGGCTGTCCCTGGCACCTCGGGGCTGCCCCCTGGCCCCTCGGGGCTCTCCCCTGGCACCCCGGGGCTGTCCCTGGCACCTCGGGGCTGCCCCCTGGCCCCTCGGGGCTCTCCCCTGGCACCCCGGGGCTGTCCCTGGCACCTCGGGGCTGCCCCCTGGCCCCTCGGGGCTCTCCCCTGGCACCCCGGGGCTGTCCCTGGCACCTCGGGGCTGCCCCCTGGCCCCTCGGGGCTCTCCCCTGGCACCCCGGGGCTGTCCCTGGCACCTCGGGGCTGCCCCCTGGCCCCTCGGGGCTCTCCCCTGGCACCCCGGGGCTGTCCCTGGCACCTCGGGGCTGCCCCCTGGCCCCTCGGGGCTCTCCCCTGGCACCCCGGGGCTGTCCCTGGCACCTCGGGGCTGCCCCCTGGCCCCTCGGGGCTCTCCCCTGGCACCCCGGGGCTGTCCCTGGTACCTCGGGGCTGTCCCTGGCACCGCGTGCCCGCAGCCATCGGGAGCTGGGTGTTGCTGAGCGCTGCCGGAGTTATTTCTCCTCCGGAGTAACGAGGAGATAACGAGAGGTGGTGAGAGCAGAGTGTCTGTTCCACCCAGCGCCCCGCCACGGGCACGGCCACCCAGGAATTCCGCGTTTGGTCGTGGAAAAAAATGGAAATAAAGGGAAGCAGCACCTAGGAGTGAAGGTTTTTTACCACTCAAATCAGGAAGACTACACGGAATAGGGAAGGGACTGCTGTAGCTTCGAAGTGTTAAAGTAGAGTTTAGTGGAGGCTCAAAGCCAATATACTGAAAATGAGTTTTGTGGCTTTAATTCACACGGATTTTTGGGATATCCTTGGATGTGGCACTCTGGACATACAGGAATACGAGTGCAGCGCTCTGGCACTCACAAACTACAAATGTTTAAAAATATTTTTTATATTCGTTACAACAAAGCTACACCTCGGGTGTTTATGAACAGTGTTAAAGTGTTATTAAAGTGTATAAAAGTGTATAAAGTGTTTTTATTTTATATTTTATATATATAAATATATATATATTNTTTGTTTATTTTATATTATATATATAAACATATATTTATATATATTTTATATATATATTTATTTTTTTATATTTTGTTTTAAAGTGTATATAAGTGTATAAAGTGTTTTTGCTTATAAACACTCGAGGTGTAGCTTTGTTGTAATTAACATAAAAATATAAAATATATTCCAAAAAATTAAAATTTAAAAAAATATAAAAATTAATTAATCGCCGTAATCACACCCAGGCTCCGCGGGGTTAAAACATATCTCCAGCTTTTGGGAATGTGCCAAGCAGCGTAATGGCTTTGGAAGGAAAATTGCATGGAATTGGCAGGGCGTTTGCTGGCACCTGTTGATACAGATCGAGTCAGGCTCTCGCTAATGCTCCTATTGTGCACAGCTTCGGGATGGTAATTGTATAACTGCTCTCAAAAACTGAGCGTGAAATACAGCCCGGGCAACCCACGGAAACATCGCCCGGGTCGCCGGGTTTCGTTCCTGGATGCCTAAAAAAGAGGGAGAAGTTAGCGCTGGTTTTGAAAGAATCGTTGCCCCTGAGTTCTGTAGGGGAAGAATTTGTCTAAAGATAAAAGATAATTGGTCACTTATCTCCTTTCGAGCCTGAAGAGCAGCTGTGGGAAAGAGATCTTGTTTAACAGATCCTTGTCCCTTGTTTAAGGAGCTGCTCTGGTGACTTCTGTGCGGAATAATTGGGTTTTTTTCCCCCAAAATCCCTGTTAGTCCTGAGTGCCCCCTGCCCTGACCAGCAGATTTTGGCTACAACTCCTTGTCCCCCTGCACTCCCCCCTTCTCCCGATGGATACAGCAGAGGGCAGGACTTGGCCTTTGGAATTTTAATGCAGATTTGCAGGGAAATCAGATTATTGCCCAATATTTGACAGGAAGCTGAGGGAGGATCCCCGTAGCTTTAAAGTCAGAGGGAAGAATTTTGCTGTGTAATCCATAGCAGTAAGGAACGAGTAACAAAACCAGCAGCGATTAATTACCGGGGAGCAGAAAATTCCTCAGTTTCCTCCCCAAAACCGGTGCAGAGATTGTCAGGGAGGGCTGTGGGTTGGCTCTGTGTGTGCCAGGAATGCTGTAATGGAACAAAGCTGCTCAAAACACAAGTTTTCCATGGCTGAAGTTAAAACTGGCTCCTCCCACCGATCAGAACGAGTCATTGGGATATTTTTTTTTCCCCCCAGAGCTATTTTTATTTATTTTTTGAACATTTACAGTGGAATTTTAGCACTGAGGTGTGTGCACGTGTCCAGATGGATGCCTTGGCTCAGCCCGAAGACATTCCCGAGATGAGTTGGTTCAGATTTTTTAAGGGATGGAGTTTCATCCTCGGGGAATGCGAAGGAGTTTGAGCTTCCTGTGAATCTCCCTCTCTCCCGAGCAGCTGTGAAGTCGTGATGGAATCAGCGAGTTTGGTTCTTTGGCTTGGAATCTCCTCAGATCCTGGGGGGATCTAAAGGAGTTTCTTAAATCCAGGGATTCTTGGAGGGTAGGAGTTGGCAGCTTCCCATGGGAAATCCCAGCAGCTGTGGTGGTGTTTGTGTAGCAGGAGGAAAGGACTTTGGGTTGTACTTCAACCTTGAGGAGGTTTTTAAGTCCAGAATTCATTATTTTCATCTTTTCCTTCCCGGCGTGGTGGGGACGTGCCTGGATGTTACACCAGAACTTCAGCTGGTGTTTAAAATCGAAAACAAAAAACAAAAAAACCCGCAAAAACCAAAACAAACCAACCAAAAAAACGCCAAAACCCAAACCAAATCAACCGAACAAACCCCCAGAAAAATCAATATACTTCTGGAGAATCTGAGCTGTGTTTCCACAGGACAGCAGTGCCTGTCCCTGCTCCCACCCCTCTCCTGGCATTCCTGCTTGCACTGTTGAGCAGCCAAGTGGATCAGGAAGCTGCCTCTAAAGGGGAAAATAATACCAAAAAAAAGGCATTTTTGAGACAAATCCCCTTCCTGCTCCTGGTGGTTCCATGGGAATGCCAGTGGAAGGAAGGGAATGGGAACAGGAATTCCCACCTGGGGCAGGGTGGGAAAAACAACCACAGTGGCAGTCTGGGGTTGTTTTGGCCACTTGTGAACCTTTTCTTAGTTGTGGAAAAGCTCAAAAATCCATGGGATCCGATGGAGTCAGCACTCAACTTCATCCTTTTTTATTTTACTGGAGAGGACTCGAAGTGACAGAGTTTTAATGCAGGATTTTAAGGAGGGCTGGGCTGGGTTATTCCAGATATTCCCAGCTGGAAATCTCCGATAGGTGAGAGTACTTCTGACTCCTGCAGGATTTTACAGTGAAACTCGTGGGAAGGCTTGGAGATTTCAGCATTCCCGGGAACGGGGTGTGCTGGGCCAGCACAGGGATGGTTTAAGGAATGTGTTTCATTTCCAGAGAAGCCAAGAGGGCACCACAGCTCCCTTGGGAACGCAGGGTCATTAAGCCACCATACCTAATAATACCATGACTTTTCCACGCCACACAACGAGGGCTCCTTGAAAAAATTCCATGGTTTGCTCTCAGCTTTGTCTTGGCTTGGGATCCGGGCACTGCTTAAAGCCCCTGGCTGGGAGCCACCTCTGGAGGGTGTAACAGAGCTTGGGATCGCTCAGGGATGGATCCCTCTGCTCCTTGCAGGAATTTCCCTTGCAGGAAATGTTCTGTGATTTATTCCGAATGCTGTTGTAGGATTCGAGGTGCTCCCACTCCTCACATCCTTTTCTTTTTCCCTCCCAAATCCATGGAGCCACCAGCAGCTTTTTCTTTTCTCCTGCGGCTCAGCCAGGGCTGTGCACTAATGTGCAAGTGATTAACTTGCAACCTTGCAGTGCCAAACTCTCCCAAGTTTTGTAGGCTGCCAAAACCGGGCTGTTCTCTTCAGGAGCTTTTGTATTCCAGCGTTAGGAATTCAGACAGCCTTTTCTTGCAATCACATCTTTGTTAGAAGCAGTTCCCTTCAACTCCAACAAAAAGCATTGTTGATGGTTTTCCATGGTTCTTTTGCTCTGGATTAAATTATTGGCACTGAATGAGGAGTTTAAACAACAACAATAACAAAAAAAAAAAAAAAAAAGTAACTTGGAATCTTTGCTTTATGTCCTGTTGTTTTGGGGTTTGGTATGTAAGGAGCTGCTTTGAGATTTAGAAAACCCTGAAGGTTTCGGGGTTTCATCATCCAGCCTTGGTGATGTTCACCTCTAAGTTAAAACTTCCAGAGCAGCAGAGGCACGAATTCAAACACGTTTGGAGAACCTCGCATTTGGGAGAGGAGGAGTGGGAAACTCGATATCCATTGTCAGCCTTTGGCAGAAGCTGCACATAACGCACATTCCTGTGTATTCCTGGGTTTCAGGAGGCTGGAACTCTGATCCTCAGGTCCTGCGGTGTTGTTTGTCTCCGGGATCAGATCGTTGCCATTAGAAGCTGTAAAAAGATACAAATGTTTTGTGGGTATTTTTGAAAATCCATGGGGGCAGCGTCGCTGCATTCCTGGGCTGATCCTTATCCGGCCTCTCTCAGGTGCTCAGTTACCCTCTGACCGCAGGCTCAGCGTGTCCAGCAGCAGGATTCCTCCTGGATAAATAAATTCCCAACAGGTGGCCAGCCCCTCTCTGACCGGGGTCAGCCAACATTGCTTTGTTGGACTCTGGAAACAGCCGGGGTCAAAATCCATGGGATCCCACGGAGTCAGCACTCGGCTCCTCCCTGCTGGAAGCCCAGCTCCAGATCGGTGCCTTTACATCAGGATTTCTTGTTAAAACCTCCCTCTTCTGTCTCATTTTCTGCCTCAGCATCCCCAGAGTGGTAAGAGGAGAAGCCCAACCTTTATTTTTGGTGCTGGTTGCCCGGTGTTTGCTGGCAGCTGGGTGTCCTTGGCATGGATTCTGCTCCAGTGCTCTCACTCATCCTCACTACAGTTGATTTTAAAAATCTTGGAACTCCTCAGCACCGATCAGGAGAGCCTAAAATTGATCCTGGAGTATTTTTTTTTTAATTATTCCTGCATTGTGTTTTTTGCTGTTTTATTCGAGCCTGTGTTCTGCACCCCACCACGGTGGTGAACTCAGATTAAACGCTGAGCAGAGCTCTGTGAAACCTGTAGTTTAACCTAATTCATTCCTGCAGCTCCTGCATTGAGCAGAGGCTGGAATTAACTCAGGCTTAAGGCTGAAATCACAACTCTGCAGAATAAACAGCACTTGAAATTTCACCGCAATAAAACCACGTTTGTCACGTGTGGAGCAGCTCAGCCGAGCATCCCGGAGCGCGCTGGGGCTGAAACCGAACACTCGGAGTGATACCTGAGCGTGGAAAACGAGTCCTTTTGTGACTAAAATTGTCGTTTCAGACCAGCTTTTGTCATTCAAGGGGTTGGTTGAGTGGCACGTTTTTGTTTTGGGATGAAAAGTGCATTGTTGTGTCCGGGCTTGCTGAGTTTGGCAGTTGGAAATGGTGATGTCTTCTTTTGGAGCAGATTTAGAGTTCTTAAATGATCATTTCTGAAAGGTCGCAGCACTGGTTGAGCACGGAGGAAGCAGAACTTTCAAAATTAGGTCTTGTGGGGTTATTCCAGATTTTCTTTTTGGCTGAAGGACAACAGATCCACATCCCCTTGGGGCAAGCAAGCAGGACTCTGAATTAGGAAGGGAGAAGCAGCACCAGGTGCTCCCTCCTGGCTCTGCCAGAGCTCCAGGACAGTTTAATCCCTGCCCGGATTCCCAGCCCGGCCTCATAGTTTGGATGTTTGCATCCACAAATAGTTCCTGTGCTATGTAAATACCAAACTGCCTCATTTTCGGGTGCCTTTGGGATCCTCTGGCTGAGCAGGGCAGGAACCCCGAGGTAGGGCTGTGCTTCTGAAGCCATTTCTGAAACAAAATCAACGTTGTTGGTTTTATTTTGTGGTTAAATCCCAGCAAACCCCCCCCTTTGCTGTGGAGATTAATGGGCTTTTCAAAGCGAGCGCCACAAATTAGGTAAATAAATCCTAAGCATCCTGTTTGGGATAATTAATACGAATCCTGCTGCACTGATGGAAGTGTTCAGCAGCCAGGGGAAGTTTGGGGCTGTGTTTCACCATTTGTCAGGAGTGCAGCAGCTGCTCCCAACATTCCTGGGGCACAGATCCCGTTCTTCCTGCAGGTTCAGGATTTACCAGCACGGCTTTCATTCCTGGGTGCTGCAGGAGCTTTTCCTGCCGTGGAATTCCCAGCACCAGGGTGTTCCTCACGTTTAATCACTCAGGACTGATTCCCTCAGTAGCTGCAGCACGTGGAGTTCAGCGGGTTTGGGTTAATTTGAAGAGTTCCTGAGCACAAACCCCTCTCCGGGGATGGCTCTGATGTTTCTGTCTTTCCCTTTCCAGAGGTTCACGCCACAGGGTTCAACTATCAAAATGAGGATGAAAAGGTCACTCTGTCCTTTCCCAGCACCCTGCAGAAAGGTAAGAGCCATTCCCCTGCTCCCTGCTGCCTGTGTTTGAGGGCTTTGCCCTTGGAAAGGCTGGAGTGGGACAGCAATTCCTTCCCTGGAATTCCTCACTGGGGGTGTCTGTCCACTCCGGGTCACTTCGGGAGCCTCTGGAATTGCAGATGTTGTCTGATTGATGGTGAAATTTGCCTCCAACCCCCGAGCAAAGATTTCCCTGCTGGTGGGAGGCAGGAGCAATTCCTGTGACTCCTCCTGGAATTACCTGGAATTACTTACTACTGGTTTTCCTCACTGTCCACCTTCGGATTCTTCCGAAGCCGCTCCAGCTCGGAGGAACCCCCATGGTCAAAACTCAGCTCCTCACTTTGGAGAAAGCTTTATTTCATCTGGATTTTTAAAATTTTTTAAAATTTCATCTGGATAAACACCAGTAAGAGATTGTGGGATGATGATGGAGCTGGAATCCTGCAGAACCTTGGCCGCCAAGCTCAGGTTTCCCTTTTTGCCCTGAGACATCGAGGGCAGAATTAATCCTGAGCCTGATTAAGGGCTTTGAACGTGGCCAGAGCTCCATCCTGGCTTTGAGGATTCCATAGGATGCCATTATTCCTTATATCCCATAAATTTTCCAAGGTAAGGATTGGAGAATGGAACTTCTAAGGTGGCTCCCTCCTGCTCGTGGCTCTGTGGTTAAAAGGATGCTTTCGGGAACAAAACCCACCCCAAATCCAGAATTTTTTTTTGTCACCTGCCAACCCCAGGGACCTGTGTGTTTGTGTTGCAGGGACAGGGACACTAAAGATAGACTTTGTAGGGGAGCTGAACGACAAAATGAAAGGATTTTACCGGAGTAAATACAGCACCCCCACCGGAGACACGCGCTACGCCGCCGTCACTCAGTTCGAGGTACGGCCTCTGCTTTCAGTTCCATTTTTATTTTTATTTCTAAACAAGATTTATGCTTCCAAAAGGCAAAGACACAACTTCCTACCTTCATCTGGACCCTCTGTATCAATTTAAAAAAATCCACGTTGTTTTTTACTCCTTGCCCCGGGTGTGGGGAATGGTGAAACACTTGGAGGTGAATGATGCCTGGATCTGCCTCTGCTCTGCTCGCTCACCTCAATCCACGATTTTGGGGGTTTTCCTTGGTTTTGAGCTTGTTTATTCCTTGGTCTGGGGTTTTTTTTCATTGGTTTTTGGGGTTTTCCTTGTTTCTCGGGGGTTTTCCTTGTTATTTTGGGGGTTTTTCCTTGGTTTTTGGGCTTTATTCCTTGCTTTTGCATTTTTTTCCTTGTTTTTTTTTTTGTTTTTCCTTGGTTTGGGGGTTTTATTCCTTGCTTTTGGATTTTTTCCTTGGTTTTTTTTGGTTTTTCCTTGCTTTTTTGGTCATTTTTCCTTGTCTTTTCCATTTTTTCCCTTATTTCCTCACTGCCCTTTACCTCAGGGCTTCAAGGTCAGTAAATCCTGGATCTGGCAAATTCCTCCTGCAGGTGTGGGATTCATCCTCCACCTACAGCAGCTGAAACACT
>VZRO01005786.1:95339-229310 GCA_013397915.1 Daphoenositta chrysoptera | reverse complement strand
AGCAAGCGACTCTTGTGGGTGCCCGGTGCTGGGCCATTGTCAAACCATGACAGTCATTTAAGTGGAATATCCATTCGTACTCTCACGCTGCTAACGGAAACATCCATAGTCAGCACCATGACTCGATGTATTAGCACAATAAATCCAGTTCAGTGGGTAATTTCTGGATTTGAGAATCTGAGTCTGAATAGATCTGCCTTGGTATTAGTCGGTCTAATGATTCATCTTCACTGAGATAACAAGAACAGGCTAGTGCCTTTCAAACTGAGAATTTAATTCTGCTCCGGGTTAATTTTCTTCTTCTTCAAGAATGAGTCATTGCAGATTATCTCTTTGGTGTGGTTTACCTTGCTTTCTACTGATATCTGCCCTAAATGACACAAACCCATGGTCAAGATTAAAAAAAAAAAAAAAACAACAAAAAATGCTTCTTTATTTCTACTGTATTTAGAAGTAATTCATAAACTATTAGCACCTTTATACCAGCATACCTGGAACGACTCATTTTGGCGGATAAACCTGTGCTTACAGGGATATATCTGAATTTGAAACAAACAAACAAGCAAAATATCCATACTGGTATAAAAGCAGTCTGGAGCAGGCTTTGGGAATGTTAAAATGCATTAGGAGAGATTCTAGTGACAGGTGCACCAAAGCCAGTGAGAACTGCTAATTACAACTTTTCAGGAGAGACAAAAGAATAGGCAAGATATTACACGAAAATCATAAACCAAATGTAAATTTAGAAATAAAATATGTGGAAAAAAAAGACCAAAAGAGTCAAGCTTTTCTTATGCTACATTATGTTAACTACCACTTGCAATTGTTATAAATGTCACTTGCAGGCTTCCAGCTGTTCTGGAATGGGTTTGTTTTTAAAGCACTGACTGAATAGAATAATTGTTTTGTAACGTTGAACTGTATGGAGTGTTGGTTTTGCTTCTGCTTTTTAATGTATTTAACTGAACAATCAAATAAACATCCCTCAGATACCCGCAATGTGACAGGAAATACTCACTCTGAGTATCTAAAGATTCCTATTCACTTCAGTGATTTGTCTAAGCTGTAAATTTCCATTGTGCTGCAGATAACTCCTTCGCTTCTGACCAAGTTAAAGCACTCATGATTCAAGACTTGTGTAGGTTTTAGCTATTGTTCAGCAGTTATTTTTCTATTAAAAAAAATTCTTTATGTTTTTGTACAATGTTATTATGTACATTACAGTCTCCAACTTTGGCAATACACTTTCTTAATTAGTATAGTACTTTCAAGCTGTAAGTTTGGTTTTATGACCCGCTTCGATGATGTCATCCATAAATTCCCCTTCTCCCTTTTATTGTTGTATAAGCTGGGTGGCCTAAGGCCCTGATTCTCTTCTCATGTTGGTTTTATTCTGTGAAATAAATCTAATATCTTCAGGGAAATTATTTGTGATTTAAACCCACAGCAGAGGAAAGCCAAAGCTTCAGGTTACAGCAGTACAATCAAACACAATTGAATTGTAGTGAATTAACAAGCTGCCTCCTGTCAGCTGAGCAGCTACAAGTATCCAGGAGCATGTTTTTAGATCAATTAATTACGAGGGAGTATAACTTAGCTTAAATGAATGAATGAGGGTGAAGACAACAGAAGGTATCAGGAAAAATAACTTTTCTAGGCTGTTTAGTTCTTGACTCTAAGGTGTAGCTGTAACCAAAAGCTGTGATCTCCACTCTGGGAGCCAGGCTTTTACAAGCCTGTTGCTCTCATCCTGGCGCCAGGTTCCTCCATCACCATGTTATAGGCTCCCATTTTACAGCCAGGAGAGGCAAGCATCCATTTTTAAACTGTGATTTATATGATCTGTATTATTAGATGATTATTTTTTGATGAGATTAATTGCATCCTAGAGCATATTAACTATGTTAAATATACTTCTGGTAACTGTCTAAGGAGAGAAAGCTGACTGATTTAAACGCAGAGTTATGCATTGCCACCTGTTGAATCCCACCTGAGTCTCATATAAGCAGGCTTTATTTACTCAACATAGTAACTGAGACTGAAGTAAGGAGCAGGCTTGCTTTGATCTCTTTTCTGGCTATTCAGGGAGGTATTTGTGGTACCTAGTTTTAAACATCTAAAATGTAATGATGGGCTAGCAAAGACAAGCTTAGCAAGGTGTGTAGAATCCCTTTACAAAGGGAAACAGCCTCTTGTAGAGGTAAAAAAATGTTGTTCCTTTATATATATATATATATATATGTTTCTTTCCTATATAATGTAGGGTATCATACTCCAGAGGTACCTTTTTCTACATTGACTTAAAATGGTAATCTGGATAATTGGGTCAGATGGATTGAATTGATGGATTGAACACTGGGGAAGAGGAATGTTCTAGCATGTGGTAACTGAGAAGAAACACACTTCAATTTTGCTTTATTTGTCCCGTCTTTGCCTCGTCTCATGCAGATTTTTCTCTCTCCACAGGTTGAGTGGAGGACCATAACTTTCTCATTCTATGTAAAAATGAGAAAGTACATGCAGTTAGCAAAGTTTTTTCCAGTCAGGAAAATTGTAATTGTAATGATCAAACATGGCACTGTGTTTGTGACCAAAGGACGTCCTACCCCTACAACCTCTTTCCTTTTCCAGTTCTCTGATGGCTTTGTCCTAAGATAAGAACACCACACTGGTATTTCTGGAAGAACTGTCTGGATGTTCAAAGAACCAATGCATTCCAGAAATGGGGAAGCTGAGATGATTGCGATTGATTTTGATGCACATCAACCTGCAAAAGGGTGTAAAATGCTGCTGGAGTCTGGGCCGTCCGGTCTACCAAGGTTTCAGGCAGCTTCCACGTAGATCCCCCTCCCTACGTCCAGCTTGAAGAGGGAAACACTTTTGGATGGGTGAATATAAAGCACTAAGGTCCATTCAAATACAGGCAAAAAATCAGGTGGCTACCTCGGTGATTTATTGCTGTGTAATTGTGAACTCTGCCAAGCCAAAGACCATAAACCTTTGGCTTTGCAGAATTTCTAGATGAACCTGCTTATATTATAACCTATTAGACATAGACCGTTGGCCAAATCTGAAACTCAGTGGACTGAGCCACAGCTAGACTTCTCTGAGAAGTTTAGGAAGCAAGTGGGTCTCACTAAAGCTCATGACTCAATAGGAGGGACCACAACTGGATTATATTAAGATTCATTGTAGCAGATGATGAGTTGTATAGATAACTGCATTGGCAATATTTAGGTACTGTATTAGCAATAAAGTTAATCATAATCATCCACACCATCACTGAGAACTTCTTGTGCCTGGCCAGGAACCTTCTCTTGACTTCTCTGCTGCAGGCACACAGCATTGACCTGGCATGCCCTGATAAATCTGGTGAGTTTCTTGCCCTGGTCCACAACTCTTTCTCCTACATCCAGCTAGAACTTACAGGAAAAGTAACAGCAAACTGGTAACAGATATAGTCAAATGAATAACTCACTGTGCAGAGGAAAAAAGACATTGCAGGCAGCAAAAGTCCAAAATCAATAGAAAAAGATAGTGCACAATCCTGCATCCCTTACACATGTAGTTTCTAAAGAGTTGCAAGACCAGGACTTTTAAAATTAATGACAACTCTTAAATTTAAGCTCTATAGAGTCATGAAATCAGTAAACAAGAACTGTGTGTTGTGAAAAGGGAATTTGAATTATAACTTCACTTTGTAGTTTGCTCCATCACAAACAGCTTTAGACGCAGCAGTAAAACATCATAATCTCATATTTTCTCCATTTTAGTTTTCTGCATTCAGTAATCCAGAAAACTGCTTTTCTAGAGTATGTAGTATGGCATAAAAACTTGAATTTCCATTCCCCAGTTTTATTGTGTCCTCAGCTTCAGGAGGAAATAGACTAGAGAAAAAAAAACTTAGCTAAGATATACTGTGCAGTTTTGTTTATCTACCTGAGCATAAGCATTATATTCTAGGGTTTTGTCCTTTTTAATTTATTACTTGTAAATATTTTGAATAAACTCTAAGGAAAAATGTGGGAAGCTCACAGTGTCAAAAGCTATAAGAAAAAAAAAAAAGTGTTTGTTTTATTTTAAACAGAGAGATAAAGTCATGATATATTTGTGTGTATTTGCATTTTATGTGTGTTTGTAAAGCACATAAGACAAATGCAGCCTTCATGTTGATAGGGATTGATTGGGTATTACTACAACAGTCGGGACATGACTAGCAGTAAAGGATTATCAGCAAACAACAGTCTAGCAGAAGTAGTCTTGAATTAAATGGCATGCAAATCTCTGAAGTGGACTGTGAGTATAGAAGGCAATCATTAAAGATGAGAAACTCTTTAATGGAGAGGCTCATAGGAGAAGTTTCTTCATATATCTTCTAACTTTCTGGTTTTAAATGTTCATTTGTGGTAAATAGAGGTTTCTTTCTTCTTCATAAAATTTCAGTGTTGTACTGTTCTCTTATCAGTAACAGTTAAGTATAAAAACACAATGAAATAAACTATAAACACTTGTGAAGAGCTATGGTCCCCACAGCATAGCCTGTGTGTGCATGATTCCTCTTAGAAACATCACTCAGAGGTTTACACTTCTTATGCAATTACAATTTCATTTGAATTTTATCTTTTCAATGACTGTTCCATTTTAGGATGCTTCTTTCAGATAATAGCCACTCTGTGCCTTGACTCAGGGACTTCACAGTTGCACATATCAACCTGCTGCACCTTGAGGTAGTTCAGCTCAGAGAGGCCTTTCTTTCTGCCTTTCTGCACATCATACTGGGTCGTAGGCTGGAGTTGCACTTGCCTAGGGTTAGACTACGTCTAAGATGTTCTTTGGTACTGCTATGATTGAATGTGTTTCTTAAACAACTCTTTAGAGATGTGATAATGCCTATTCCAGTAGATATTATGGTGCTCTTCTTCTCCAGGAACATCCCACAGAAGGGATTATATCAATACTCTCATTTTTATCTGCAGAACCTAGCAACTTACTACTGGCCTACATTTGCAGAAGTTTACTTGTTCCACTATTCTTTTCACCAAGTTAACAGGTGTAGGCAAAACTCCCAAAATAGCTATTCCTGTTTTCTTTCTACATAGTGGATAGACAGAGAGAAAATTCTTCATAAGGAACACATAAGAAATTAATAACCTCCATTAAATATCTTAATTGATTGAGAGTATACCTTTGCATTTTCTTTACTAGACTTATTTAAAAGTACTAAAAGAGAATCTTATGAGATTGGAATTATTACTATTGTTTGGGCTCATTTATTGCAGGTACAAGTTTTACAAGTATTTGTTGCTGTGGTCTATTTCCAGTTCTATTGACAGAAGCCGTCTTGCCCAAGAGGAATAATGTTTCAAAGTGTTCAATGAAATCTGGAAAGTTATGGTGCATTTTTTGTCATGCTGTGCTCCCTATCTTTTCTACTGAGCAGTGTGCAATGGTGGATCTACCAATTTACTCTTTTCAGCTTTTCTGCCTACTCACATAAATAGTACATGTGAGGAGAGGAAGAAGGCTCAACTCACAAGAACTACAGAGAAGAAGGTGTGCCCATCTCAGAAAGGGATTTGGGAGTGCAATATTTGAAAAGCGACTACAGACTCCTCAAAAGAAAAAATAAATTATAGAAAGGACTCTGACATTACCTTTGAAAAAAGGCTCTGAGACTTAGAAAAACACCTAAACTGATAAAGGTAGAGGAAAGAGAAGCTAGCAGTTCTGATTCTTTTGCTGCTTTAATCCTGACAGCATCTTTTCCATTTCATCTAATAAATGCCTGGATTTTCTGAAAACTTTGCTACTCTAGCTTCAGTAAAATTACAGTAGTAGAATATTTGAACACATTTCTCTTAGGTTAAGCTTTTTCACAAAGAAGGGAACATCATGGTAAATGGAAACAAATACGCTCAAGAAATAATAAAATTTAAGCTCCAATTTTAATTTTCACAAAAAGAAATACTAAAACTTAAGTACCTAGTAACAGCACTAAACAGAAACAATCATTACAGGTTGAGATACCTCTCTGTAAGATGCACTCCCTTCCTTGTAGGTTTTGGCTACTTATTTTAAACACACATACCCAACCACACAGACACAATGCTCCTACATGAAGCTGCAGTAGACTGAGCCTAAAAACTTCAAGGAAAATATGAGTCAGGCCCACGAATCAAATTCAGATTTTGGAAAATAGCTGACAGTGTTTAGAACTGAAATCACAACTTAAAACCTCCCAGATACCATGGAGGTTCAAAATTCAGATTTTTTCCCCTGGTCATAGAAGGTTTTTGAAAGACTTAAACAGACATTTAATATTTTACTGAGAAAAACCAATCTGCCTTGCAAAGGTCAGAATTATATAATGTTTATGATTTTCATGTACGCTAATTTCTAATTGTAGCTCATCCCAGGTTTTCAATTTTTTTTTTTTTTCTGAGAATTTTCCTCCATTTTTCTTCAGGGTTCCAGAATCCTACTACTTTTCTCACTTTCAGATCTCACATGCTTTTTATCTTCTATATTAGAAAAGACACTCTGCTGGTGAATCTAACTGCTCATCAACTCTATTTCATGTTTCCTCTTTTAGTTAAAGTTGAAACCTTTTCCCACAAATTGTTCAAAAGGTAGTTTTGATTTTCTTCTTGCCTACATTTATTGAACAAGCAGAGAAGAGTAAGTCACATAATCCTTGACATGTAAAATAATATTACAAAGGCTTTGAATTATAACCATTTGCTCTAGTCAGAGCTATGTCAAAGTATGTCTGCCACTGATGAAATGCTTCATTTTTATCAGAATCTAAAGCAGAACTTCCTAAAAATTTCTCTTAGAGAGTGTAATCATATTGCATAAGGCACTACTCAAAATGGTTTCTCTGTCCCATCAAGATCTTCACATTCAACCATCACCTTCCAGCAACTTCACACTTAATATGCTCAATTTTATTTTCATGATGTGAAGGTTTCAAAATTTCCCCTCTTTGCACATGTATAATTTAGACTGTTTAGGTTGGATATTAAAGCCTAGGTCTGTTTTTGTGAACATGTGTTGCATAAGTGGGTTAGTTGGAGTTTACCAATTTACTTAATTTGACTACGTACCCCCTGAGTTTAGGTTTACTTCATTGGACTATTCTCACTTGTCTTTAAACTATTCAACTTGAAGAATGTCTGACAAATCCCTCAGAGTGAAGGATGTCAAACTGCACATATGAAAATTCTGTGGCACAAAAAGTAAACCAGAGTTCAAAACCAAGTAAGATGTTATTTCACAAATATTGTTTAAACAGGTTAAAAAAAGCAATATACTGTATTAAGATCACAGTGAAGTAAAACTGTAGCCTACTACCATGAAGTGATAGGTATAGTGAATACAATCAGTGATGTTGATCCTCCCCCAAAGTTCACATCTGACCAAGCAGCACTAGTTGCAAGGTAAACAACTGAGCCTTCACCTTGAACTCCTCCTTTCCTTTTGAAAAACAAGCTCCATTCTCACAACACCCATGCTTGCACTCTACAAAATCCCATAATAGCAACAAGTTGATGAGTGGAATTGGCCCTAAATTGTGCTGCTTGAATGGCAAGACCAAGCTGGAAATAAAGTTATGGACATAAATCGACCATGACAGCTGACTTGGCAGGTGAGAGCCTGGAGTTCTGACCCTGGGTCACCTATGAAGTGTTAACACAGGTTTAGTAATCTTGAGCAGAGAAAGGCAAGGTTTTTATATTTTTCAATGGGTTTTTATTATTAGATGTTTCAAATCTACATATAACACAGAGTTACTCATTGTTTTCAGAAGCATGGATTTTAGCTGACATACATCTAATCACTGGTATGTCAGAACAGTCTGAAGAAGTCAGCTTAATGTCCCTTGTGAGATTTTTATTTTGGAAAGACATCTTCTACCACACTTCAGCCTAAAATCCAGCAAAAGGGAGTAAAGAATTTCTAATTCCTTCAAATCTTGATCTCTGTAATTATTGAGAACAACCCAAGAAATGCTTTGTTTTATCTGTGGTCTGATATGCAGATATTCTTACAAACAGGCTCAAAAGAGCAAAATAATACAGAAGAAGAAAGGAGAGATAACAAAGGTTACTATGTCAACAGATGTATTTTAATACTATTCTATGTAGTTGTTTATAAGATCAATCAATCTTTTAACAATCTTTTTTGTTAAAGAACAGGATTCAATTTTCATGCACCGAGAAACCTATTTTTCTTTAAAATGTGTTAGTGCTGAATATCGTTACTGAAGAACAAACATATAATTTCAGTCCTGACTTTATATAACTTTATTGACATTGGTTTCCTCTATTGCTTTGGCAGTATCCCTTCATATACTGTTGTCATTTTGAGGTGCTCCCATAAGCAGTAGCATTACTGTCATCTAGCTGAATTCTTTAGCAGGTATGCAAGTGCATGAGCAAACCCCAAACATACCTTAGATGGAGATGCCCTGTTGTGATGACTGTGTATTTATGTTTTGATCAAATTCATCAAAAGAGAGAATTTATTTTTTATTTAAATACTGAAGACAGTGGGAAAATTATTAAGTGTTTTGAATCTGAGATAAATGTCATGTTAAGATGGAACGTTACCAAAATCAAAATGTTTTGACACAAGGTTTTATAGGCAGTCCTGGGCTCGCTCTCAGCCCAAATGTGGTACAGGCCAGATGCTGATGAAGTACACCACGGACATGCACCTTGTTTTATGAGGGGTTTATGAGCCATGTCCCCAGGTCCAATTCTGCAGGTGGTCTGGC
Source organism: Daphoenositta chrysoptera (assembly GCA_013397915.1). Lineage (NCBI taxonomy): Eukaryota > Metazoa > Chordata > Aves > Passeriformes > Daphoenositta > Daphoenositta chrysoptera. Next base: position 220,531 of record VZRO01005786.1, on the reverse strand, counting down.
CCATGGGGAATCTTGGTTTCCAATGACTGGCAAGAGGCGTCCTTGTGGAAGGGGACACATCCTGTCAAAGGATCTCTGGATGTCATCCTCTGCAAAAGGAGACAGCAGGGAACCTGAAATATCATCATCCACTTTCACTGAAGTGGACATGCTCTGTCACCTTTCTTCCTTTCAAATTTCAGTGTTTTCTGGATGAAAGATTTCAATTTTCTAAAAGCTAAGGCAGGTTTTGCTCCACTTCTCCTCTTCTTGTATGATTCTGAGGGACATTTTTTGTATGTTTTTCCTCTTAATTGGGATGAAACCATTTTTTTAAACTTATAAATATTTTGTGAAATAAAATCACTAAACTTCGCTTCTAAATGTTTTACCTAAGCTGTTGTGTCTTATTTTATTCTAATGCATGACTAAATAATTTCTTTGACTATTTACATTAAAGGGTAGTTTATAGATATCTATGAAGCTGTTATTATCTAGGCAACTGTATGTTTTGGTTTTTTTTGGTTTTTTTTGTTTTTTTTGCTTTGACTATTTTAGGAATTGTAATATTATTGGACAGTGAGGCATTCTCCTTCTCTATCGTCTTTATGACCCATTCAATTGCCTTTAGCTTTAAATAGACCAAGTGGAAGAAAAAAATCTTAATTTTACTCTGCTGGAAGGCCATGGAGGTGGTGTTTCCCTGGGTATAAGAAGTGCACTAGTCACACTCTGTCTCTGGAAAGCAGGTGATTTGCTCAGCTGTTGCAAAGATGTAGTTTCGCTCCTACCAAAAATTCCTGTTAGCATCCACTCTTTGGACAGGACAGGAAATTTTTTATTTTTATTTTATTTTTGGTTTTTAAATATAAAATACAGACAACTCCACAAAATATTACGCAATTTATACATATTTCAGAAGTTAAATATGTGGAGGTTGTGATAAAGCACATATTAGTGCTTTATTAATATAGATGTTGGCTTGCTTATTGGCATAGTGTTGGGGTTTAAGTATTTCTCTGTAGGGATCTTTCAAACAGGAGGATGGAAATAGTACAATAAAGTCACCTGAGAGTGAACACTTGGTATTTGTTTGTGCACAGGATGCACAGGACAGCACACAACTGCTAACTCTGGGTCTTTGGTCTGATTCTTGTTTAGACCAGAAATGTAATTTGAAGAGAAGGACGAAAGGTCTCTAGAGCTGTTAAGAAACAGACCTGACAGATTTTCATGGAACTTTTTGGGCAGAGAAGGCAGAAATCAGACTCACTTGAGTTTTGGACACAAAATTCCTTTGGACATCTGGGGGCACCTGTCCTTAGGTGAGAGTACTGCAAGTAATACATCTTACTAAAAACATAAAATATGTATTTCCCTGTATAAATTTGCTGCCCTGGCTGATTCAGGTGGCCGTGATAACTGTTTCCCTGGATCTCAATGCCAGAAGGTGAGAAATTCAGGTAGCTGGTGAGAAACTCAGGTAGCTGGTAGGACCAAACCAGTTACTACAGCAAGTTTTACAGGTTATATAGCCAAATCGTGGGACAAGAGGCTGGAGAGAGGCCCTGTGGAACTGGCCCTGTGTCTGGGTGGATGACAAGGTGAACACTGTGTCCTGTAGTGTGTCCAGTGTGTCTTCCAAGTGTGGCAGCCAGGAGGGCCAACCCTGTCCTGGGGGCATCAGGCACAGCATGGCCAGCCGGGCAAGGGAGGGGATTGTCCCCTCTGCTCTGAGCTGGGGCGGCCTCACCTCCAGTGCTGGGGGCAGTTTGGGGTGCCACAACGTAAGGAGGCAATAAATTTATTACGGTGTATGCAGGGGAGAGTGAGAAAGAAGATGGTGAAAGGACTGAAGGACAAGATTTACAAGGGAAGGCTGAGGTCATTGGGTTTGCTGAGCTTGGAGAAGGCCGAGGGTTTGCTCTCCTTGCTTTCTCAAGGGATACAGAGGAGGGGGCGGTGCTGATCTCTCTCTGACGACCAGTGATAGGACATGAGGAAATGAATGGAATTAAGCTGTGTTCGGGTAAGTTCTGATTGGACATTGGGAAAAGCTTCTTCATTGAGAGGGTAGCTGCCCACTGATACAGACTCTGTAAGGAAGTGGTCATGGGACCAAACCTAAGTTCAAGGAATGTCTGGACAATATTTGTTGTCATAGGGTTTAGTTTTAGACAGTCCTGTGGGAAAGAGAGTGTTGGAATTGGTGATTCTTATGGATCTCCCAGAATTTAAGATATTCTGTAACTCTATGATTCTAGGTAAGTGTCAACAGGAGCCAAGGAACGCAGACAGAGATGAAGAAAGAGAGAAAAGGAGGTACACTGGTACAGACCCCTGTGAAAATGCAGCAAAGGTGAGAAAGTCAAATTTCAATCTGGGCACATGGATCTTGCTAAAAGTGTGTCAGCCTTGAATTGTTAGGTACTTAAAGTTCCTATACAATATTAGCTTACTATGCTGAGAAAATAAAGTTACAATATTTCACTGAGATAAAGCTAGGGACTTAGTCTTGAACTTTGGTTTAAGCCCCTGGTTTAAAATGAAATACCTACATTTCCTTTAACTTAGCTAAACCTGAGCTGACTGAAAACGAAATGTGTCCCCGGCAAAGACAGCAGCATAATTCCTTTGTATGACAATGTGTACAGAAATTGATTTGCCTTAAGAGGGCAGACCAGTCAGACATCTAACCTCAGGACAGATATTTGAGTGGTTTTTACTGTTATTTAATATTTATCTAAACTTTGGATTTAAAAGAATATTTTAAAAGATACAGCATTTGGGCTGAAATGTTCTAAGAATGTTTTAAATGGCCGTATTTACTCAGATAATCAATACAACAACTTTTACTTCCCCTTGTAGAGTGGCTGGCAGTGTAGTGCCATGCATATAATTCCTCCAAGAATACCACATAAAGTTATTTCAAATAAAAATAAAACATAGTTTAAAGAGTAATTTAAATTATTTATCAATATAATTAAACTGTATTAATGCCCTTTATTATCCATATTAAAAATTCACAAGGATTTTCATCCCTTTCATCTTTATTAGATGTGTCATAACTGGTTACGTATTTTCATGAACTATTGATGAATGTGAAATGCTCAAAAGCAATTTTTCCCTTTTAGTTATAATGACTATATGGGGAGTATATTAATATTTGAACAAGTAGTTATATTTCTAGTTAGTATAATTTCTAGTACTTTTCCTTAGCATGCAGTACAAAGGCAACATCCTTAATGCACAAAGGCTGCAACTACTTGTAGCTGAAAAAAACTTTTATGTAGTATACAGCATAATTACCCATGCCTCCTTATCTCATAAAAGTAATAGTATTATAACAATATAAATTGAGTGGGGGCCATTGAAACATTATGATAAAATGGCAGCAGTTTCAATGTTAGAGGCAAGTTCATGGGGATGTTGATTTTTTGTATGAAGAATTTAGGGGTCTTCTCCCCTAAATTGAAGTATTTCCTCTTTTAAGTTAAACTCATCATTTGGAGAGTTAATTACCTACCTGCAATAGAAGGATGGCAACATAAAAATGAAGTAGGTACTTAAGAAAGACTTGTAGTAGGAATTTGGAATATAGGCCGACTCAGATAAATTTTTCAATTTTATTTTTATTTTATGGGGTTTTTTGTTTGTTTGTTTGTTTGTTTTACTTCCAGTTCTTTATCTCATCTTATTTTATAACCTGGATATTGAGAAAGTGTTTTTAGACCATAGACATCTTCAGATGCTTTTGACAGTTAGTGTTTCAAGAGCTCTAAATCATTTATGCTGCCTTATGCTGACCAGTGCATAAATGTAGTAGATCATACCTTCCTGAATTGCTTAATTGCTTTAAGAAAACCCATCCTTAAACAGCCCAAATAAAGAGTATGAATGTAGATTATTCCTAAGTGTCAGTGTTTTGACCTAGAAACTTTGAAAAAGAAAGAAAATACTGAGTGCTTAGAAAGTGGAAGTAATTATGCCTCATTAACACCAAGGCAATTTGGTTTTTAAGCTACAACGACATTAGACAACTAAAATAAAAAAAATACAATAAAATTGGAATTGGAGTGCTCAGACAACAATATTCTTCACTACCTTAACTCAAATTTATTTATTTCCTGGTTTAGGGGCAGAAACTGAATTGTGTTATTCATTTGCATAAATGAAACATAGGACTAGTCACTGCTCATGTACAGAGGACCTAAGGAGTTGCCTAACTACCTGCAGTACAAAACATTGCTTTCAAAAGGACATTTTATATTTTTGCCTCTAGATGTGCTGCAAAATTCAAACACAATAACCTCACATTGATGACATTAAAATCTGCAGTTATAATTTCTTCATTAAACACAGTAATGAAAAGCAGGAATGCACAAAGTTTTGAAGCTATTTTTATAAAAGTTCATGCTGATTGGAATTTAGATAAATAATTTTAACAATGAATTAAATCTCTTTGACCTGAAATATTCTATATTGGTGTAGGGAAAGCCAGGCAAAAATAAGACATGAGTAAGTTGGAAAATGGTATCAGTGAGAAGCTGGGGGTAAAGCAGTATGGACTAGCTGCTGGATTTAACTCTATAATTATTTAAATAATAAAAAGATAAATTTATCTCCCATATTTTAAATTTTTACAGTAGTATTCAATTTGGTTTTTTTCTTAGAAAGATATCTCAGTGAAAACTTAATTAATGCAAAAAGGAAAAAAAAAAAAAGAAAAGAAAAGGAACAAGAAAAAAACAGTTATTAGACAAAAATTATTCTAGAAGTGGACAGTAACACCAGTCAGAAACTCAGACAGTAAAGAGAGGATTGGAGCCTATTCCTCCAGAGCAGCAATAACTGTCTTAGTTTTTCTCTCTCTTTCAGGATCCTGCCTTACAAACCCAACCTCAGTAAAGGAATTCCCTCAGACAGCAGTCTCTTTCATTCCTTAGATGTGATTTATCTGCAGATCCAGTCCACTGTGCAATGAACAAGTCAGAGATCTTGAGGAAAAATAGTAAATCATAATATAATTAAAGATGGTATCATAAGCCACAGGCAACAGAGCCAAATGAAGGCTTCACAGAAAACATTTAGATATTTTGGAAGAATGAAGAAATTCTTTTCTGTGAGGGTGGTGAGGCACTGGCATAGGTTTCCCAGAGAAGATGAGGATGTGCCATCCCTGGAAGTGTTCAAGGCCAGGTTGGATGGGGCTTTGAGCAACCTGGTCCAAGGTGTCCCTGCCCATGGCAGAGGGGCTGGAACTAGATGACCTCTAAGGTCCCTTCAAAACCAAGCCATTTTATGATTCTATGATTTATTTTGCCAACTGAAAGATTTCTCAGGCCAGAGAAAACAAGTAACTAAATACACTCTTTAGTCTGCAGACTATTCCACAATACAGTAAGTATTCAAAATAATATTCACTCCTGGGAAAAATATGACACATTATAATGTGCTCTTTGGATTCACAAAGAAAAGATGCTGCTGCCAGTATTTTATCCAAAACATAAAATAGAGTGTGTACAGCTCCCAGAAGACAGCATTTAAAAGGAAATACTTAAAACATCAAAATCAAAAGTACATCAAAAGGCAAACGACAACCTATTTGTCACGGCAGCCCATCCATAACCTAATTGGGTGACAGATTCATCCAGAGGAAACTTGAAAGATGCTTACAGAAATGTCTGATGGAAATCTTTTGGGAGATGGATGCGACTTTTGGAAATACAGACTTTATGGCTGGAAATTGGACTTGCTGTGATTGTTGTCCAGAGATAAGATGGCTGAAAATATGGTTGGGTGTTGTACAAATAGAATCCAATTTCTTCAGGAGTCGCAGCAATTTAACAGTATGTTGACTGGGAGGATATAATGACAATATAAAGCCTCACGGAGTCTTTTTGAGAAAAAAATCATAAAAGGACTTTGCTGAGTCATTCAATTTTTAAGAGTACCATCTAGAACTCTTTGCTTATTTTTATGAATACACTGAAAACAGTGCATGCAGTCTATAAAGGGCTTTAGAACCCTCTAGCCTAAAGATGTAAATGCATTATTTCTAGGGAATTGTATGTGTTCAGTAAAATCATCTTGCCTAAGATGTTTGGTTATCTTCAAATTTGTTTTGTTTTTGTTTATGTTATACATACCGTTATTTGAAATACTTTTCAATTAAATGCAGAAAGTTACTTCATGGCCTCATCTTTATCATAAACATTTTTCTCAACAGATGAATTCTCAGAATTCTCATCTGGATGATGAATCAATGTTTGGAAAGTTCTTAGAATATCTTTTTTAAGCACAGTGAATACCATAAGAAGTTATATATTGTGATGTCTCCCTGGCTGTTCATTAGAGCACTTTGAAGGAGTGGAAAATTGTTGTTTGAAGACTTGATTTCAAATGTAGTTTACCAATTACATCTTATGAAAAACAAAACAAAACAAATCAAAACAAAACAAAAAAACCCCAAACATGAGGTACTGGATAAGCAGGATTTGCCTACCTCTTTTTTATAACACTGTGATTAAGGAAAACCATATGATGAGGTAGATTGACTGGAATGAATTAATGCACAATCTGGCTCCTTATGCAGCCTTCTAAGGCCTGAGAAAAAGCACTCTAAGTGTCTGTGAACTGGAATGAGAAAGGAGGATACCATGGGGTCACTGACTACATTCTCACAGAAGCAGGCTAGGATGGGTGGGCTGTTCTCCTGCTACACACACGCTCCCTGATCGATCCCCCATGTGCACGTGGCAAGACGTAGACACTTGCTGCTCAGCCATGGAGACTGTCGCTGGCTGCATAATATTTTTTTTTTTTTTTGTGCCCTCTGTGCAGGATCTCCCACCACAACTTTTTCAACTCCTTTGCATGGAGTGTAAAAATATTGTCCTAAACCCGTGATCAGAAAAAGAGAGGCGGACTCTTCCTACTCCTGCAGGAAGAACCTAAGCTTGTCACTGAGGATTTATCTGAAATCCAATTCACCCAACTGATATGCAGTAGCATAAATTGTTTAAATTGGTTTCCACAGAGCCACTGTATCCTGCTACAGTGTACTTACTGACAGCAGGTTAAATTTGCTTGGAAATCGAAAGTACAATCCACATCCTTCATGCAATGCAAAACATTGTGCATATTTAATGAGCTAACATTTTATATCCTCACTGTGTAAATGGAACCTTTAAGGTTGATTGAAATATGATTTAAATGTAAATCTGTCTGCCTACATTTTTATATTTTAAAATAGCATTAAATACTCTTTACAGCTATTCAGCCTAGCTCGTTCCCTTGTAGAGGGGAGATAATTATATATAATTTTTGTGTGAAATTTCATCTGAACTACCTCATTTTCTGAGCAGGTACAGCAGATATATTAAAGCACATCAGAAATTATTCCCTTTGTTGCAACATAAAATAAAACTGTGATGTGAAATTTGATACAAAGACTTGGTTGGGCTTGGTTTTCATGTATCCTGCTGTAATTTTGGAGTGCAAAACAATTGAAAAACAAACGAACAATCCCAAAGTAGTTCTGATTGCAGAAAGTGAGGCTTTGACATGTGTTTGCTCAGCAGTGGGTACAGTTGTTGCACTGTTGTTATTCTGCAAGTGGTCTTCATGGGAGGTAAGGTACCATGTTTGCTTTCATCCTCTGAAGGTTGTGTCTGATATTTCACCTTTCCAAAAGTCTTTCGTGGAGAATTATGAAGGTAAAAAATTGCATGTAAGTGAAACAAAATTTCTCTCTGCGGGTTACTTAGAATATAAATAACAATCTATACTTAGGAGCATAAGGTAGATTGGAATGGGAAGAGTAACTTTTGTATACAGGCTGCCTGACGGAGTGAATTCCATCATTTCTGAAAACAATGAATCAGCCCTGTCATGACTGAATCCCTGGAAATCCAGCATCTGTCATTCAGGAACCTCTTTTTTTTCCCTGTTATCGCTCTACAGATTGGTCTTCCTGGAGAAGGCATAAAATTTCTTCAGAAGAAGTGTATTATCTCCTCAATGGGAAATAAAACAGATGTCTTAGAGGTAGTCTTGAAAACCCTTTGCTGCTTCAGATAAGGATGTTTCTTGTTTCAGCATTTCTTTTCTGTTTAGATGCTTCATATTACTTTAAAAAATTCCTTAGAAATAAATGACCATTGAAAAATAATCCTAGGGGAAAACATATGAATCTTAAGAGAAGTTTCTGTACATTTTCTGATTTTGTCAGCCTCTTAAAAATGTTTCTTTTTGTAAAGTAAGCAGTCAGAAGATATGTCTGGCTATAAAATACTTTCTCATTACTTTTGGGTGTGGAGGAGCGTAAAATATCAGCCACAGACTTCACTAATGATTGCACACTGTATGTAAGCCTGAGGAATACAGAAACAGAGGCATTGATTACTTTGGAACAGGTTGAACTATTTAAGAGAAGGAACATATATCAAAGCACACAGCAGTGGCATAGACTTGCAATAAAATAATCAGAACTAGACAACCCTCTTCAAAGACTACTTTTTAAAGATCTTTCCTGTCAGTTGTAAGAGACAAACAATAAAAGCATCATCTTTTTTTCCCTTCTGCTTGTTCTTTTTCAGCTCAGTCCTTTCAGTCTTTCCAGGAGATGCTCAGTGTGCCTGGGCTCCACCTCACGCCGAGAGCATTAGCCAGTGCCTGGCTCCTCAGTGGAGGGACATGCTGCCCCTGCTTCCTGCTCTGCTGCCCAGCATAGCCCTGACATTCCCCACCGAGAAATATATCATGCTGAGGAGTGTGTCTCTGGACCTCTTGGCAGCAGCTGACCACCAAACATAAGCATTTTACTGTTTCAGTGTGAAAGGCAAGACGCAATCCATGCAGGAAACAAGCATGGCACACAAGGACAAAGGTAGGCTGTGTGGGCATGAGTGTCCGTGCAAGGAAATCACCTGGAGATTTGCCATGGGATGCAGTGCTGTTGGATGGACTGCTAGGCCCTCCGAGGCTCCACCAGAGAGGAAACTGCAGCGCCTGCACAGATTTGAGACGGTCTCAGCTAGCTTGGTTAACCACTGAGCTGCAGCACCACAGCACTGAGAGGGAGTAATTTAGCCAAAGAGGGCCGTGGGAGAGGCATACACCCTCCCAGTACAGCTCTGCTGCTATGGGCACATTCATCCTTTTTTTCTGGAAGTACAAACATTGTTTGAATTTCAAGAGTCAGGATAAGATTGACGAAGACCCACATACTCCTTCTAATTTTGAGTTCAGATCCACAACTTGCAAATCACAAACCGTTTTTTTTTTTTTTTTTGGTAGGATAATTGGTCAAAATAATGAATATTCCTTCCCCTACCACCTCCCACCCACCCCACAAATTTTCTAAAGACATGTTTTTATCCAGGTTTAACTCAGTAGGATTCTGACCTAATCTAAAGGAAAACTTCTAGGGGAACTTAATCAAATATTAGCATTTGATCCTATTCTCTACTGACTATTTGGCCAGAGCTCTAGTACACTCATCAGGAATTATCAAAATCCACACAGTTATTTCAGCTGTTAGGTGCTTTAAGAAATGTATCTGGAAAATTTTTAATACCTCTTCTACACAAACTTGTTCCTGTATGATAAAAATAAATTAACTCATCCCAAAAAGATTTTTAAATTTCCAAGTGTTACAGATGATTTGAACAGAAAATAAATGAGACATCACAGACCATATTTGCTCTGTCTTTCTGAAAGATAACCAAACACCTTATTTTTCACTCTATTAAAAAATCCCTTTAAAATATCTTGTTGCATTATTCCTTAATGTATATGATAATTACATACAGAACATCATCCTTGTCTTCCTAACTGAGAGCAAGGATTACGGTACTACATTATTTGATGTCCTGATGCATTTTGAATTTAAAAATATATTTTCCTGTTACAAAGGCCGGGATTTATGCAGATAGCTATCAATACCATTAATAGAATTACCTGCATAAATCCTTTTATTTAAACAGGACTCCACAATTTATAAAGATTTAATGTAATTTTTGGCTCCGTATCTTATTTGCTATATAAAGCATTCTTTTAAAAAAAGGCGTTACTCAGCTAAGAGAATTTAGTACATCTTGTTTGCTACATAAATCTGGTATATCTATTTAAATAACTTTTGTGGTCTCCTCTACTATTAATGCCATACCCGAGCATGTTCAAAAACCATGTTTGAGCAAAAAGTGGTATTTAAATAGCGTGCTGTTGAGGGAAAGGTAACACAGTAAATCCCACTCCAGTGAGAAAGCTTGTGTTTCATCTTGGGTGCTGCTCAGTTTCCCACTGCAGGGCCAGAGTTCTGGCAGGTCAGATTTTTTATTGTGGTTGGAAACAATAAATAGGAAATAGCTATTTAAAAAGGTGCTCCATAGATCAGGTCTTTTAGGTGTCATGGTGATACATTGGTGTCTTCTGCCTGAGGCCGTGGATTTGCCTGCTGTGGGAGCAAAAGGCAGACAGGTAGTAGCCCAGCAGAGAGGAAGAGGGCATCCCGAGTCCTGGGATCTGTTTTTTTTACAGCTGCTCCTGCTCCTTCTTTTAATCCAAGCACCAACAACAAAATTTAAGGCTGCAGTCAATGCAACACTAAGACACTAGGCACCCATAATCAATAAAATGGATTTTCATCTCAGAATCAAATAGTACCAGGCTGGGAGGTAGGAATCATCTTGTCCAACCTTTCTTGGTGAAAGCATGGTCTAGTCAAAATGGCTCAGCATCCTGTACAGTTGAATTTCAAAATTGCTCAATGTTTGGGAATCCACCACTTCCCTAGGATGATAATTCCAATTCCCTCAGTTCCCTTTCCACAGAGAAAGGGTAGATAGATCCCAGCCTGTGCTACGCTCCTGGGCTATATTTTCCTGGATGCAAGGTCTGATTAACTTGATAAGGTTCTTCTTATCCCACTCTTTCAGCCTGTCCAGGATTTCCTGCAGGGTGGCTCTCCCTTCCAAAGTCTTCATTTTCCCACTCAGTGTGGTCTCACTGGCAAATGTCATCAGAGTACACTTGATCCTATCTCCCACGTCATTTATGACTGCAGGAAGCAGTGTTGAGCCCAGTATCAATCCCTGGGGATCGCCACATGTGACAGGTTGCCAGTTTGGAATGGAGTAATTTACCAGCATGCCTGGTGTTCTGGGTGAGCTGGCCAGCCTCTTCCCCACCCACTGCACAGACCACTTGCTTAGACCATAACACACCAGTTTCTCCAGGAGGAGGTTGTGGGAAACTGTACCAAAAGCTTTGGAGAAATCCAGGTAGGCAATGACCACCACTCACCCTACATGAACCCAGCACGTTAATTTGTCATAGAGGGCAATCAGGTTTGTCCAGCCTGGTTTGCCCTTTGTGAATCATACTGAAACTTAAATGACAGCTATTTCAAATTGCTGATGGTATCACTGTGTTTTTCCCTGTAGACAGACAAATACAGGTGACAAGGGGATTGATTAAATTACCTGTCTTGTATGCAGTAAGTCCCAAAACCATATCCTTTTTTTTTTTTTCTGGGAAATCTATAAATCCAGAAAATACTACACAGTTTTTAATTAATTCAAAAAGTTAAACCGCAAAATATCTAGTAAGTGCCAGTACTGGCCACAATGAAACATTTTTGCCTTTTTATGTGAAATGCAGACTTGGTCAAAAAGCAGTGAGTAAATTCCTTTTTAAAAATTTTTAATTTTATTAATTCCTCCTGCTTTGTTCCTCCCTATAGTCAGTTCCCTTCGCACAAGGGAGGAGTATAATAGGTTTTTTATAGATCTTGAATCAAGCTCAAGGACACACATGCAGGAATTTTCATGCAGGCAGTCTGCAAATGTTGTTTTACCTTTACTGTTTTCCCAAATAAATAATTTTATGATAGTAGCTAAAGCCTAGGCTTTGAAGTATATCATGCAATGCCATGTTCAGTGGATAGGGGTTTAATAGTTGGACAGTGCACGACTAAATTAAAATTCAGGGAAATCTACTGAGTTTCCGGAGGGTTCTAATGTAATTGTGCTTCTTGCTTTGGAAGATTTGGGGATATACAATTAAATAAGGTCACCTATTTCTCTGCATTATTATCAAAATGCAGCTGTTCTCATATCTCATGTGTCAAACATATTTGATCTTTTTTTTGGCACCCCCTCAAAAAAAGTATAAAATTAATGCAAGATACCTCTTCCATCATTCAATATTCAACTTCACAGAAAATGGCTTCTTAGCCTTAGTGAGTAAAACACATGCCTGATATGCTCAAATCCTGTCACTGGCATAGGTGCTCACAAAGGAAGCATAGCATCTGCTCCTGCTCTGTTGCACAACACTCAACCCTATAAGGAGCTGCAAAATGCAGAGCAGGGAGCAAACAGGCTCAGAAAGCAAGGAACACGTAACTAATTAACATCTCTTTTATGTCTCTGACTGTATCTGGCACGACAATGACATGATTTTTATTTGGTTTTAGTAGTGTTGTTTGTTTCCATTTTCTATTTTCTTTTACTGTGGCCATGGCTCTGCTGGTTTTAAACTGCACACACCTGCAGAAAGCAAAGGAAAATATATTCCTATACCATCTAATCCAGTTCAGACTCTGGTCCTACTAGAAAGGTAAAAAATTGCTTCCTCATTACTGTTAGCATCCTACTTTTCCCCAGGGAGCAGGGAAAACCTCTCCACATAGCTGCTATTTTGCATTTTTTGTATACTGTGAACAGAAGGGACATGAAGAGGCTGGGATGAGAAAGACTTTTATTTTTGCCTGCTCTTCCTCATGTCTCTTTGCACCATGCTGCTCTGCAGGAGCAGTCATGCTGCTTTGGAGAGGGCCAAAACTCAGCTCTTTTTTTCTCAGAGACTGTAGCAATACAGGAAGAGCATCCAGACTGACAGGGCAAGACTACAGACTGCAGTAGGACACTCAGCAGGGCTCCCTGGCCGAAGGAGGGGCAGCTGGGTGAAGGACCTGGATGTCAGAGGACAGGCCCAGGACTTGTCCCGACCAGTGGAGAAGAGAGGGAGCTTTGTCCATCATGACTTCAGGACTGGCACCAACGTGGGTCTTCATCGACCTAAGCCCAGTGAGATTTTGCATAAATACAACATGGAACCAACACAGGTGTTGCTGACAGTGAACATGGAAACTCTGTAGGAGAGGCAGGAGTTTCAGACAAGACTGCCCTGACCCAGCTCTGAAGATTTGCTGTAGCCACCAAGTTTGTGTCTTATGTCAGCCGATCCCATCTGAGTGTGTGATCACATCATCTCCAGGCTGCTCACTGGGAGTGCAGCAACACCCTGCTGTCCATCAGAGAGGAGAGGACACCCAGCCCAGTCCTCAGCTAGAGTTATTCCCTTTGAAAGAGATGCAAAAGAAGCATTTTCCTTCACTTGCCTAAGGACCAACCAAAATAGTTTCGGAATGACAATGCCTTATTTAGTGTACATAAAACCTGAGTATACTAGTCTACATATCATAGTAAAGCATAATCTGTCCTTCTATCATACAGTGTAAAATCTATATTACACAGTTGTGTTAAAAAGGTACTAGAAACTATGCAGAAAAGAAAAAAGAGAGAATTTGTCCCAAGGATTTAAAAAGAGGGAAGTGCAATTAAAATAAAGGAATATATCTCCCTTTTTCTTTTCCTTTTACTGAATGAGTGCAACGCAAAAACTCTGATTCAAAATTTATGCCTGTTTGTTTTTTTGTTTTTAGATTCAGCTGTCAAAACTTGTGGAATCATAAAACCCCAAACCATATACTTCTATAACTATTCACATATAACTTTTTATCCAGTTTGAAATTCATATTCTTAAGCCAAACACACGTGTACACACAGTCATGCATGCAGAACAGATACAATTTTTAATTGTTTGAATTTTCCTTTGTTTCTTTCTATCACAGATACTGTGATGAATTTATTTGTATTCTGTGTATTTAGGTTTTCTACACTTTTGAATTATTTCTGAAAAATAATGTGTTTGAGTCATTCTGGAAAGGAAAAAAAAAAGAGCAGAAAGCAGGGAAGCAGCAGCTGTATTGCTTTATTGCTTTGTGAGTCAGACGGAGGCATTAGACTGGCATTTGCTTGCTGCTCCTCCCTCACCCTAAGGAGGTCCAGCAGTGGGAGCCAAACAGATGGTGCAGTGCTGTTCATTAGCGAGACTCCCACAGCCACATTTAGCAGTCGGAGAAGGTCAGGAGGGGTGCGTGGCACCCCCAAGAGTGCAGTCAGAGGCATTTTAGCACGACTTGTCTCAGAGACACTACTCTGAGCTGGGCTTGGAGTAAAGGATGTACTCGCTGTCCACAAACTGGAGTGGCACAGAGAAAATAATGTTTTCCTGACATTTCTCAAAGGTCATATGGTGCTTTTTTTGGCAGAAAACAACATTAAAGAAGGGCGTAATGATCAAAAAGAGGAAAGGGGCTGGGAGAAGCTTGCTTTGCACAGTTTGTTCTCATCCCTTACAGAAAAGTGCTGTATTGACTGTCTATCGGGCTACTTTGTAAATACAAGAAGTAGGACTGATCTGGCTGTTTGTTCTAATCACAGTAAAATACTGATAACATAATAAATGACATGAGGTGTAGTGCTTGTTTATAGACTGAGTTCTGCTGCTATAAATAAATATTGCAGAACTGTAGTCCATGTGTTGAGTTGGCAAGATCTGCTTTTTGGGAAAATTTAGAGAAATTTTCACAGGATTCTTGAGGCAGCCATCTCAATAGACAAAAGGTGACTTGGCTTAAACCTTCTGGCACAGTATTTAACTTATAAAACCATCTTTATCCAATACACTTTTGGATGGGAATTTATTTAGTGTTTCGTATAATATCTGACATGTTTCCTCTTGGCATACTCTCACTGTTAATGGTCTCTGCAATACTCTGTCATTAGGCAAGGGTATTCACATTGTTTTAAATTTTCTCAAGAGTATATTATCCTTTACTGGACTTCAAGGAGGAAAGAAGAACTAAGCAAGAAAACATTATGTTACTTGTATTTCAGTACATGGTTTTAACAGGAGCACTGGCACCAAGATCAAAAAGATCTGTGCAGATTTCCAAGATTTGGAAAAAGTATATCAATAATTGAGGAAAAAAACGCCAAACCAGTTCTCTTTCTTGCATTTTCTAAACAGAAGATAGTACTTTCATATTTCACAGTAACATAGGAAAGATAAAGTTTGTTTTTAAGGATGCAGGTAGGTAGCAGAAATAACTTCCTGACCTCTCCTCCTTCAGGGAGTAGTGGGAAATGTATGAATAAGTACAGGAACAGATGATGAATTAATTTTGTGCTGATGTAGAGTACCTGCAAATCTTATTTCTAAAAGAAGTAAAATTTTCTAGAAGGCAGATGCTATCTTCTGGAAGGTCCGGTTGTTGGGATTTTGGAATTTTTTTTTTTTTTTTTTTTTTTTTAAGATAAGACTACTATTCAGGGTGAGATAGGATGGTGGTAATTTGGACGTCTAGTCATTAGCATGTGCCATTTATATTGCTACACCCTAAAATTCAGATTTCCAGGAAAACACACTTGCTTGTTTCTCACATCTTGATCTGTGCACACTTTTTAGATACACATGATGCACATCTCAAAGTACTATTTAAGTACTGGACATCATATACATTTCTGCGGTACAGAACAGCATTTCTCAAAGTGTCTTTATGTTTTCCTATTATGGTGCTTTGTTCTTTGCTTACATTTGTTACAGAAAGGAAGATGATTTCTTTCTTTAGACCCTTATGAATGTTTTTTACCACTACACACAGACTTGTTTTATGGAATCTATCAGAGATAAGAGGAAGGAAGAAATATTTTGCTGCTTTAAACATGTGATGCAAGGTCAGAGACTGGATCAGTAGAGGGAATGAATTACTTCCCTGGTCTCCAGAATCTGTACCTTCATAAAACCCAGAGGAGGAAATTTGTAGACTGGAGAAGAGATACTAGCTGCATTATGCTGGAGAGTAGATACTACCTGCAGTATTCTGTAGATTAGAAACATGAAACATTTTCTGACTGCTACACTCACTTTAATTCAAAAAGAACAGTAGGCAAACCTAAAAAAAATTACAATGTGACATTGATTCCACTGCAAGAGCCAAACATTCAATTATTTTCAAGCAAAACATTGTGCAACAAGGTCTTATCTTTTAAATGCAAAAATGAGACCTAATGTAGCATTAAATTTCTGGAGTCAAGGACTCAAAAATCATCAATCAATTGCTAATGCGATTATTACATCAGCCATATTGCGTATTTTGCAACATACATTAGTGCCACAGACTAATACATTAGGATTTAAGGTAATAAAAAGAGAAAAATAGCAAATCTATAGCATTTATGCAATGCAAACCACGCAAAGAAAGAGAAAAGCTTTTGTGCCATATATATAAATCCTGTGGGGGGTTTTGAACATAGTGTCATGAGCACACTGCTGTCAAGCACTGCAGCAGGCTTGCTCTTGTTCTGTGTGAATGCTGTCCTCAGGCCCCCTGATAATAGAGCTCCCCTGGCTCACCTTAGGATGGATCACTGGGACCGTGCAATGGTGTGGTTTCCTCAGTCCCTCAAGGTCATCTCTGTTACCTCAAAGGGCATCTGCAAATGTCTACTGAAGGCAATAATGAACTTAGTGCTTCATAAACCTTCTCCAGGCACTGGTATGTGACAACTCTCCAAATGGAGGAAAAAAAAAAAGAGTGTGTAAGGTAACTGAACATGCCTATCAGGCCACTAGGTTCTCAGAAAAAATAAATACATACTTAGAAATTAGAAGATAATTTTCCCCATGTCACTAAAAACTAATTAACGTAACAGGAACAACAACCCATAAAGTGTGAGAGCATTTATTAAAGTGGTAATGAGGACCACTTGTTGCTAGATGCAGAATAATTCCTCATTTCTCCACAGTGTTCCTACTAGAGGTGCAGGAACTGGTGGTTTGCACAAATCTGTCTAGCCATGAGCAAGCTGAAAATGGGAACTAAGATCCTAGTGCACCTTTCAAAGCAAAAGGTTTGTCTTATTCACTTAAGAAGACCAAGAGCAACCTGGCTCTTATAAAGCTCTTCTTCTCCCAGGTGTGGACAGGGTTGGAGAAGAGGAGGAAGGCAATGTATACAGACCAGATTTTGAGATATCATGCTTTTTAATTGGTGGTACTTGTAATATCAGAGGTCAGCAAATAAAAGGGTCTCCTGTCAGCACATTGCAGCACTTGTGTTCCATCTGTTCCACTTACAGGCAGGACTGGTCCATGCTGTAGATGCTGCCAGCACTGCACTCCTGTGCTTAACACAGGATGAAGGGCTTGAGCCATGCAGGCTGACAACAGGACAGGCCCTGTGCTTCCCCACACCCCTGTTTTGTCCTCAACTCCTTTCTGTACCACACATGTACCATTTAACTTTTAAGGCTGCACTATCATAAGTTTTGAGATTGATTAGCCTAATATTTTAAACCTTTTTTCTCTTAAGTTTTGTGGTCATTTATTGATTAGTTCTTTGCCCTGCCATGTCCCTGTAAATATGTTTAGGCAGCTGATATGTTTCAACTCATCATACAGTGAGAATCTGAGACAGAACTGAGCAGCAATAATTTGTATTGATTTGGCATCCAAAATTTACCTTATGTAAATTGAATTTTTAGACACTTTTGCATTAAAAATGGCCTCATGAAAATATCAGCACAAGGATTATTTTGTCCTTAAAGTCTTTCTCCTAACGTCTCTCCTTTGTACCACAATGGCAGATCCTGTGCTACCCTCACTTTCCACAAACTCATCCTCATTTCTCTGCCTCTGTCCTCTTTCTTTCAATTCTCCCAGCTGTTTTCATGTGATTATCTG
Organism: Daphoenositta chrysoptera; assembly: GCA_013397915.1. Lineage (NCBI taxonomy): Eukaryota > Metazoa > Chordata > Aves > Passeriformes > Daphoenositta > Daphoenositta chrysoptera. The sequence continues at coordinate 202,675 of VZRO01005786.1, read as the reverse complement.
TGAGTTGGCACTTACCAAGCAAGGCAAAGGCACATACACAGGCAGCCAGATGCTTTTGATTATTGCTATTTACAAAGGAGAACAGAGCTATGCTTATCACAGTTTGGAAACCTCTTTCTGTATACTGAATTCTGTGTACTTCTCCACCACAATCCCTCTCTATTTTGCTTAAGGATGAGCAGTTGTATTTTCAGATTTTCAGATCATTCCTCGGTCAACCCAAAGTGCAAGGTGGGCTTGGGAGAAGCAAATTCCCACACAGGGAATCTATGGCTACCTTGGTGTATTTTTATGGTTGAGAAAACAAAGTCTTGAATCTCTGTGGTCTGGTGCTTTGTGAGAATTTTGCTCTGCACCAGCCTCCGTGGGATTTATACTTCTTTTTTCCTTCTTAACACACTTTTCACAGCAGATTGTGACACCTTCCAGAGCAAACAAAGCAAAGCAAAACAAAGGAAACCAACAAACTATAGAGCAATAGCAACACAGTGCTTTCAACATGGAGATCAGCTGTCATTTCTTTATTTCAAAATGCACATGATGTACAAATGCAAATGTCAGATTTGCCTGTAGCATAAGCCACAATAGGAAGCAGCATGTTTGCTACACCTGAACACAAAGATCAGCTGGAGAAAGATAAAAACGGATTCTTTTTTCTTAATAAGGAAACTAACAATTATGTTGAAACAGAAGAGAAGGAAGTTACTTGCTTGTACACACACGGGCACATAGCTTTTATGTTGGGTTGTGGTAATGTAAAATAGATTCTTAATTTAAGAGAGGGCTTAGACAAAGAGCACTCCAAAAGAAACCACTTTATCATGATCTCTGATCAATAAATGAAATTTATAGGATTAGAAAAGGTCTCTCTGTGTTTGCAAATGAACAATATGCCATGACATGTATACAGGTTTTTTCTACCCATCACGTGAAATAATGGTTATTTGCAAGCAGGATGGTTCCTAATTTATTTTTCTAATAATCTAGTCACTGAGTAGCTATAATACTTATTGATTGTGATTCTTCCAGATCAATAACATATTGTCAAAACAATCCTTTAGTTGTTCCATAAAACAAAAGAAAAAATGATAAAGCTTTATTTGCTATACAGTAATAGCACCAAATGCTTCTTAATTATGCAATCATTATGTAATGTTACCAACAAAGACTGGGGTGTAATCCACCTAATTTTAGTCATCCAAAGGACATATTTCCATCTATCATCTAAACTCTTTTCTTTACCAGAGAGTAAGATGAAATGAATAATCTTCTTAAGACAACAAAATCACAGAATCATCAAGGCTGGAAGAGACCTTCAAGCAGATCTAGTCCAACCATCAACCCAGCACCACTGTAATCACCCTGAACCACATCCCCAGGTGCCATATCCAGATGACTCCCGAGCATTTTCAGAGAGATGACTCCATTCCCTCCCTGGGAAACTTATTCCAATGCCTAACAAGTCTTCCAGCAAAAAAATTGTTTTCTAATATCTAATCTGAACCTCCTCTGGTGCAACTTAAGGCCATTTCCTCCCATCCTTTCATTTGAGATGTGGCAGAAAGACTGACCCCACCTCACTACAACCTCCTTTCAGGTTGGTGATATGCCAATATCTCTTCAGTAACTATAGAAGTCAGTGTTTTGATGGTTGCTACCAGCTCAAAGTACACTAGACAGCCCAAAAGGACCCTGACAGAGCTATTAACCTGTGTATGAGCTGGTATTTTGTGGAGAGAGATGAAAAGACTTGTTAGGGAGCCCTTCCACTGATGCACTCTAATACAGAATAATTATGAGAGGAGTCAAATCCGAATTTCTCCCCGTGTATCTGGGCTGGTTTACAACCTTAAATACACAAAAATCTTGAACCTGTCTCTCAGAATCCTGGAGTTAAGTTTAAAAATGTGAGCATTAAAAAAAAAATTGTTTCCCTTCTTTGGTTTCTGAACCTTTATGGGTACCATTGTGCCAAGACTTCAAACGTTTTTTAATGAATGTGAGGGTTGCAATTAAAACATTTTTACTTAATATTTTTTAGATCCTTCATTAGGATATTCCTATGATAGAAGGGTATATGTATGATGAATCTTGTCTACAGGAACAGGAATTCGAGCAAAACACAAAATATTACAGAGATAACTGCTAAAACAAACTTTTTCAGTTTTTAGGAATTTGAGCAACTGTACACCAATATTTGAAAGAGGCTGAAGCTATTGCTATGAAGCAGCATAGTTTACTTCTTTCAGAGGGTTCTGGGTGCTGAACTCCCTTACCCTATCTCAATCTTTCCAGTCACTGCCCTTTGTTTTTGGCCAGGACTGTGACAGAAAAAACAGTACACTCAGACTAATGTCTTAAATTTCTCTCACTTTCTTATGCATACTACATAGAAAACAAAAGGAATATATCTTCCTCAAAAAGGAATTAACAACAGAAATGTATTTTGACCAAAACTAATTAATATTTAATTCTGAGACAGAAAAGAGTGCCTGTTTGTGATTCAAGTAATTCTTGTGTGCTGTCACAAAAATATTTCAGGTAAGCATGTTAGCAATGGGGTGTCTTGCAATATCTAAAATGTTCATTTTCTTGAGGCTCAGGATAATTACACACTTCTGTTCTCAGAGGTTTTGTGAGCAATAGCAAATGAAGCAAACTCAAATGTTTTCTATCACCTAGACAGGTGTTACTGTAAGCTAACAAAAGAAATACCAAAAAAAACCATCCAGAGAATAAACACAAGCATTGCTCACTAAATAGTCATTTGACATCCCTTTTCGCAGTTTGCCCCTTGAGCAAAGATCTCTGTGATAAGGATAAGCTCCCTTTGTAAATGCTACTTTATAGCAAGCTATATTGAACTGTGCTAAAGGCAATATTTGTAGTTAACATTACTGTGCAAATTTCTTGCTGTTTTTGAGCTAGCTAGAAAGACAATGCTGCTGATGTTTCTATCAGAGTAAGACTTGTGTCCAAATTTCTACCCATATTATCCAAAGCTACTAGAATTGGAAATTTTAAGATTATTTTTCTTCATTATTTGCTGATTTTGTTTTTCTTGAAGACAAAGCTTTTGCTTTACCTATAAACTGTCTTTATCTGAGGACCTTTCTCACTTTTAATCTTAATCATCTTTCCCATGACCCCAGGAAGAGGAGGTGAGAAAGTTTCTGTGTGAACCTGAGCTGCCCAGTGGGGTTAATCCACAACATAATTGTTTTATGGTCAGCCAAAGTGAGGCATAATGCCTTAAATTCATTCCAGCTTTGGCTAATACTTAAAATATAAAGTTCATGTGAGGTGAAGCTCAGTACCAGATCCAGCCTGTTCTCTGCTTTCTGATTTTAGAATACAAGAATGTGCATGAAGATAGAACGACATTAATTTCCATTGTGATCACACAAACCAAGTGTATTCTTACAACGGGTCTCACTGAAATTGCCCAATAAAAAAATGTAAGTCATATGCATATTCAATATTTATGATAACTGCAGATAGGCAAAAATGAAGTAACCCTCACTTTTTTTTTTGTCTGGGATAGTCCAACTTAGAAAGACATACATTTCCTTTCTGCAGAATACTGATGGCTTTTCTGTGGCATTTATTATGCTAAAATAAGAGGATCCTGTTTAAGTGATAGCATATCAAGGTTCAATAAGATACTTAATCACTATCCTCCTTCTGTCTTTTAAGATTTTAAGGTTTCTGTGTAGCTGTTCTTGACACATTTTTCTTCTAGAAATGCTACAGCCAAAATTTCAAAGGGGAAATCTAAAGCCTACCACCAAATCTGTGCAGTCCACATTTTCAGAGATGATCACATATTTTTGCTCACTTGTGGGCACAAACAGTTTAGGCATCTCATAATCCAATTTTGACTTATGAACACACAGCATGCTTTCAGCAATGTGCTTGCATGTGTAATTAATAGATATGGGGTAATGCTTACAGCTCCTGCCAAGGCGTTCAGCAGAGAGCACCCTGGAGAAGGAGATGAAAGCAACCAGAGCAGGAGCCAGACAAATTGGAATATGGGGCAGCAACAGCAGGAGCCCAGAGCAGATGAAAGGTAATAGCAACATTCCTGGGAACAAGATGGGGACTGTATCCCCGGCAGGGCTTAGAACAGGTCCTGAGACTGGCATGAAACAAACTGCTAAGTGTGAATTACCAAGATGCAGTTCTATCTTGGGATTTGTGGCAACTCTGTTAACTGTGTTTGTTTTTTTATCATGGTTTATGATGTCATTGAAAACCTCTGATGGAAATATAACCTCATAAGACAAATACCCTCTATTTAATCTCCATCTTTTGTATATAATCAACAAATATTTGTTTACAGCAAATTTGACTTACATCTAGTCACATTTGAACTCAAGGACCTCCACAGATGAAAAACAAAGCAATAATCTACAGCTTTCCAAGCCCACCAGAATACTTTGTCACAGTGATGGAGGGTGAGAGGGAGTGCATTTCTGCTTATGTGTCATTGAAAGAAAAGGAAGGTGGACAAGTTCAGGGCTAGGTTAGGCATATGGGAAGCATGGAAAATGCATTTTGAAAGACTTTCAGTCACACAACTCCTTAAAGTCTGTGTGAGATATTTGGCTAAATTCCATGCAGCACAGAAATTTGAGGGGAAAGTCTTTAGCCATTATCCGTGATATAATTTAGTTTGAAAGCTTAATGAGAGAGGGAAAATAGCATTTGGGGGGCAAGGCATTTGCATAGCCCACTTCTTCTGCAGGTGTCTAATTGGTAGTGATACAGGTTTCATTAGAATACGCAGCAGGTTGTGGAGCTATCTAAAATGTCATTGAAGATAAATGCATTTTGTTATCAGCAAATGTAACTGCTTGCACTGGGATACAAATGCAGAATATACTGTATGACAATTAAACTGCATCCACTCTTTCATCCAGCTCTGTAGAAATACTGGAACACACAAAGAGTTATTAACACCTTGTATGTTGCAGAGAAACTAGCTTAAAAGACGCAAGGATGGAAATCTAAAGTTGGGGTGAGTAAAAACAATCTACCAGCTTTAGTAGTGCTGTGTTTGCTGTTGTCCTTGCTGAAGCAAAAAAAGGCAACAGATTCACAATCTGAAGTTAATGGGCTTCTGTACTTCCAAAACACAATGTAAGAACAACATAAAGGGGGTTTATACTAAATCCTGTGAGCAGGAAATTAATTCTTAGATATGCTGTTCTCTTGCAGGTGGGCAGTATTTTTGCCTGGAAGATATTAAGGATTGTTGCCTGAGGAGAAAATGGTCTTGGGCTGGGAGTGGGTAAGAAACACAAGTCACAATCCAGAAGGAAATATTATTTTTGGGCCACTTCTGTCTCTCTACTCATCTTTAAAATCGAGCATGATAGCAAATACATATCTATAAAGCAAGTGGAATCAAATGCAGTACTGGTCTTAAACCAGTACTTCTTTTCTTAGTGAAAGTAGAGAAAAGCAACCAGCCAAAGTGAAATATGTGATAAATAGGGTGCACAGAGCTGTAAAATACCCTAAATAAAGTTAATGCTACACACCTGTAACATTTATGTTCTCTTATGTTCATTAGCCTTTGGGGTTTTTTTTGTCTCACACTTGAAATTGTAGACACTTTTGCTTGGGAGTCTCTTTTCGTCGTATGATCCTAGAGCACTTGGCAGAGAAAGACGTGGCCAAGGCTGATACTCCTGGGCAATCTGCTCACACAAGGAAGAGGTGTCATTTAATAAGAAAGCACCTAGCTGCCTTATTATTCAAAGGAGATGGAGTTCTTTGGTATTTTGGAGGGAACCAAAGAGGGACTTGTTTTGTATTTTTGTTCTTCTAACAGTAAGAAACTTGAGATGTGTTATCACAGGTGGAAAAAAAAAATCTCTTGAGTTCTCAGCATGCTAAGTGTGAACACTGGGAGGCATTACCATCAGTCAGAAGGTGATTTCTTTTAAGAATCATAAGAGTTTACTTGAAATTCCAGTAATAGAATATAGTGGGGTGGGTATTTTGTTTTTCTTTTTTTTGGTTCTGGCATTTTTTTTTAACTTCAGGAAATGCACAGAAATTTATAATGGAGAGACAGGCAGGCACCTCACTGACTGCTACAAAGGATGCCTTAGCACAGAGGCAGAGAACCTGATGGATTTATTGTGTCCACGTTTGCTTTCAATAGCCAGGGCTGCTCATATCTCTCCTGGGCTTCTTGGCTTCCAAGCAATGAAAAACCACCAGAGCTAAATGTGCCATCCCCTTTGATTTCCCACCAGTCTGAAGATTTTGTGAGTTTCTTAGGCCACGACTAACTTTTCTGCAGGCTTTTCATGCTTTATACTAACCACCTGCCTGCTGTGACCTTCCATGATCCTATACTGCATTATCTGTCTTATTTTCAATTACAGCTAGTGTTTCACAGAAACTGTGAGGGTGTTCTCAATCCCATATTTTGTGTATTAATTAGCCAGTAAATAAATATTTAAAACTCTGTACTTAACTATGTATTACAGGAACTTTAGATGAGTTTTATAAGGAAAAGAAAAAGGCTTGCAGCATTCTACTGCTTGACTTGATATATTCTCTTTCTGTATAACTCCTTTCCTTCTCCTATGTAATTTTTGAGCCTGCTGGCAGATTTTAATCAAATTTAACAGAGATATGTAGATATTGAAATCATTCAGATTTCATGAAGAGAGAAAACAGGGAAGAGGAGAAAACAACCTATGACTACATCCACAGACAGAAGGCTAAGATGTGTCTAAAGCTTTTTCTGTGGGCTGGGTTGGTGGTCCACCAGGCAGCACATGTACCTGCACCAGACAAGCAGCACAAACAGAGCTTGCAACTCAGCACAACCAGCTTTTCTTGCCTAGCCAGGTAGGTGGCAAACGTGACAAGGTGCTAAGCATTGTGTAAGTGTTTTTCTTTTGGGGTTTTGTTGTCATGTGCTTTATATTTCTTGGGTTGGGTTTTGTTGGCAAATAAGGTATTGTTGCCATTGAGAGGTGAGGGTAGGGATGATTTCGGGAAGACACGAGAGTTATTCTTGGAGGCCACTGAAAGGAAAAATGAGAGTATTGTGGAAAAATGAGACTTTTGGGGAGAGGGCAGGCACAACAATAACTGTAAAGGAACCAAAAGCACAGGAAGCCAAATCTTATGAATTACTCTGCCTCTGTAATAACTTCTTTTGTATTTGCTCATTTATATTCCATCTTTTTTGGATTCTGCATTTGCACTTTTTTTTTCTACATGTAAGATTATATTCTAAGCAGTCAAAGGAACCCATTCCCCTTTTTAATATAAAACAAAGCTTTCCCAACTTCATGGAGGACTGAGTGTATGAACATATTTTGCTTGTCCAAGAATTGCAATAAAAAGTGAATATTTATTGTGTTTACTAACTATGGAGAACAACTTTTCTCAATGAATACAGTCGTTCTGCAAACCATCCCTGAGCAGGCTGTTAATTAAATCTTTGTGTATTTGTAGTAGTTTATATGCACAGTTTTTAACCTCCTGTAGAATTTATTCATAACTGGTCAGTATGATTATTTTCTATTTACTCTGTGCACTTTGATTAATCACCAAAATCAGATGGTATTATTTCTGCTCCAAGAATGAGTGACCTATGCATTATAAACAGGAAAATTGCCTTGTTTGTTAATGAATTATACATGAATATCCACTGGTTTTGATGGCTCTTGTGATAAAGGCAAAAAAAAAGGCTTTAATAAAGGGCTATGATGCTTTTCACTAGCACTGAATACTCTATAAATCTATTCTTTCTAGTATTCATGATTCATTCCCTTTCTTGGACTATTCACATGAATAAGGTCTTGTACAAATGTTTGTGAATAAAAACCCTGTGAGTGTGACTGAAATAAATCTTCAGATATAGTTACAGAATACAGGCAAATATCTTGTTACTTGGTGCACCTCCAATTCAAATACAGTGGGAGCTTAATCCTGCTGTCTATCTTAGACAAACTCAAATTCTAAAATTAGGAAGCCCAGCCCTGCATTGTTCATAAGCACACAGTGTGAATATCATACAGTACACATTGCATTTGAAAATTGTATAGCATGTATGATACTAATTGTTACAGTAGAACAGATTTCTGTTCCTATTGTCTGCATAAAGCAAGAGATAAACAAGAATATGAGGGGTAGGTTTTTTTTTTTTAAATACCTATATTAAATTGTGAGAAATAACAGTGGGTGCTGCAGAGTGCACACAAAGGATTCAGTTTGAAAAAAATATGATATTTGTCATGAAATATATGCTCTGTTAGACTCAAGAGGAATAATGCTTGGAAAGAGAGCAATAAAATAGAATAAAAATGCTTTAAAATGCATAATTATCATGCATTAAGCTGAAAAAAACAGGGGATAGAAATATCCATGCTCTTCAAAATGTCAAGTTGAACACCTTGCTGTGAGCCAGACTGCTTAATGTATGTGTGGCTTTCAGTTCTGAACTTCTAATGCACAGAGGACACCATGACAGGATGTTATAACTTTATAAAGAGGACATGAAAACTGGAACATTTCATTAACATTAAATCAGTTATTAACATGTCTGAAGAGTTACATTTTTGAAATCTGATACTTTGTTCAAATGAACACAAGTTAAAATGTCGCATGCCTGAGACCACTGCTGTGCTCAATGTCTTAGTTAAGGATGCAAAGGCAAGGGGCTCTGTGTTCAAGAATATCAAAGAAAGCCTGTTAATTTTTTTCCCTATTCAGATAAATAAACAGACCTTGCCAAACTGTGAAGTGTTTTAAAGTTGAGTATATTTTGTTCTTTTTCTTTCTGCTCCTGAATCATAGAAAAATCTGGCAAAAAAACCCTTTTATGATTGAAATTATTGCCTGAAATTCAGGGATTTTTTTTTTGTTTTTTTCAATATAGTTGGTTTAAAAAGGCAGTTTTATTCACTGTGGGCTATGGGTAATTCTCCTTGCTGACTCTGCTGTTGAAAGGCTTAATTGTGGCACTATTATTTGTGATGAGTGATGCCTCACTTCATGAAAATAATCCCCAAAGACAGTAAAAGCAATTAGAATCAGACTCTACAACCAAGCACGTAAAACATACTCAAACTTCTTGATCCCTGCTTCTAAAAATAGCACTTATTGAAGGGCTATGGAAGCCCAGATAAGTCTGTGTAAGTCTGCTCTCTTTCTCTCTCTCTCTTTTTTTTTTTCCTAAGGATAGTTTGATAAAAGTAATCACTTTAATACAATGACCTTGCTTCCAAGAACTAGGTTACTGAAGATGATTTTGTTTGCATATGTAAATGTAATTATTTCCTGTCTGAATGCAGATAGCTGCAGACCAAACCTCAATACGTAGAGTGAACAATGATTCAGGGGTTTAGGTAAGACATCAAAACAGCTGTACATCTTAATTTGTCATACACATCCATAGAAAAGTCGCCTTATGAATGTACATACAACCAAGGTTTCTCCTTTGGAACTTGGTTACTATTCCATTCATTAGACAACAGAATATAAGGGAAATAGGAGATGCTAAATGCCACCAGGATTTCAGGAAGTTGCAGAGTGTTTTGCTCCTTGGAGAAAAATCTTAGTATTACCAGAAATGTACTTTTTATAGTAAGAGGGGAATGTTAGTGGGATTTTCTGCATAACAGGACAGAGAACTTCAGAATCAAGTGCAAAGATACTGCCCAGTGACATTCTGTACAGAATTCAAAATACAACCTTGGTTTAACCACTTCAAGTGATGAGGGTTCCTCCAGCTCTTTAGGGAAGGTTAATTACTTCTATTTCATAAACAATCTCTTTAAATTTATCTACCTAAAATTTTCAATCATAATTTTTACTGCAACTTTGGTTTCTCCTAGATTAAAAAATTATCTGCTAGGATTTTTCTGGTCATAATACTGGAGTGAATATACTGAATAAATTGAGTTTCCTATACTTCTTGCTATGTTTTATTAATCACTCTTTTCCCAGTGCTCTCTTGCTGTTCGCTAGCCTTCTAAAAATGTCAACAGCAAAACTGCATCCAGGAGACCAACAGCCATTTACAGCCTCAGTGTTCTATATCCATAGGTCATCTTTATCCTCAGAGCTATAGTATCTAGCTGAGACTTTCCTTAATCTCTTTTTCCCCCAAATTTTGTCTAATATCAATGCAATCCAAGATATTCTCTCATCTCACAGGAAAAACTTACATCTTTTTTTTTTTTTTTGGATGCATGACCTTGGATTTTGTATTGTTTGGATTTTTCAGATGAGTCTACTTCACCAAGTAATCCAGATTAATCCATAATGCTGACTTGACTCTGGGAATTTTATTTGTTTGCTTATAATTTGGTTTCAGTCCTAATCAGATCCCAACTTGTGCCCAAATTATACATGGAACTGAAAGGTCTGCTCCAGGGCATTGATACCACAAGTGACCCCTTATGGCTTTTAAATAAAGCAGACATTTTTTCCTACCTTTGTTTGCTGTAAAACTGTCAGGAGTGTCATTTTATTGAATGTACACCTATTTTTTGTCCTCACAATTTAAAAATATAGAAATAGCTGCTTTATTAATTCAGAGAGGTTTTAACAAAATTACATTTTTGTGAAACCATATCTAAATCCCAAAGTCAAAATTTATACAGCCTTTCAGCATCTAAAACAGGAAGCAATGTTCAAAACCACAGAGAAGGACACTTGCACAAGCACTTGCCCTTGGCTGTCTGTGGAACAGGTAAACTTCCCTGCAAACAAATTCAGGGGCACTGAACACTGTCCAGACCCCATTGCTAGAACCACACAATGGAGTTAAAAATGAAAAGCTAATCTTGAGGATCTGGTGCTAATTCTTTTTAGGAAACTAACTTGGGGCATGAGGTGTTTCCAGGCACTCGCAGCAATGATCAGGCACAGAATGTGATGTTCAGACTCTGCCTTATGGAGGGCAGAGAGGGAAAGGGACACGAGCACTGGCTCCTGGTGAACCAGAGTAGGACAATGCCTTGCCTGGGGTCTTTCCAAAAAAGGCTGGCTTCTCCCAGCTGCTCAAACAGAAAATTAGGTCCCCCAAACCATGTGATTTATGTATATGCACCTGTCTGACAGACAGGCACACATCATGATGGGGTTTGCTAGCTTCCAGTGATCATGTTTTCCAGTTTTTCTATGCGAGCTGACACTCTGTGTGTGCTGAAATGTGCCAGCAATATTACGTAGTAACAAGGTCATGCATATAGATTTTTTTCCCGTTTTCTAAATTAGTGATTTGAAATCAGTAATTTCAGATGTTATTGTCAGTTCAAATATAATGATATGACTAACTGGAATAAATACTGTATATTAACCTTTAATTTACTCCTGGGATAACAGCTTTATCTAAGACATATCAAAGCAATCCAGCTCTGACTGCTACTATGAGGAAAATGCTTTCTCCAATCTTACCAGATAGAATATAAAGAGAAAAAAATGGGTGCTTTTGGTTTCACCTTGACAAGGACCCAATTTTCCTGTTCTCTTGGAAATGTTTTCTCTTCCTGGAGTTAGAATTAAAGTAAAATCTTTCCAAGCACAGAGATTTAAGAATATTATATGTGTATTCTACATGCATTTGTGTGCATATCCTGGTCTGTATTTGGGATGTGGCACAGTGTTTTAAATGATATTGTAAATTACATGGTTCATAAGATTGTGACAAAAATTGTCTGAGGGGGTTTTGGCTCTAAAGGTATCTTTTATATTTTTTTTTTTCTAACTAGCAGTTGACAAGCTTGTTAACTTAAAAGGAGATGCTGCATCTCACTGAATCCAGCTGTATAAATATTTTAACATCATAAATGTGTTCCCTAGTGCTGCAGCACATGGTGGTTTCAACTTCCAAGCACATAAGTATAATTCTTTCTGCTGAGAGGGGAGGTAAGAGAAAGAGAACAAACATTTCTAGTGGTGAAGGGAAGGCAGGTGAGGCTCAGTCAGGTAAGAAACCAAATGATTCTTTAACAAATGACCAGCTTGGTGCTTCAGCTAATTTTGTATTCCATTTTTAAGTCTCACTGGGATGCTAAGGTGCATTAGTGGAACCTATCCTTATTTTTAGTGACTGCAAGTATGCTTCATCTAGAGTAATTTATACAATCAGCAGTAATTCCTATTGAAAAGAATTAAATCCAGACAGAGAATATTGCTTTCGATATCAGAAATTGCTGCTAAGTGTTCTTAATTTTCAATGAGATGCTAAATACAGACTTCATGCACAATTCAGAATGTGAAGAAATAAAAATCTTAAGAAGATTTTACCAGCTTCTGTGTAAACTGTGGTAAGGAAGGATGCTGGTCCAGTTTGCAACCTCAGAAAAATACTTATTTTGATACAATATTTTTGTAGCCAAATGTAAAGGCTTTGCTATATAGCTTACAGGGCTGCTATACAATAAGACAGAAATAACGTTTTTTGTCATAAATGTGAAGCTTTATAGAGGCAAATCCTTGCATCCATCTTTGCATAACACTCAGTTTCCTATTCACTTGTTCCAGGAATGGCAGCTGTACCACCCCATGCCATAATCCTTCCCTCTTCTGGGAAAGTCTGAGGTTTCCACTGACTCAGCAGAAGCTCCACACACTCCCCAGGAGGCCTCTTTGGCTCTGTTTTCTGCCTACACAAATGAATGAGTGTATGAAGTGGAAACCTTTCTGATTTTCACTTCACTAATCTGTAACAACCATACAAAACTATAAAATCTGTGCTTTTACACAGTTTCCAAATTATTTAAGTTCATATTTTGTATTAAAGTCTCATAGATTGAAAAGCCATTGTTTTAACATTACAAACTGCAGAATACATTGAGGACCCTTACCCCATGTGTCTGATATTGTTATACTTTATGAATAAGAACTCGGTCTAGCCAGTTACAGAACAGTCCTTAAATATTGATAAAACACACTTTTCGTGTACTTTAACCCAGGGAAAGCAAAGCTTTCTGGTGCACTATTGCAACACTGGCCTTTTAATACCATATGACTTGTGATAAATTATTGACTACATTTTTCTAAATAATGTATCCTCATCAGTTCAAGAAAGCATGGTAGAACCATCTGCCACTAGCTCGAATTTGAAATGTGTGGTCCTGTACATTTAGAAAACCGAGCACTGCTAGTATTTAACTAAACATTTTTAGAGTAATGAAGGTAGTCCTATTGCAAAATACTTTAAGCTGCAAGAAACACATGGGATTAGGGCAGACCACATCTAAACCTCTGGCTTGCAGGACTATGAACTGGATATTCTTGCCCTCAACCCTGACTCTGGCCGTGTTCTGCTGTTCACCTGGAGGGACCTTGGACATGACCCATTACCTCTTGTCTGTCAACAAGACCTTTCACTGGTGCCATGTGGATCTTGCTTGGAGCTGTGCCCAGGTCCTTGATGGCTTGTGTTGTGGCCAGCCAGATCCCCTCAGCTCATCCTCCCATGCCAGGGCAGCCCTGCTTTTGCTACTCCCTTATCCAGCCTGTACCAGATGACAGTTTGGACAGCACAGCCTGCCTAAGGGAAAGCCATGGGCTGACAGAAGTTCTGAATGTTTTCTGTTTACATGTTTTGAAAGCTTTCAGCTTTGTCTTGATCTTTCTTGCTTGCATTGAGCAAGAACGTACAAGACTAAATTACAAGTTTCATAAAATAAAACTTGTCTACAAGGATAACTGCAGTTGCCTACCATCACAGCTGTTTACACATGTAGTCTGTTTTCCAGGTACCTGCTTCAAACCTTCTGCTTCTCTCCCCTCCTGAAAATGAGTTCTGCTCTGAAATTTCTGAACTAACTTGCTGGTAATAAATATACAACTAGAGAAGAAAGTTAGCAAAACTATTTTCATTCTCAACCTTTTTTCCTTTAATAACCAAGACCATTCTCCAGTTGTGATGACCAAAATAATATTCTTTTTCTTATGTTATTGCCACCAAGGAGAGACTGCTCCCCATCTAGGACAGTTTTCCCTATTTTAATGCTTTAATATGTGGTGGTATGATGGTATGGTACATAATCAGAAGCCTTTGAGGCTCAGCCTATTGTTTTTCACTTGCTTTAGCTCAAGTGTGACTGAACCAATCAGTCTGATCCTTAAGTCTCAAAACCTCAGGTTCTTTGTTATCAAAGGGTACCTGCTTAGCCTGACATTATCTCAACAGCTTCTTTGCAGTGTTTGTGATTCCTCTAATGGACATTGTATAATATTCGTTGGCATTAGAAAATGTTTTTTCCTTTTGGTCATTCCTGACAGCCATTGTTGGACTTTTCCCATAGTCCTTTCTGTGTGTTTATGAGAAATAAACTCATATATATGAGTTTCTCATGTATATGAGAAATAAAGTCCTTCTTGGAGCACTCTACCTACCCAGCTAAGTTTGTTTGTTCATATACAGAAACTACTTTCTCCTGAATGGGTTGACAGGTGTGAATAGGATCACTGGACTCACACTGGTATCTTCTACACATTTTGAGAAACTGTTTATGTGCAGTGCAGAACTCCACTTTATGTGAATCCTGTACTGTTTCCTAGAAGGTTATAGAAGTTCCAGCATGGCCAGCATTGCCTTTTCTTCACTGATTTGCCATTTTCTTCCCTCTGAGGTGCATTAAAACCAATAAAGCACTGCATATTGTAGTCTGTTGTGCTGCACTTTGGGATCTATTTCATATTTTTCTTACTGTCTTAAAGGTTATTTCCTAGCACTATGCTTTTCTATTTCCAAGCTGTACAAGCCCCTTATAACTGTTTCAGTTTGACAGTATTTTGGTGCAGCATTGAAATTAAATAAATGGATTTCTCTGTCCAGCTCCCCAGGACTTGCTGCCGCTGATGTTTGCAAACATCTATAAACCTTGACTTTCTCAGACATTCCTTATCAAATTAATGCATATTGCCACTGGCATCATAATGTTTTCTAATTCCAAACCACTATGACTTGTTCAGGCTCCTTCTGCGAGATACTTGTGCGTTTCAGTGTGACAGGGGTTACAATGCATCTGCCTGCACAAATCAGCTGGAATGCAATTTTTCACTGATCTAATAGCATAGCTGCAAAATGCAGCAGTTGAAAGGATGTCATCCTTTATAACAGATGGGATGTTTTGGAAGAATGCAATAATAAATATTCTATTGACATAAATGCTAGGGCACATGATGAAATATTCAAAAACAATTGCATCAGTGTACTACAAGAGTTATATGTATTTCTGTGCAGGTATGTGTATGGGTGTTACCTGTTCCTATATCCATAACTTCCATAGAGATTAGCATAGTACATATTGCTTTGGTAGGATAGGGGACAATAAATCAGAACAGAAAAATTGCAGACTAAAGAAAATGAGTTCCTACAGGTGCAATAGGCAGTGTTAGGAAGAAAAGGTGTGACTGCAAGCTGCTTATTGCTCTGTGATCTATTTACTCTCTTCTTTCATTGTGAAAAAAAAATATACTGTGCTCTAAAAGCCTGGCCATCCCTGGCCAACTTTGACACTGCCTGAGAAGCAGTATCACTGTTGGTGCTGGTCTCACACAGCCCTGCTGGGATAATCAGAATACAAGAAGCCTTGAAGGGATGTCTAGGATTATTTCTCACTCTCTTCCCACCACTGGATAGCAAGTGAATGTTTTCCTTCCAGTCACACTGATCTTAATGACATCTGTAGTGGACATTGTAGGACTAAACGCTCAGTGTTTCTGTCCTGCTGCTAGAGTTCTTGAAGCTTAGCCAGAAGCTCTTATTCTCCAACAGGGATCGTTACCTTTTAACTTTCACCCTTGGCAGCTTGGTCACTCTTGTTTGGGAGTCACTTTAGTGTAGCTAAACCGGTTTCTTTGAAGTAATGCCTCCTAGAAATTGGTGTTAAAAATCTTACATTTGATTTTGACTTTTTGAAAACTTTGTATTCTTCTGAAGTGACTGGTGCAGTGCATCCTAACTAAGAAAACAATATTAAGGACCAACATTAGAAAGATAGAATGGCTATAATGAGTAAGACACAAAATGCATCTGGACTCGGGTCCTATCTCTGCCAATGACCAGAATCAGGTGCCTTGGGAGACAGATAAGAAGGGGTGAGCATATTGCCTTTAATTCCTAAAATACTCTTACAGAACAGTAGATTATGTGTGTTCCATAATCTTTGCAGAATTTATTCACCATGAAAACAATTTCTTTGCATTTAAGGTAATGAAAATTAGGGTAGAATATCTAGAGCTATTGAGTTACTTGAAAAACTAAGAAACAGCTTTGACAAACATGTTAGACATTTCCTAGGTACAGCCTTGTGGCAGCTGTAGGGATAAATAACTTGCTGAGACCCATTTGTGATTCAAAAGTAAGCCAAATTATTTTTTTTAAATCTTGTCACTTCAGCCTATATTGAGGAATTCTCTTCTGCCCAACCTTTTACTTTCACTAACACTGAACTAACTGAAGATTTCTATAAGAGATAAATAATCTTTGATTTTTGTTTTTGTTATGGGATGAATTGCTTCTGGAAAGAAGTTCTGTTTCTCTCTAGTCACTGCAGAGGGAGTCTGCAGGAGTTTACATTTGGACTGGGCACCCGATATCGGCAGCAGATCAATTTTCCCCAAAAGACAGCTGATATCCAATTTATTCTCTCCTGTGTGGCAAAACTCCAGAGTTTGCCAGCCATCTGATAGTTAGAAAGTTATGTCTAGCCACACCGTCTCACTGACTTCCTAATCTGTCCTTTAGTGAGGGTAGTAATGGACTTCATCTTCATATTCTCATTTTTTATCCTCGTCCCCCATAATCACTACAAACACAGATTTAATTTTTGTTCCCACCACTTTCCTGTTTATGCAAGATTGCTTCATTTTCCTGGAAATAAGGATTACAGGTAGTCTGAGTCTTTCCTGGATGCCTCCTGCTCTGTTCCAATATGTTGCTTTCTTTTCCTATTAATCACCCTCTCTTCCTTGCTGTGAGAGCTTCTACTTTTCTTCATGCATTGTGCACTATGTAATTACATTAGAGGACCTGTTCTTTATAACTCTGAATTGTTTCTTTATTTATAAGAGCTATTTGCAAAAGTGGTAGAATTAGATGAAGAATTCCAGCCCGGTGAACACAGACTGGTGTCGCCTCTTTTTCCAAATCTCTTTCTTTTTTGCAATTAGTGTTTCTTCACCCAGATTTCAAGCATACTGCTCATGTACACTTCTGACACTGGCCTAGATGCTGGGAATAACAAGCCAAGGAATCTTACAGCTGAGGGATCCATTTTTCAAATACATTTATTGGAGCTCATAAAACGAGACTGATGTCAAAATGGGATTGATTAAGCCACCATAGCTGGATCACTACTTGCACTAGAATATGAAATCCTGAGGAGGGTGACAGTGCTATTTAGGTACAAACAATTCCATTGGGGCAGGGGAACATTTCTGCTTCAATGACTGCTGTGTTTGTCATCATTACAAGAACTGTAGTTTGATCCTTGATTTTCACTGCTACAGACAAGTCAATTTATTATCGCATTTGATAAAACAGACAGTTAAATAACAATAATAAAAAAAAAAAGAACAGATATTCTTTGTTTATATGAATTCTAAATCAGCCAACAGGAGACATCCATAAAGCTATATTGTACTTGAAAATCTCCAAACCGTTCAGTGGTTCTATTTTCTCTATTTTGAGACAATTGAGATCAGAATAAGAAAAATAAACACTAGTTTTTACTTTGCAGTAAGGGTTCACTGGTATTCACCACAGAACTTGCTGTTTCAAACACTTGAAAAGTTGCAATCACATCAGATTGAGAGCTGTAACAAGAGAATAATTATATTTTATATATATATGCACATATATATATATATATAGTTAAGAAAAGGAATGACCAGAAACCTAATGAAGTTCAACAAGGTGAAAGGCAAAGTCCTGCACCTCTGGAAGAACAAGCCAAAGCACCACCAGTGCAGGCTGGAGGATGACCATGGGGAAGGAATCTTTGCAGAAGAGGATCTGAGGCCCTGCCACGAATACACTCTAATAGCANCAATTCCATTGGGGCAGGGGAACATTTCTGCTTCAATGACTGCTGTGTTTGTCATCATTACAAGAACTGTAGTTTGATCCTTGATTTTCACTGCTACAGACAAGTCAATTTATTATCGCATTTGATAAAACAGACAGTTAAATAACAATAATAAAAAAAAAAAGAACAGATATTCTTTGTTTATATGAATTCTAAATCAGCCAACAGGAGACATCCATAAAGCTATATTGTACTTGAAAATCTCCAAACCGTTCAGTGGTTCTATTTTCTCTATTTTGAGACAATTGAGATCAGAATAAGAAAAATAAACACTAGTTTTTACTTTGCAGTAAGGGTTCACTGGTATTCACCACAGAACTTGCTGTTTCAAACACTTGAAAAGTTGCAATCACATCAGATTGAGAGCTGTAACAAGAGAATAATTATATTTTATATATATATGCACATATATATATATATATAGTTAAGAAAAGGAATGACCAGAAACCTAATGAAGTTCAACAAGGTGAAAGGCAAAGTCCTGCACCTCTGGAAGAACAAACCAAAGCACCACCAGTGCAGGCTGGAGGATGACCATGGGGAAGGAATCTTTGCAGAAGAGGATCTGAGGCCCTGCCACGAATACACTCTAATAGCAAAGAAGGCCAATGGAATCCTGGGCTGCATTAGGCAGGGCACTGCCAGCCATTCAGGGAAGGAGATCCTTTCCCATCTACTCAGCAATGGTGGAGTGACACCTGGAGTTCTGGGCTCAGTTTTGGGCTCCCTTATACAAGACAGGCATGGACATATGGTCACTATGAAGATGAAGGGATTGGAGCATCTGTCACATAAGGAGAGATTGAGAGAGCTGGGATTGGTCAAGCTGGATAAGAATAGGCTCAGGGGAAAAAGGTGGCACAAATAACTGCAGGGAAGGTGCAATAGGGCTAAGATAGGCTTTATTCAGTGGTGCTTAGTTACAAGAGCAGAGACAATCAGTACAAACTAAAATGTGGAGGTTCCCTCTGAACATCAAGAAATGCTTTTTGCTGTGTTGGTTACTGAGTACTGGCACTGACCATCCAGAGAGTTTGTAGAACCTCTATCCTTGGAGATATTCAAAACCCATTAGGCATGATTCTGGGCAATGTGCTATAGCTGATTCTGCTTTAAGCCAGGGGCATGAACTAGATGACTTCCAAAAGGTCACTTTCAGACTAAGGTGTTCTGTGCTTAGACCATTCAAACTTTCTGCTGATGTAACTTTTGATAAACCCCAAACAATGCTTCTCCAAAGGATAACTGTCTTTGAAATACAGTACGAGTGGAGATCAAGTGCATCATAAACGTTGACGTCGTGCCATCATGCAACGCCAATCTAATGAACAATCATATATTCTCCCTTCCTTAAAAAAACCCAAAAACCCCAAAGTGAAACAGAAATGAAAATAGCAGGGTTTTTTTCAAAGTACCTTATCTTTCTTGTAGTGATTTATGCACCTTATTTTTTTTCTCCATGCAATAATTCCCTCGTGAATAATACAGAAAAGAGACTGGGGACAAGGACTTGATGGGGTCTTCCCCCCTCAAGGGGAGTAAGCTAACCTTTTGACTACGGAGTTTGATGCTTTTGTGTTACTTTTTTGACTCATAAATCTTGTCTATTTTGCTGCTCTTTATCCCAGCCTTGGTTTATCCATTTATTTCCCAGCTGTTCTGTACCCCATCTACTAGATAAATTTTCCATGAATGCAGCAGATGAGGATTTGAAACCCTGAAATATGATTAGAGACCTTTCACTCAGATTCAACTAGGAAAATATTTTCATTATTACACTATTTGTAAAAGATAAGGACTATAATCATTACCCAAATATCCTTTTCCAGCAGCTGCCATTTTAAAATGAATGAAGGTCTGTTGGGCATTTACCTGAATTCTGTAGACTCTAGCTTGAATAAATTTTTTGAGCTTGCATTAGAAACTTACATTCCAACATTTTTTTTTTTTTTACTTGCTACCATGATTTTTGGTATAAGCTTTTGCTTGGCCTTAGAAAAAAACCACATCACTTTGCATTATAAAATTACTTGAAAAATTCAGGCTTCCTCATATTGTTTGTTTAATTTTTCTTTTTTTCTTTTAGAATTGAAGGGTATAATATAAAAAAATATTTCAAAAGAAAAAACTCGAGGTTTTCATTTTCAAAACATAAAATGTACACTTTAAAATATAAGACTTGTTTTTAAACATTTCTGTAAACAAAGTGATATATGAGAAACAATAGTGCTGTAGTTTTGTCTTTTGCTCAAAAAGAAAATGTCTTGGGATGAAAGGTTTCAGTCAACATTTCTTTTCCTTTATTGTTTTCTTTGTCTTTTTTCTTTTCTTCATTTAAGTACTAAAATGCATGCCACAATAAGAGTTAAAAAGGAAAAAAAAGAAATAAACAAAGTATTGGTCTTCCCAAATATTCTGAAACTGTCATTAAAAACAAACAAACAAACGAAGAAGACAAAAATACCGTTACATTAATGAAAAAATAAAGAAATTTAGCAAGGTTACAGATTAAAATTTTTATCAAAAAACCTTTCAGCTGTTCCCCATAGTTTCTTTCTGATATGTGAGGATTTGCTATTTATGCAGCAATCTTACTTCAGCAATTTTAGATTGAGGAGAAAGTATTGAAAAGGAGTCAGTTTCTTTCATCTGAAGCATCATCCTCAGCTGAGGCTCTCCTAATTGCCACCCAAATCTCTAATTGAAATATCTCTATTGATCACACATGGATGACAATAATGGATTTCATCTCCTGGAGTCTAAAAGCACTCATTCTTAATTTTATGCACAGGACAGTCTCGTAAAAGTGAATTTTTCTGCTTGTATTTTTACATTTACATAGCTCCACACAACAGGTCTGAAGACAGCAGGTCTCCCTCCAGTGTATTTTAGGCTAAATAGAACATCTTAAAATAGAAAACAGCTGGTGAATGCAAAACCTGCTTTTTTCAATATCTGGCTACCAGATCTTCCCCAGTTCTAGTCCATGACTTTGAGGTGCAGTTGCATTCATTCATTGTGCCTGTGTACAGGTAATGGTCGTACAAAGATGTTTCACTCCAAATATTTCAGAACTTTTTTGGTCTCCATGTGATACAGCTTCTATCTTGCACAAAAACTGAGTTATCACTTTTATGCTTTAGGCAAGTAAAGAGTTCTCTTCCAGTTGACTTGAAAAATCATTCAAAAACTGTTTAAACAGCAACTGCTGTTAGATCAGTTCTACCTATAATTCCAGTGACCTTATAAGCTTAATACAGCCAAGTATTTTTTAAGCCCCCCAATCTCTACCTTTTTTGCTCAGTTATTGAATTCCAGGAAAAAGAGCAAGGCATTAACATAACAGCTGGAACAACCAAGACTGAATATTATTGAGCTTTCTTATTAAAAGTGGCATTTTCATTACAATTTATTTCTTTGTCCTGAAAAATCGTGATGTTGTATTGTCTGTTCTGATACAAGAGTGTTGCAGCAAGTGCCTAGGAGCTAATACAGTTTAGGAAAAAATTACATATGATGGCTGGCCAAAAGGTAATTTACACATTTGTTTCCTTGTTGGCAGGCTGTATTTTTAACAAGAAGTTATGCACCTGAAGCATCAGTGCATTGATTTTTTAGTGACATAATAGACAGAAAAGTTGTTTTGCATAATCAGATCTACAAGGACATGTAAGTCTGTCAAGAATGAAAGGAGTTGGATGTTTCTGGTAAATTCAATGGACTGTCATGTGAGAGTAAAAACCACTTCAGCAAAAAATCTCATAGAATAATCAAAATGAAGTGAATAACGTACTGTAAATTTGTATTATGGTTTGATGTAGAATTACAGATACTATCACCCTATAAATCCCTCAGCCTTCTGAAAACTATGTGCTCTGTGCAGACACAAGCTGGTTTTCTTTTACTATAGATGCTCACTCTTAGCTTTCCTTCTCTGGAAAAATAAAAAGTCAATAAAGTAGTTTAATTTCCCTTATCACCCCTGGACACCATTTCTCTGTTTCCTAAGAAAGCACCTTGCTGTCCCTGGCCTCTCCTGCCAGTGAGTGGTACGTGAGGCAAAATGGGGAAAGGCTGCCCACTGTGTGAGCTGGGGAGGTGTTTCCAATGCCTTAGCTCTGCCAGCTCTGTGTGAACTGTGCAGAATGACATTTTTAACTGCTTTGTTTTCTTCACAGACTGTGACTGAGATACCGGTGCTTAATGCAGAGGCACGGGCACCTCTGTCGCCAGGGCTTCTCTCTGTCCTGCATCCCAGCCCCAACCTCTATATGACCATGACAGTTGTGCAATGGTGTGTGACGGCCCACAGCAGCAGACACAGTGGCTGCTCAAGGAACGGTCTAGCAGCATCCTTCCAGGTTTGGCACAACGCTCAGGATTCGAGGCAGCCTGCAGGAGGCCAGTTCGCACTGCAGTTGTCTGCAGTTAACTACGAAGGCATCCAGCTTCTGGTTCTTCCGATATTCGGACACGCACTTGAGTTTGACCTTTGATCGGTACGAGCTGCCCTGCTGGAATCAGTGAGATCGCTGCTGTGCCGTGGGACATCAACGCTGGCGGGGCCAGCGCGCAAGGCGGGCCCTGCTCACCCAGGCACTCAAAGCTGTGTCTGCCTTTCCTCGTCCGACAAGTCCCTCTAATGGAACTCAAGGGTGTGCCTAAGTGCCTTCTCAAGCCTGAGCAGCGAGAGCTCGTGTAATTGGGGTCAATGAACAGCAACTGTGTTTGCAGCCACGTAATGAATGGCATTTTCTCCATGTCAAGCACAGATGAAGTGTTTGAAAGCAAGAATGGTATCAGCCGTTCCTATTATATATGCAAAGTGCAAAAATGATACCTCGAAGTAATTGCACTCTGGAAAAAGACTTTTTCTCTTTTCCAGTGAAACCATTCTATTATATTTTATCTATACTTATCTAGAAAAATAGAGATGCGGATTTTCTACATGAATATCAGTTTGAAAAATACATTGAAAAGCACTTCTCAAATCAGTGGCAAAACATTAACATTCAAGAAGCATGTAAAAATAGTTGAAATTGTACAAAAGTAATTTATCCGACTTTCATCACCAAAAATCAAATTAACAATCAACCTTAGTTATTATTATACTTACTAATGTGATTCAAATCAAAACCATTTGTTTCATATTGAAAGGTTGATTAAAACTTCTAAAAATATACTTCAGAATATTTTTTTCAAATCAAAAAGTAAATAAAAATTACCTAAAAATATTACTTCAAAAATGATGATTTGATAAAAATAATTTGCATATTTTGACCCAGCTTTTAATATGTCTGGACCATGGAATGCAGTTTTTCTCAAATTTATATGAATTAACGAAACACACCAAATTAGTCCACTACAATCTCAGTACTAAAGTTAATTTAGTTCAGTTATCAAAACAATTTGAACCTAAAGTTATCTCAGATGTTTCTAGTTTTAAATTTGCTAGAAATCAAAGTCTGGATCATCAGGAATGGAAAACAGAAAAGGCCCTTTCTCTCTAAATCTCATGCAGTGACCTGCCATGGGTTATGGTTTGCATAATTCATAAAAACTGAGAAAAAAATGTCAAGTCCACTTTTCAGTTGCAACATTACTCTTTGTGTTAAAAATGCAAAAACCCCAATGGCACTGCAATGAATTCACCTCATTCCAACCATACAGATTTTCCATGCAAATTAGAAATGATTTCTGAGTATCAGATCATAGGATTATATCAGGTCTTGAGGGCAACCAAAGCTTTTGAAAGACATTCAGCCTTTCTTCAAGTTGATAAGGTAGTAATTCAGGTAAAATTTATTCTTTAAAATTTGTTATGTCCTGGTTTGAAAGTGGTTGAATGAGCACTTCTGCTAGATCCCCTCAGTAGCCTTGGTTGAATCCCATCCAGCCCCATCGACTTGTGTGTATCTAAGTGTTGTAGAAGGTAGTTTTTCTCTCCATCCCTGCCTTCTGGCTCAGAGGGCTGGGTACTTTCATGTTGACCTCCAATTCTCCTACAGTTAACTCCTCTCTTAAAACACAGATGTGCCACTTATGATCTTCCAGCCTTTCTGCCTTTTCCCATCTGTAGCTTTAAATTTTTTCTTTGCCTCTTACAGAGGGACTCATGTCTCTGTAAAGCAGGTAGACCTTGTCTTTCAGTTTCCATGATAAATGATGCAGAAGGAGGCAAAAGGAAGTAGATGGAGTAAAATAAGAGCTGTAAAGCTAACAGAAGTGATTTAAGTATAGCAAGATGACCCCAGCCCCTCAGCTGTGAGGCACTGTCTGTGTCAGTGCATGAGAAGAGGAAAAATCTATCCTTCAAGCACCTGGAAAAATGAGTTACTGCTCTTCTGCAAGAGAGGAATTAATAACAACAGCAAGAGAGGGAGAATTATTCATTGGCTGCTAGATTTCCCTGAAAATTGATAATTTCAAAAATTTACTATCTTACTGAAATCCTGTAGAACTCAAAATCCTAAATTTACTCCATAAGCATATTTATTCCAAAATCAAAAATAAATTCATGTTGTAAATGATCTAGTCATTCTGCAAGTAACATACAGCATTAAGTAATCTGGTTTCCCTGCAAAGGGAAGCCAGCTTTTTGAGTCTATTCTGAGACACTGACATTCACTTGCTGAAGTTTCTTGCCCTTTCAAAATATACTCCCTCTTAAAAGATCCGTTTATAAAGGTTTACATGGATCTGAATAATCCTGATGTGAATGATTTGAGCAAGAATACTCTGCTGATACTTATAAAGCCCTTTGGGAGATTCATCATGGCCAGGTTCTGATTTCAAGAAACAAATCCAGTGCAGCATTAAGACACTTTATTTTGTGTCTCGTGTAGGTGTCTGCTTGTGTGGTAAGTATCAACCTTCCCACTATATGGGCCTATAAGTCAATGCAGACACAGTCAATGGAGCCTAAGGAGTGATTTAGATGACCAGATGATAGATACCTGCTTTTGGAGGAAAAGCCTTGCTTTGATCCCACAATGGGCTCCACACTGTTAATATCACCAGCATAGCTTCATAACGTGGCACACAAGACACCTCTGCATAAAAGGTGCCTAAATTCTGGTGCCATAATATCAAACTAAAGGCCTTGTCCAGAGGACAGTAGGGTTTCTCTGACCCAGCTGGGGCTGCAGAGGTGGGTGCTCCTCTCACAGCCTGTGTCAGAGCCCCCGCCAGCACTGGGTAACCAGATACCACAGGGCATTTCTAAGGGCACAGGATTTCATGTAGCTTGCTCAAGTTCTAAGAGTCCTCTTAGATTTCAATTTGAAATCCCCCCGTTTTCCAGGTTTTTCACATCACAAGGGTGAGACTAATTTAGGGATTTGTTTTGGGACAGGACTGCAGGTCACCTCACTTTTGGCCTCAGTTCACACTGCAGAGCAGACTCAGGAATACTGCGAGGGAGCCCTCTTGGGCAAAAAACCCCAGACGTACTCTAGAAGCATTCCAATGAAATCTCACTGCTGCAGGCATTAAAGCCACGGGGTCTGACCCTGAACCTTCCATACTGTGTGATTCCAGTCCTCAGCACCAAAAACTTTGCTCTGAAAATCTCCTGCTGGGCTGCACTTGTGGCTAATGGAGTTGTAGGGCCAAATTAGCACTGAGCTCATTTTTCTGCCCCTGTGTTTACAAAATTTGTCCTAGGAAACCTGCATACAGAGTGCTGCACGGGGTATTTCAGGAGTGAGAACAGCTAACTCTGTGGATCATAGTATGGATTTTTAGATCAGATGTCATGCCTGATTAACCATCTGGCATTACTTTAGTTGTTGAGTTATGTAGTGATAGCTCTAATGAACAACTTGGCTAACTACAAGTTGGGTGTTGGAAAGTTTGAATTTTAAACATGTTGATCACAAATGAAAGTTGGACTTACTGGGTAGTAAGTAGTACTGTACTACTGGTACAGTAGTAGAACTGTAACCTAAAAATCTCACACAATGAACATAGTTAGGTCATACGTAGAAAAAAACGGCTGTATGTAAAAAACACCTTATGTTAATCTTATATTCACTCCAATGTTAAACACTTCTTTCTCTTTGATATACACCTCCTTCTGTCAGGTCTTGAATGTAAAAGCGAGAGGGATTCCAACCTAAAATTTGCATTTCCATAAAAAGCACCAGGTGTTTTGCTATTTGCTATTCATGCTAGAAATAAGTTCCTTCTATCTTTCTGAAGTTGTGTCACTGCGGGAAAGAGTATGGATCCACAGGGCTTTGGGAAGTTCAGTAATAAGATGATCATCAGTAGAGAAGAGATCAGGGTTTGGACATGTTTTCCAAAGGATGTTATTTAATATTTTAGTGAGTGGCTTTGAAACACAAAATGCACAAACAGAACAGAATTAGTATTTTTTTCTTAAAAAATGAATGCATAATTTGCAAGGCTGTAGCTTGTGCTCCCTCTACATATTCCCTCTCTTGAGCACTCCACTTCAGAATTACTCCTTCAAAATGGTGGAGATTTTCTACCTTGTTGACTACGGTACCCTCTCGAGACTTTGGTTTTGAATGTTAGTACAGAAAGGAAAGAACTGAATCCAGATGACCTACTTTTTATACAAGTAATCTAGACACCAGGCTGCCACCAGTAAAGTATTCAGTTTATATTAGGTTAGAGATTAGGCTCTTTGAGAATACAGGCACACAAATCATAGAGCTTAGGTGGGAAGCAGGATCCTCAAATAACAGCAGTTCTGGACATGTGCAGGGTCACCGAGCACGAAAGAGTTTTCAAGTCAGCAATGAGTCTTATGATACCTTTGTGGTCAGATGAACCTGTATTCAGGTTATTTTGTTCAAAGCCATAATTTATACTTTTGTTGCTCAATACAAGTTGTAGATCATCACAACCTTCACAAGACCTAAGCTCCAGTTCTTCCTTTATTGCTGCCTATGTTTTTTCTGCTTGCCAAATTTGTTAGCAAATGTGTAAATGTAAGCCTTTCCACCACTATTTTTAATGCTGATTTTGTTCAGTTGAAGGCAGTTTCATTTATATGAAAGGAAATGTTAACTTTTTGATCAAGTTGAAGCTTTTGCCTTCTAGTTGTTTTTATGTCATACAGCACAGATTGATCTCTGCAGTGTTTTGGATGCAGGAAATGAATAAAAACTACTACTGAATACAGCAGATGTTAAAATATTGCTGAAAGCTCTGAGTAGAAACATTAATTAACATGTGACTATGTTTCAACAAAGACAATGAAATAAAAGTGTCTTGCAGGATCATCAGACTCATCAATTTTCTGCTCATCACTAGACAAAATTTCACTCAGTGGCACATTTGATCTTGTGGAATTTGAAGAAACTTATTTTCTAGGCTTTTTGAGTTCAACACAAATTCAGACAGTCTCATAAAGGATCAGTGTTTCTTAGTTCAATGCTCTTTCAAAACAATCCCCTGATTCTTTCTCCTTTGAATAAATTCACAAATTAATTTTTATGATAATCACTGAACAATAATCACATTTACAATATTGATTATTGCTTTTAAAGTTAGAACACTTACATATCTACATATAAAATCTGAATAATAGCATAGCGTACAGGTGGTGTGATATAAACTGCTTATTTTTCAGATGACCTTTCTGAGTTCACCAGATTTAATTCCCCAAAATTTCATAAGTCACCCCTCTCTCACCTTTTCATTTTCTTGTCTTATAGTCAGGACGGTTACATTCATTTTCTTAATCAAATCCCAGTTCTGCAGTTGCTTTCATAACTATAAAAATGCTGTTGTCATTACTTTCGTAGTTTTAATTGGTGATTTTTTTTTTTTTTTTTTTTTTTTTTTTTTTTTTTTTTTTTTTTTTTTTTTTTTTTTTTTTTTGTAGATTAAAAACTGAGTAAATCTTATATTTACCTTTTCTGGGATGCCCAAGGACTGGAATACTTTTTTCCTACCACTGTTTTAGATTTATCTTGCTCACAATATAAATATTTTTTCTAAAATTATTCCTGACTTAAACATAGGTTTAATGTCAGCAATTACACACACACACAAACCAGAAACAAGCATGTGATTTGAGTTCTACAGAGGAATTTCCAGAGTATTCAGGATAATCTGTTTGATAAGTAAAGTGAGAAATTTTGACTGACATTTAAAGAAATAATTTTGCCTCTGAGATGATACTTAAAACTAAAAAATTATATTCACCAGTAAACTTGGAACCCATGCTCAGTATTCTGAATATCTATGATTTCAGATATTAACTGTAAACAGGAATCCTGATTATAGGTTGAAGTCCATAAGATCTGTTTTCATTTTCTCTTTGACTTTTTATTTTAAATTTATATCATTATTCTTTTGACATCAAGAAAGAGATATAAAATGTTCTGCTGAAGAGCATCAGACATCAGTTTTGATGCTATTTCTATGATCTCAACAAGGTTAAAGTGGCCTGCACAGTGCAAGTGGTAGCTACCATCATCCCAATGACCAAAGCAATTCTACTCTTAGTGGTCATAAAACTGTGAGGGTAAAAATGTCAGCAAAGCCTCCTAATACTATTTCAATGTGGGTGGTTTTTTTTATATAAGCTTATGATCCCCTAGAAAAAATATCGATAACAGGGGAAGAAGACAGTAGCACGTAAGGTAATTATGCTGCCATGGTTACTCCAAGAAGAGAAAGCTCACAGCAAATTTTAATACAATTAAAAAAGGATAAAACCAATAGCATTCAACTAAGACATGGAATGTCTATCTAGAATATTTTTACAAAAATGTAACAAAGTCAGATTATCACCTTGACTGTGTCTGCCTAAATTTGTGGGCAATAGATATGAATCAGAGTAAAGTTGTGGCCTGGTGGGCAATGTCCCTAAAATAAGAAAAAAGGCGTATCAGTGTCTCCACTGCCTTTGTATAGGTTAATCCCTGCATAGAAACTCTTTCTAAACCCTGTGTAAGGGGGCAGCAGCTAAGAGACCCCATCACCGAGGTGAGCCACCCACCCCTGGAGCTGTCTGAATGATCCTGGGCATTGCAGTAGTTCAGAGAGGAAAGGCACATGAACATTTTTGAAGCTGCCTATTCTATTTTGAATCTGTACAGGAAAGGCTGGAGAGGTGAAGGGACAGCGCCAAAAAACCTCACAAAAGCAGTCTAGTCTTCAGGAAAAGGGGTTCAAAACTAAGGCTCTCCTTCTTAAAGACAAAACCAAAGAATAACTCTCCCCCTCCAACTTCCCACCTACACGACATTAGATTTGCAGAATTTCTTTGTTAGAGATGGACTCAGGCAAGAGAGGTAAGAATCCCTTGGTTCTTTCACTGATACTTACAGTTTGAATACTGGTGTGTTTCTGATAATAGACTGATCCCATCAAGTCTTAGGGAAATATCCTCTTTGGAATTTGATTAAAGTACATTTATATACACTAACAACAGTAAAATACATTAAAATGTTTCTGTGAAGAGACAAGTGCACCTGTCCGTTGCAAAACACCACTCTTTGTAAAAGAAAGGCATTTTAGGGTAAGTAGCTCCTTAGGTAACAGAGCTTTTGGCTCGTGCATCATTTCCATAGAAGAGATGTCTGGGTTACCCTTTGTTAAACTCAAGTTTCCTAGCAGCCCAGTCATCATCTCTGTGGGGTATAAAAAGACACCAGCATTATAAAGAGGTTGAGCCTTTGACAGCATTGTGGTTTTTGACCACAGTTAATTACCAAACCTGCTGGCATCAGTGCAAAGTCCTGTTCTTCAATAGGATAAGTATTAACAAAGTACTTTGTTAATGTTAATGCATTTTATTTTCTGCTACAGAATAAAATCAGATTCTGTGTATCTTGTATACTGTGCAAAGTACAGAGAATCCTATACAAAATGTCTTCAAATTAACCTCCTATTTTGTATTTCAGTGTCCAGTGCCAAGGATAACCAAACACCAGATCACAAAGGTGACTTCTTAGGATTTATTTTATGAGGTAATTAATGGCCTAAATAAAAAAAAATTCTAGAAAAAAACTCTTACTATTTTTTTTTTTAAGCTTTTGGGCTGTTTGTTTTGGTTAACTTGCTGGTTTGTTTTTAAAGCAATTTGTCCATCTCTGTAGTGTCAGATAATAGCCAACAATGTCAACTAACTCAGGACTGGCTGCTAGCTCTGGGACTGGATCAGTGAAGAATATAATTTGCAACTGAAATATTAGGATCATTAATTTATGTTGCCCTGTGTGTATGGTCATGCTATTGATAGATGAAAGAGACCTCAGAAAAACGAAAAGCAAGACACAAATGGACAGGTGGAAAAATATCTTTATCTTTGTATAGAAGAGACTCTTTCCTGACAGTTCACAAGTTTAGGGGATGTATAAAGGAATCATGGCATTAGCATTTAGAGATCCTTTAATTTTATAGTGGATTATTTTTGTTTGAGCAAGCATGTTCTTGAATAAACCTAGACTTCCTTCCCATATAAAATTTCACTAATAGTTCAAAATATCAGGATTTTGCAACAGTTGCTTTTTCTGCACATTAGAGGTAGGTACAAACCTACCGAAAGAACATGTCACTGCAGTTTATATAAAAAAATTATATTAATTAATTGGCAGTCCACCACTTCGCGGGAAAAAAAAAAGAATGAAAAGAAAAAAGAAAAGGAAAAATAGAGAGGTATTTTTTTTCTAAGGGACAGCACGAAAAAGAAGCAGCTAATTCAAAACACCCTTTCTTCAGAAGCTATGCTACTCCAGAAAGAAAAGGAAAAAGACACCCCTGTGATTTTTGAGGAACCTATGACAGCAGTTCCTTTATTATTCCTTCCCTAACAAGCAGAAGAAAGAAGTGATGCAGGTATGCTGACTCCTGAACTTTCTTTAAAGGTAAATCTCCTACCTGTTTGTATTTGAGTATCTGGACTTGGCCATCGTTGAAGCAGTGTTTTCTGGTTTTATTTCTAGGTTGTCTCTATTGCCTACAGTGATACAATAAGGATTATTCACCTATAAGGCAAGCAGTCTGTTACAGAGATATTTATTTTCATCACAATGATTCCTATATTATGCAGGCAACATGACTACAAAACGAAAACTGCAGACACCTCATATTACCTCATTGAGGTTATGGACTAATGTTATGGTAATCTATAGCTCCATTGCATGTGGTTGTTTAATAGAATTTAAAAGAAAGAAAAAGAACCAAGCACATATAGCACTGGTCTGTAGCTTAACACAAACTAAGAATATACTTTTTAACTAAATAACCTAATTAAATTTTAGGAGTCTGTTATTTCTTGTCTGGTTATTACTCTGAATATAATACTATGGTTTCTGTGACTCATGCTTAGTGCCTTAGGATAGATTTCTTTTTGATGTACACTGCATTAGTCACATTTATCTATGAACACAGATTATATATGGTGCAACCTGTACACCTACTGCTGTATTCTAGAAAGAAAATATTAATATATTACTTGGTTCTGTAATTAACACTAGTACACAAACCCATGCAAGTCCAAAATAGCTTTTAGGATTCAGGATTAGATGATAAAAAAAATTCTTCTCCTCAAAGTTGTTTCATGGATACTGTTGGACACAATTTATTATGGTAATAACAATTCCTCTAGTTCTTGTTAGAAGTATAATGTAAAAGAAGAAAAATATGAAAGCTAATGGAGAGTCTTTTCTGCAAGACACAAAATTAGTAGTCATAAAGAAAGTTAATAGTCTTTGCATGCTAAGAATCCAAGACCTTTAGTTATCAGCTTTCTCTGAAGAAATTAAAAATCACAGCAAATGAAGGGATTACTGATTGGCTCACAGATCTTGACTGGGTCTTTTCCAGACCAAACTGGCAGGATCCATTTGAATTTGATTTGAATGGGAGTATGTTAGGAAGCCAATTGCAAAAAAGAAAACTTCCTTGTTAGTAGTGCAGGACCAAACTTAAAGTGCAAACTGAGCAGAGGATGTCTGTAAAAAGAAATTATGAGGAAGAAAAAGTATCTGTCCTTTAAAAATTGAGCATCATTACTCTGACCTCTTCACAGTTAAACAAGGTAATAAGCTCCTGAACCTGGGGAACAATAACTCCAGGCACCAGTGCATATGCAGGAGGATGACTATCTGGAAGGCTTCTTTTAAGAAAAGAGGGATGTCTCCCCATGGGGGACATCAAGCTGAATATGAACCAGCACTACAACCTCGTGGAAAAGATGGCTGACAATATTAGGAAGTAACAGTATTAGGCTACATTAGGAAGAGCACTGTCAGCAGGTGAAGGGAGATGACCCTTCCTCTCTGCTAAGCACTGGTGAGGCCACTCCTGGGGTGTGGAGTCCAGTTTTGAGTTTCCCTGTGCAAGGCAAACGTGGACATATTGGAGAGATTCCAGAGAAGGGCCACAAAGGAAATCAAGAGTGAGCTATCAAATTAGGACAGGCTGAGAAACTGTGACTCTTCAGCCTAGGGAAGAGAAGGCTCTGGAGGATATTACCAATGGATATAGATGCTTGAAGGGAGGGTCTTTTCAGTGGTGCTCAGTGACAGGATCAGAGGCAATGGGCCCACACCAAAACACAGGAGGTTTCTTCTGAGTGTCAGGAAACACTTTGTCACTAAGAGGGTGACCAAGTACTGGCATAGGTTGTGCAGGGAAGCTTACAGTCTCCATCCCTGGAGATACTCTTAAGCTGCCTAGACAGACTCCTGGGAAAATTGGCTGTGGGTGAATCTGCTTGAGCAGGGTGGGTAGATCAGATGACCTTTAGAGTCCTCTTTCAATCTCAGCTTCTCTGTGTTCCTGCAATTCTGTTTCATATCCTTTTAGAGAGGCACCATCCTGTACCATTCCCTCACCTCCTAAGGAATGCATCTTATGAAGGAGCTGAAACGGAGCTACATTTCTTGATCATTATAAATTCAGCAGGATGTTCTGACAGAGAAATAAGCTTATAAAATGTCAGAGTTAGGAAAAACACAGTCACTAATCCTCGTCTTTCTAACTCCACATAGTAATAACAAGAGAATGTTGGATCTTTTACAAAGAGGAGAGAAACTTCCCTGGAATTCAAAGTCCCCCCCTCCTGCTTGTCTCACAGTTATTCTTGTGAGATATTTGGTAGTTGGCCTTCTCTCCCTAATCTTAGTGCTGTGAATGTTTCTAAGTAATCCAGCTTTGCAGGTAGGTGTATATTTGGGACTTAAAATTAATGGAAGTAGTTTTTCACATGATTGGCAGCTGTCAGTCAGATCTTCTTTTAGGAGTTGAACTGACAAACTTTAAAAATGAAATTGCAAATGAAAGTGAATAAAACTTTATGTGCAAACCAGAAAATAAAATATCATTGGAAATGAATGAAACTATTTCTCTTGGTTCCTTTTACATAACTTAAGAATATCCATGTAATATCACAAGAATGGCCAGTATCATGACTTACCAGGTTTTGGGAGTTTCCTTTCCTGCTCTGCTCAGGGGAACTTGATACAAGTCCAACTGTAAGCCCACACATAAGGCCAGCTTCCAAAGGACTGCCAGGATTGTCATGCTACAGAATCATTCTCAGTGCTTTTCTGCAGTTCATGCAGAAGAATTTTCTAAGAAGCATGATAGCTTAATTAGCTGAAAATGGAATCATGCACCCCAAAAACTTCAAAGTCATTACCTCTAAATGTGAGTGACTAGGTCTTCCTTGAGGAGATAACAGACAAAGTATCAAATATCCATAAATAAAGGAGAGAATGGAACCAGGAACTGAGACTTCCTGATCCCTGTAACTAGACTGCGAGGCAAAGAATTTCTTTCTTCTCAATTTCGTGATTCAAACGAAAGCATTTAAGATTAAAGGTATGATTTATGTCATAATTTGTAAACCTCAGTGTCTACATTGACTTTTCCCTCTAATACTCATGACCTGAACCAAAAGGTGTCCCAAAGTATTAAGTACTGGATGCAGAACACCTTGAAATACATATAAAAAAGCAACTCTTATAGCAATGACAGATTCAAAGACTGTTTTTTTAAAGCGTCCCGATGGTGCACTTGATCCAGTCAAGTGGCAGCATTGCTTTAAGCACCCCTGGGAGACTGTTTCTTGTTGCATGCAGTTTTACTGGTAGAAAAATATGGCTATAAAAGAAAATGTGCCTAAATCCTTCCTTTACTTCCATTCAGTCACTCTTGGTAACTTCTCTTTGAGCCACCCTACCTGACTCCTCTCCCATTTACCCTCTTAAAACACTTACAGATGTTCAGCATGCCGTTCATGAATCATTATTTAGACAGGCACTCCATATTTAGCTCTTCTCCTTTCCTTATAAATCAGTCCCTTCCCCACCCTCAATCATTTTTATTGCTCTTTCATAACTGCTGATAGTACTCATAAATGAAATGTCTGTAATGGCACTAAGCAAAAAAAAGGGAACAAGAGAACAAGGATGGAGTTAATAAAACAAAAATAAAGCATAACCTAACTTGGGCATCCTCTTTATTTTGGCAATCAAATATACATAAATAATAGCACAGTATGGCAAATGAATTACCAGAGGCCCAGGCATACCTGCTGACATTTCGATTTTCTCTTGTATTTTTTCCCTTGTAGAGAGAGAAATAAAAAATAGCTAATGTGAACATCTCTTTATGTTTCTTCAAATCAATATTCTAACAGTCTGTGGACATGAGTGGTTGCTGGTCATCAAACTTCAAATATCTCAAAGCAGGATTCGAGTTAAGTCCAACGTGTAAGAGCAGCCTCTCTTGCCACAGGAAAACTTTCTGAGTGCTTTTATCATAACTCTGCTGGAAGATGGGATGCTATACAGTAGTTTAGGTACTATACCAGAATATACAGAAATCATATTTTTAAAGAAGTCATAATTTTAATCAAGGTCTGTTATCTTGGAAATAATCATGCTTTTGACAGTCTGATATTTATAGCACCGTATCCTAATAGTTTTAGCTTAAAAGGGAACCTCAGTTTTCCCTGTGAGGCCAAAAAATGCTGGGATCCTGAAATTTTAAATTTCAAAGGTAAGAAGCAAGCTTTAGGCAGCACTTTAATTTGAATTTTTGAATGATTTGTTAAAGAAGAGGTGAAAACTTTGTGCAAGTTCTAATAAACTGCCTTTAGCCAGTGATCTGCTCTCTCTGTGTGTAACAGTATATACATGACAAATTTCTAAATGTATGGAAAACAGGACATATGAAGATTAGTCCAGTTGCCTCTATTTTTAGAATATTTTACTGTGCATTTGAAAAATAAAGAAAAATAGTCAAGTAAAATTTAGAAAAGCAATTACTTTCTACAGGAAACTCAGGAAAAATGTTGAAAATAGTAATTCTCAGTATGCGTTTAGCTAAAGCATCTTAGAGGTCAAATACCTTTACAGCCTTTCTTATGGATCCTTTATCAAACTTATGTTAAAATCTAATTTTAATTGCCTGTAGCTGGTTTGTTTTGGTCTTAAACAAAGATGAAGATATTAGCCCTTAAGATTAATTCTAAATTTAAAAAAAGTATTAAAAGTGTTAAAATGTTTTGGCACTGAGGGTATGTAAAAGCACAGAAAACTTAGAGTTCTAAATATGATAGTGATAATAAAAAAGAAAAAAAAACCAACCAGATATAAATAAACCAACAAGAAACAACTGGCAATTCTCTCTATACAGGCTAGAGCCTATATATCAAACCAGGTCACAGCTTGTCAGCAGATGAAAATTTAAACATATATATTTTTTCAAGCAGGAGAACACCAAATGCAGAAAAAGAAGATTAAAACACCGAATTAAAAAAAAAATCTACTTACTTATATTTAGAAGATTTAGGAGAACATTAGGGGTCATAATTTAGGTTGTGAATTCATAGAGGGGTTGATTATTTTACAAAGAACTCAATTCCTCCTTTATGCACACACTCTCCTCTCTGTTTTCCTCCATGATTTAGAGAAAAAGAAAGAAAATGTGTAGAAGTCTCTCAGACCAAAATCCTCTTTTTTTATTTAGCTGAAAAATGGGCCTAAAATAAGGTATCATAATGGAAAAGGATCATAAACCTGTCCTCAGCACTTCCACCAGAAATTTTTCAAACTTTTATCTGTCATCTGACCTAACAGAATACTTTCCTAGTTTGAAGACTCTAAACTTGTCTAATGAAACATTTATGACTTCAGTGCTTTAAGTTAAAATAGTAAAAGAAATAATCTAGAGTGAGTATTAAAAGCTGAAGCTTTAATCATTACCTCTGATGGAGTAACTCCATTCATCAATCATTCTCTTTCAAAGTCCATGAATAAAGAAGGAGTATCTATACACTGCAATGAAATACTGGCATCTGATAAGATACTTAAAATAATGATAGTCTTGTCACCCAGAAAATCTCTTTTAAATGGTTGGGATACTTAAAGGAAGCAAACAAAACATACGTTACTTTTGCTGGAGGTCTCAGAACCATGAGACCAATAGAAAAGATTTTCCTTTACACAGCTGTTGAAGTAGCAAATACCATATGAAGAAGCAAAATGAGTTTCTGCAAGACATGCAAGGCAATCCTTTTCTCATCCCAGCACTGGGATGAGATGACACAACTGGTGCATTGCAAACAGTTGTTCTAAGTACCAGTTCCCCAAAATAGTCATGGGCTGGCAGAGATGCCCATGACAGAGCAGAGATGAAGAGCTGCAATCATGAAAATCTGAGGAGAAAGTTCAAAACTTTTAGCAACATAAAGGCCAGCATGAGTGGGGGCATAGTAAAAATTGCTTCTAAGCAATTGGCTGCTATGTAAAAATAGGACAAACCCAGCAGATTTAAGTAGAAGATTTTCCTTTAATATAATAAATACATTTTAATTGTAAAGCTAAGCTATGAAGTTATGAATTGGAAAATAAATTTGCTTACTTTATTTCCTACGGTATAGTTGTATTTCAAAAGTCCTCTTTTGGGGGCCAAAATGGTGCTTGTCAATTGTCTAGGCAATGATTTGATTGCACAGGACAAAAATATGTCAAGGACCTGGCTAAACAATGCCACGATATGGACTTGAGCCAGCGATTCAGTCCCTGTATGACTTTTTTTAGGTCTAGTAATGTAGACGTGGGCTGCATACCAGGACCAGAACCAGCTACATCTTTGAATAAGTAATATGTGAAAGAAATTCAGTACTCACTGCCGCAAAATAAAGCATATAAAGAAAAAATAAATCTCGACTTATATAAACTCATTGATGACTGAATTAGGTGTTACTAGTCAGAATAGATACTGGAATGATTGCAGACCTAAAAAAGTCAATAACAATGGAAAGACAGACAGCAAATTTGAATTATTTTCTAATATACGAAGTAGGAAACCAAACAAAAGAGGACGAATTAAAATACATAATTATGCCACTGTACAAATACATAACGCATGGAAATCTCAATTACTGTGTGCACACTTCAGGC
The DNA here is from genome assembly GCA_013397915.1 of Daphoenositta chrysoptera. Lineage (NCBI taxonomy): Eukaryota > Metazoa > Chordata > Aves > Passeriformes > Daphoenositta > Daphoenositta chrysoptera. The sequence goes on along the minus strand of VZRO01005786.1, from coordinate 165,180 downwards.
CACTTATCTCAGACAGGAGGTTATGATACTATTCACAGTACACAGAAAGTGACAAGGACGGCTGGTAGTATGAAACAGCTTTCTATAGCTCAGGACGTTTCTAATACTGTAAGTCACAGAGGCATGAAGAGGTATCAGGAAAATGTCACCCTCCTCTCACCCTCTTTCTTACATTTTTTTGGTAACCAACTGAATAATTTGAATTCTCATAGTCATTTCTTGCAAGCTCTCCAAACCTCTGATCATTCCAGAAGCTTCTGTTTACACCTTTTATTTTTGAGTACTTGGTTATTGGATGCAAACACCGGGACTATACCCTGTATTTTGTACGAAAATTCAGCCATGCCTTAAAAAACAGCTTCAATACATTCCTACTTCTAGTGGAAAAACCTTACCTGATATAACCCAGTGCAACATCTGTCTTCTTTATGATCCCATTACATTCTTCTTAATAGTCATTCCATGGTCAAATAATGAAAGCTACTGAATCAAGGAGTGCAGAAGATGCTTTATGACTTTGAAAATCAATCTATTTTCATTTAGGTACAGGTTAAAGAGTCTAACAGTCAGCCATCAATTAAAAACGAACAAACAAACAAACAAAACCCACTGAAAACAATTCAGAAAAAAATATGAAATGTGAATGATTGGAAAAAGATTAAAATATAAATGGAGAAGAAGCTTAAAGTATGTTTTCTCTTCTGTTTTCTCTATTCTATGCATGAGTAGTGATTTTATCCATTGTATTTGTGTTTTAACATAAAACATCACTAATATACTGATTGCTAGAGTCCACATTCTAATTTTAATTAAAATCAATATATGTGGTGGTGTACATTTTGCTTCAGAGGAATAATTGCACATTTATGCTGTTTTAAATGAGAAAAGAATTTAGCTCACTACATTTTTACACACTTCACTGGCTTGGTACTGAGAATGTCTTACTGGATTGGTTGGACTTTTTCCTTATAAGAAACAGATGTGATTATTTTTATTTGGCAGTTAAACACCTGGTCACTAAATATTTAAAATTCTGAAATGAAATGCCTCTCAATAAGCTGTGGAGCAATAATATGCAAATACTTACTTATACTCAATTGGCATATAACAAGGTATGAACAATGTGTGTGCATTGTAATGAAGTGACGCAAATGACCTCAGAAGCTGGAAGACACTGCCAGAAGTTTGAATTGTATCCAAAATAAGAATGTCTGTTTTCCCTACAATCTGCTGAATGCAGAACGCATTAGTATCTCAGCACTGCACAGCTGTGTTTTTCTATCAAAGAAGGATAATGCCTGCTTTCAGACTTGGAGAAAAAAATCCTTCCTAATTGAGTTGGGTACCTTTATCTGCATTCAAGCTGCTGCTTATTTATTTTTAAATAACTGAATTCTGGCAACATTTTATCCTGAATAAAACACACAGTTAAAAAAGAGTTAGACATTCCATGTCAGCCCTCTACAATGAAAACACAGGACCTATTTAAGATGGATCTTGACCTTTTTTTTTATGTTTTCTCATCACTAATCAATCAAAATTTCTTGGTGATCTTACTTATGGCCTCAGGCCCTTTCATCCCTAATGTCTGATATAGTCTTACAGGGCAATCATAACATACAGCTGCAGGCCTGCCTTTACCTGCCCTGGTATAATCTCCAGATCCATGCTTCTTCAAGGGCAGAGTCCTCTTTTAGAAGGGGTGACTCTCATCTTGCTGAGAAGCTGTCCATCACTTTCTTCTCCAGACTTCTCTCACGTAAACAACTCCAGAAGATTTGGATTGCTTGGTAAGACAATATCAAGGACAGGGCTTCTCAAGTGAAGACTTAAAGATAAATCTAAGTCATGAATTGTGCCTGAACAACTCCATGGCCCCAGACATGAAGTGTTTGTGATTTTTGTGAAGCATCTCTTCTTTCTTTATTCTTTCCTGGTGTCACAATGAGGACATCCACCCTGCTGCATTTGGAACACGTGAGAGCATTGTTGACTGCCTAGAATAAATGTTATTTGCTGTTTGCTGGGGAATAGTTCAGTGAAGTCAGATACAAAAAAAATATATATATATCAAAGCCTAACGAAAGTGATCTTCAACACAATTCCCCTTTAAGTATGATCCATGAATGGTATCTATACTAGCAGAAAATGTTCTTTTGCAGCAGAGCTGTACTACTCCAAATGCCTCTTGTCCACAAAGAGGCCTCAAGTTGCTGAAGCAAAAATGTTTCCAAGGTACTCTGTTATCCTGAAGGGAAAAGCAATTCCATTTTTCAGACATACTCCGCTACAACACAGGAGAACCTGTACTTACATAGTTAAAGATAATAGTGGTGCGGAGTCCCAGGTGGACGAAGTCCATGTGTGCTTAAGCCTCTCTTTACTCAGGAGTTTAATAGAAGCAAGGCACATGGTTCAAGAATATTAACAGTTTATTTTTAATGCTTGTCTTAAAAATTTTGTTAGTCTGTATTCAGGTTTGTGTATGAAAGAAATCACACTTAAGTAGTATGTTAGAAGAAGGTAGATCATTAGATAATATAAATAAATCATTGCAGTTCCACCATCTTCATTATAGTGAAGAATCTATCACCTGAACCAAGACATTTTGTATATTATATTCTTACCTCTCCCTAGTGATAGAAGCACTTGCTTTTCAGACAGCTGATTAATTTATTTATATTTTCTCACAAAATATTTTTTAGTGTTTGCACTTACTATTGTATTCTAGCAAAACCAAAATTTTATTTCCTACCTTCACTTTCTATCTGATATATTTCAGTGAAGTACATATGTGCTCTGATTACCATGTGTCAAATGCTACTTCTTTTGCATTTTTCTACTAAGATGTAGAAACCATATTTAATAATCTTTTCTTGGTTTTTTTATGCAAAGAATAAAGTTTTGTTCACACAAGAGATCCTGTGGGTTATTAACTTAAGCTTTTTTCATGAAGTGAATTAGTTAAAATCCATTGTGTATGTATAACTCAGTTTAAAAGCAGTTTGTTTCAGTTTAGCTTAAACAGATCCCAATTTATGCTACATTAAAAAAATGCCTCATTTAAACTGCAATAAAAGTAGCTGCACAACTTCATTTAGTGGTTTAGTTAAATTAGTTGGATTTATTGGATTTGTTTGAACCAAGATAACAGTATCATAGAATCAAGGCTGAAATTTTAAGCTCACATGCAGCATGTCATCTGACAAATTTTTCAATTTCAGCAGCAGATATCTGCCAGTATTGCTAATTATCTTGGTACCTTGGGCAGTTACTAACAAAGCCCAAGTCTGAAAATGGTTACTGTGCAAAGCAACTGCACTTTGCATGTAAGACCTAAAAGCATGTTACAAAGACCTACCAAATACTTAATGCCAAGTTGAAATACTGGATCTGAACAATCCTCAAATGCTATGAGGTGTTTTAAAGAAAAAACTGAGTCTTATGCAGATCCTCTTTATGACACGAAATTGATTTGGGAGAAACATCTTTGTTTTCCGAATCATTTTTCATTGGTCTCAGTGAGCTCACATTGAAAAGGGTAAGCATTACTATGAGTCTTCTGAGGATTTTCTAAAGTCATGGTTATGTATAACCCTAGCCGAGGTGATAAAAACTCACTACTGATGTGACTCGTTGTTGCTTAAACTACATTTTTAACCAGATTGAAAGCTTGCTGCAAGTATGGGTGAGAATTGGACTGAGCAAAACAGTTAGCAAAGAAGGTCGGCTGATGACTAACAGGAGAAAGGAGGAGCCCTTGACCTTAACCTCAGCTTTGGGCTCCCAGGAATCTGGGCTCCGGAGGAATCTGCCACGAGCTTTCCCTCAGGTTCTTGATGATACAAATGAATTCAAGTACATGCTGAGGAAGCACCTTGTTATTACTCTAATATATTTGCAGAGATATAAACTTCCGCAGAGTGACATCAGATGCCAGAATCAAACTGCATCAAATTTTAGCTTTAACAGGCAGAATAAATAAACATTCACAGAAGTTATAATTATTCAGACTCTATGAGTGGATACATGGTCAATTGCCACAGTTCTTTATACTGTTTTCCCCAAGCAGTCTTTTGAAATGATCAAATAAATACCTGTAGCTACCATTTTTTCAACGACTGAAGCCTGGTAATTCAGATGTCATTCAAAACAAATTTGTGACTGGACTCAATACATTTTTTTGTTTTATTTATATCTGCAGTTTGAAAACACAATTCACTTTTCATAAAATGAAACTTTTCATCACAAAGAAATGACAGAAAGCACAAGTTCTCTATTTAATATTTCATTAATACATATTTTCTTTCAGCTGAATCGGGCTGGTATGAGTATTAACCCTTTCACAAAGCATTTCTTTGCCCGCTTAAGTTAAAAACTAAGCACCATAGTTCTTTGTTTTCCCACTACATACAGTTAAACAACTACAGAAAGTTTGAACATATGCAGTCATTTGCATATATCTGCATACATTCATATGCATAAATACACATAACACAGAAGGTGAAACTCAAAGAATGAGAGTAAGAAACTGAAATTCTCTTCAAGGGCTGTGGTAGCTTTGAAGGTAACTCACTGAGCTGTGAGGTAAACCAAGTACCACATAAATGTATATACTTATTTTCTTCTTAAAAAAGAAGAAACACTGCCTTGCAAGCAGATTGCAATTAATACACTACCTTGTCAGCTTGGAAGGTCTAAACTAAGCACAGGGTTCTTTTTTGTTCTCCACCTAGTTTGTGATCCTTTTTTCAGAAGGAGGGAATCTGCTATTTGGAAGTTCCATTTACAAGCATTTTCATATCAAAATGGATATCTTCACATGAAAGACAGAAGAACCTTTTTTTGAAATACGTCCTTTTTAAGTTTTTCAAAGAATTCTTTTCAGAAAAGGCAAGCACCTCATCAGCTCCCACACACACAAATCTTCAAATGCTGGTTTTGAAGAATTGCATTTAAAAGTATGTTCAGTCATATACCAAGTATGAGAAGCTGGGAAAAAAAAGTCTTTGAATTTGAACTACAGCTCATAATCTGGTTAAAATTATCTTCAACACCACCTGTCATTATTAATGCAGGAAGAGAGGCAGAAAAATACCTTCAGCCCAGCTACATTATTGCAAATAAGGTCCATCTGCTTTTCAGTGTTCCATCATATAATAATAGCAGTTATATTTATGATGGTTTTAGGATTTTGCCTCTAGTAGATGAATGCGTAACTGCTTTTATTAAAAATGTTTTTCTTTGAAGGTGTTCTACCATTTTAGCAGACTTTATACCTAGTTTTGAATTTGGAATCCTCAGTCTTTGATATATTCCATCACTAGGTAAATTATTTTTCCAATTAATTAAATTCTTATTTTTATATATATGCATATATATATATATAAATGCTCTATTTAGCTTTTTGTGGTAAATAGTAGAGCTGTGAAGAATCTGATTTAAGGCATAATGGCTAGAAGAGCCATTTTATAATAGTAGTGGTAAAATATTCATTATCTGCATCCTTGAAGGGACACATTAAAAACATAAAACCTACAGGGTAAGAAGTTCTAAAGAGAAAGTAAGGATGTTTTATAAAAGCAAATGAAAAAGTAAAACTTAGGACATAAAATGCTTGCTGTTTTCATGAGTAATGTTCAAATCACAGGAAGGAGATTCAAAGAGAGCAATGAGTATGCCTACATTAGCCATTTGGTAGTGGTGTGATGCATCAATCCAGGGCCTGTGGTATGATTTATTCTTGACTTGCTCTCTGCTGCCCATGACTTCCAGTGACTTTGTACAGCCCCAAAGAGTATTATCATAAGAAGAACACTCATCACTAAGATTTTAAACAGAACCAAAAAAAAAAAAAAAAAAGTAGAAGTAGTTATCTGCAGTAAAAGATATCAAGAAATTGTAATTTGTGTCCAGACTAGAAGAACAGAAAAAATATAATATCTGGGAATTTAAACACAAAAGTATGACAATACAGGCCAAAAAGAGAGTGTGAGGAAGTACTTTGTAAATGCATTAAATGCTGAAAAAAATCCTTTTTTTCCCAGATTCATTAGAAGAGCTTAAGCAGACAAATAGCCTTCAGTGCCTATAGATGTCAGAGTGTTGTATGAGCACTCAGAGAAGACAAGACCACAGCAGAAATCAAGACTAAATTTTTCTTTCTAATGATGATTACTACAAGGATTTTCTTTTTCTTTCTTTTTTTTCCTTTTTTTTTTTTTCTTTTGGGTAGGACTATAAAATATCAGACTGAAAGCCAGTAGAATAGGTTTCAGAATAAAGTGATAAAGTAAATCCATACATGATAAACTAGAAACAGCTCACCTGAACTTTGTTACATTCACTGAAGAATGAGCACAAGTAGTATATGTGAAGGTTTGACACTTCTAAACTTTTCCTAATTTCTACAATAGCAAAAAAAAAAAAAATCAGGACAGCCAGAACTGGAACAGAGACAGGCAACAGAGTTGCAAGACACTGCAATGCTGAATAACTGAGCAATGAAATGACAGATTAAATTCAGTGTTGATAAAACCTGACAGTAGCTTTTAATCTCTGTATTTCTAGATCTTCTGGACTAGAAAGAGGACTTGGGGGAGAGTTTTTCAAATCTCAGATCAGAACTCAGAGGTGCATAAAAGACAAAATGAAGTGCTAGAATGTACTAGGAGGAAATAGAGAACCCAAAATGTTACTGTCACTTTAAAGCCCTCGTGCAGCCTTACCATGGGTAATGTGCACAGTTATACTTAACTGATCTTCAAATATATGAAGCTTAAAGAGACCTCGAAAAAATGCAGAAAATGGGATAAGGCTGATCAAAGAAGTAGAATGGCTTCCATAAGAGAAGAAGCCTGTAACTGTGGCAGGAGAAGTTGATAGGCTGTGACTCTACAGCCTGGAGAAAATGGGGCTAGAAAGTTGTATGCAATGAGAGATACGATGAAGGAGGGAATAGGAAATTATTTTTTTCCTTATTTCTTCTACTAGGGATGCTAAATGAATTTGAGACTAAAAGAAAAAAAAAAAAGTACTTTCTTTTTACTCCACACATTTAATCTGTGGAATTACTTGCTATCAGGTTCTTTGAATGCCAGAGTTTTCAATGGACTAGAAAAGCTACCATAGAAACTTATGGAAGAAATGTTTGTTATAGGCTACCAAACAAAATATAATGGAAACTAATTCTTGTTCAGATTGTTCTTAAAAGAGTGATTAGCTGAATCCATGAGGATACACAGGGAGAAATGTCTTCTTATTCTGCTGTAATAGGCATTGCCTAACCCCAGACACAGACAAAATGTCCATTTGCTGAGCTTTTTTCATTCTTATATCTTACATGAGGTAGATAAAAATAAAGAAGATGAATATCATGTCCAAATATAGGTGATAAGAAACTCAGATTTGGAAGATAGATTCAGTTCTCCCCACTCAACTCTGATCCACTTTATCTATTGCAAGTTTTCACATGCACTGGTACAAGTGGTTGGAGTAGGCTTACTAATAAGAAGCATTTCTCTCAAAGGCCACTAGCAACTGCTTCAGATCAAATCAAATATTGATGTTTCTGTGAATGAAACTTCAATTTTTCCCATGATCTCGTTGTGACTGACTTATTGTTCTTTCTTCTTGCTTAGCATGCACTAAGAATTTTCATCCTAAACTTATACAGCAGCACAGATTCTAATTAATTTTAATTGTTAAAATCCATATTTATAAACTCCCTTTCCATGATCTGGGATCTTGAAAGGATTTAACCATCAAGAAAATTACAACAGGCTTTTCTTTTCTGTGATAAGGAATGCTGTATTGCGAGATCCCTTGCAAGCCCTACATCCTGAAAGGATCAAAGTATTGGAAAAAAAAAAAATTCATTAATCTAAATGGCAAGGAATATAACGTAAATAACTTGACATAGCTAACATCTTGTATCAGGTTCTAAAAGTAGTCTCTCTAATCCATGGAGGATCAGTTCCAGAAACATGAGGCAAGCAGTGTGAATAGCACGTGTGAATAGCAGGAAATGAGATGATGAACAGTTAGGGCCATGTACAAACACCTTGAATTTCCCCTATGGTTAGCTGGCATTTGTTGGAAAAGAAACAGCACCACTGAAGTGTCTGACTGACATTCTGGAGTCTGAGAGGGAGAGCAATCTAGTTTATGTTGCCTGTTGCTACCATGGGAATAACTCATTGTGGTAATGAGTTTCTTAAATTGCTGAAGCAAGGTCAGCTCTTGAGGAAAGAATCAACAGGATTCAAGTTCATTATCAGGCATTCTTTTTGGCTATTTTTCGTCTTTAAGGTCTTGCAAAAACCTGCCAAATTTTATGACTAAGGAAGCTACTTTGAGGGGATAGTCTTTTATCAGGACTTCGGTTTTAACTAACCATTTGCATTTAATTGCATTCAGGTGCAGGAGATATAAACTACAAACATGCAACAGCCAGCTTGTTTTGGCTTTATGTCTGATATTTGAATTTGCATTAGTTGGACTGACATTTTTCTGCTTTTCTTGAAAAGCTTTACTTTTAAAGATGGATAGAATCAACTGCAAAGACGCAAACTACTTTAAGCAGTGAAAGAAAGAAACTATCAACAATCTAAAAAATGCTAGAAAGACCTGTCTAAATCATAAATTAATAAATTCTAAATAATCATATTTAATTAAATAAATGTATATTAGAGAATGCTGAGTTACTCACAGTCTTGTGCCATAAAGATTACTTACCAAAATCACCTGGCATTGTTAACTGATGAAATAAAAACTCCTTCCATACAAAGCCCTGAACAATTATTGATTTTTATAATGTCATATTGCAAACTCAAAACACAGTTCATATTCTAATATTTTAATAAATATCTCCCAAAATTTTCATGTGTCCTCTGTAGTGATGCCAAAAGAGTACTGAGAGAGGATAAAGTATATAGAAAAAGCTGAGTTCTCTACTGCTAAAGGAAGGTTATCTTGTATAATCCCCAGGGATTTCTCCCCCGATTTTTGAAAGCTTTTCAGTAGAAACAAGACAGTAACATCGCAGAATATAGTGGTTTTGTTGATTTTGTCACGCTGAGGATACTTTGTTGAATGCTCTAACTACAAGTCACATTTCAAATTAGTTTCACATAAATTAGAAGGTGTTTTTTGTTCACTTTCATATTTTTGAGGTATAAGGAATAAAACTATATTTTGTTTTATAAGTGACTGAGAGACAGAAAGGATTCTGAATTAATTTAACTTCATGAGTTTGAAATAGTGTCAACTCATTCAAGAACTGTTGGAAGAAATCATTATTTTCTACTTAAACTCCAGTGAATGATTTCTGCTACTATGCATACATGAGTGGCAGAGCAGAGGTTTTCTCTGGTGTTTTCCTGAGAGTATATCCAAATCTTTCTTTGTGGAATGCTGTAAACTGCAGGCCTTATGTCATATTAAGGGAGTAGAAAGATTTATTATAGCATTTTGCTGAATCTCACTTAAACGTGTGTCAAATTCCTGAAAAGCCTCCAATTTTAGATAATTCCTTTAGTCTGGTAGAGCATTTTTCACATGCCTGATATTTACCGGTCCTGGCCTGCCATGAATAATATATTTAATAACATTATTACAGCAAGATTTTATGGCAATACTATCTTCTTTGTAATGAAGGCAGACCAGGAAAAAACTAACTTTTGAAATAACTTCCCTGAATTATCTATCTGAAATGGAGACATTCCTACTCAAGCTGCTGGGAAGACCTACCCACAAGCACCAAGCGACTGTGTCTGTACGAGGTGTGACTGAAATGTGGGAGACCCAGATTAACTACTCAATTCTGAGTCAGGAAAAATGTTTCATGTAAATGCCTCCCCCCTAGCAGTCATCCGTGCCTCAGGAGTATCCCTGGGGTGATGTCTCTGGCTTTGATCAGTTAATCTGTCCACAAGCTGTGAAATGCTATAAAAATGAAGGTTTAATAAAAAATGCTGTCTTCTCACAAAAAAACCCCAAAAAACTCCCAAAACCCAAAACCCGAAGAACTCAAAACACCAAATCAAAAAGACTTAACACCAATAAAAACACAAAAGTTTAAAATCCTGAACGAATTTTGACTTATTTTTTTTTGTCATGAAAAAAGACTGTTTTCTGTCACAATTGGAATGAAATATCAGTATCAGTTTGGACTAGGAGAGACCAGAGTGTGCTGTTTTTGAGGTACTTTTGAGGTTCAGCTCCATCTTCAAATGAGCCTAAATGTGATGCACTCTTTTACGCAAACAGGATGAACTCAAGATATAAGATATACCAATAAGATAGAGTTATATTTGGAAAGTTTAGCCTTGTTGTAGATTTTACTTAATCTGATTGCTAACGTGTTCTATAAACCAAGGTATTTATTGGAAGAAATTTACATGATATGTATTTCTTCCCAGAAGCCATCTAATATACCCGAGTTGAAGTGAAAAAAAAGAAGAGATCAGCTCCTTATTTCAGAGTCCTACTGAATTACAAATGACAAACAACTTTGTATTGTGCTCCTCTCCACCATGGCTTCTTTGAAGGTTTCAATTCACCTGAATAGTAACAGTCTTTAATCAATGCAGTGAAGATAGTGCTTTCAATGCTTCAGTCTGTGGATTCATATCATCACTCCACTAGCTGTTTTTCTTTTCTGACAGGCTTCAGTCACTTCATTTTCTCACATTTCTGGCTCAACAGCTCAGAATGAAACTCAGCTGATGTTGCAGTAGGAATTGTTCAAGGTTTTCTCTATAAATTTCTTTTACTTATACTCTCTAGGCTTCATATTTATAAGCATCAATGGTTATTTTTCTCCCTGCTTTTCTGAAGCCATAGGATTAATACACAGGATTTTGCTTTTGAGGCTTCAAGGCAAGCATATTAAAGTGACTGCTACAGAGTAAATATAACATCAATTTACACTGGATTTTTAGATGTTTACAATTTAAACGAGCAGGAAGGTGCCTCTCAGAAAACTGAAAATTCTATATTGCAATTCAAATTCCTACTGTTCCCCTTTAATAGGTCATTTTTCAATACCATATTAAAGGCCCGAAGGCCACTTTTTGTTTACCATAGCAAGAACATACATAGATACCTCAATGTTTCCTCATTCTTTTAGGACTCCACTGCAGATGTCAATCAAATTGCAAAACCAGAATATTTACTTGTCAGAAATCAGCATTTGGCCTAGCTGTGGAAAGGAAGCATAATATATTTAATAAGGATGCGATAATGATTGCTATTATTAATGGTTTTGCAGTCTTTTAATTTTTTTTTATTACAGCTTAAGGCATTATTGTGCATTTCAACAGAATGAGCTACCCAAAATGAAGCACTGATGTGACAGATCTCTTGATGAGGAATAAATGTGATCCTGGAAAAGATGCATTTTGTTCTGGCACTGTGCATGTTATCTCCAGTTAAAACTTCCCAGCATCCTAGGCATATTTTACAACAAACACTTCTAGTCCTGTGTATAGAAATTAATATGCATTTAGTGAATGTTTTTAGAAGGAAAATAAGATTAAGTTATACAGATGCATTCTTTACATCTTGGTGATATTCAGGTGACAAACGACAGAAATATGTGATGAATTCCATCTGCCTTCCAGTTTATGTGTTGATCTTTTTTATAGCACCCACCACACTAAGTGTGAATTACACATGCAGCTCTGAACACTCCACCTGCACTCTGCCCACTACTGCATTTCTTCCAAGATTACTTTTAACATATCACACCTCTCCACAGTGTGAAGTGTTTGCCATTTTTATTTCTAAAACCCATCTTCTAAGGAGTGGTTTCTCTCTTCACTGAAAAGTTACAGTTGTTTAAGAGGCAACCCACGCTACACAGAAAGTGAGATCAGGGAGGAGCTTTAGCTTTCACACCTTGCGATGCTGTGTGCCAAAGCAGAAGCTACATAAATTCCTGTAAGGAAGGTGATTTTGCTTCCAGTGGACAACCATCATTTTCTTTTGTGCAGCCTAAGGATACTGTCATTTGTTCTCTCCAATAGCTGTCTCTGCAGTATCATTTGAAGTGCCTAATGGCTACATAGCACTGCCTGGCACGTGCTATCCAATAACTCCTAGAAAATAGCACACCAGACTTCCATGGAAACTGTACCTACATTACAACACGGCTTTCCTGCTATTATCATTCACATTACTCTCATTCATGCAAAAGTTTATTATTAATCTGAAAACACACTACAGCATTTAAAGTACAGTGGCCTGAAGAACTCAGGTGCTGCTTCATCGCCTGTGAGTTGCAGGAGTTCTCGGCTGTTTACAACAACCCCCATTGTATATTTCATATACTGACACCTGCAGAGCTTTGTTTGGCCACCTGCTTGGTGTGCCAAGCATCACAGTTACATACACATCTCACACCCAAATTTAGCACTGACAAGACACAGCTTTCACTTGGTAGATGGTATTTATCAGGTCTACACATCTGTTTTACTTAGGAACAGGAAGATCTATGTTAGAAGTTCACCTGTAAAGTGTAAACATTCATTTTAACACTTTATTTAAGCCCACTTACTTTGTTTAGTAATAAAATTTGGGTTTAATACCATTTAAGCTCATTCTTATGCAGAGATGAGACACTGGGTTTTGTTGTATTAGGGATCCGGACTAGACTCTCCAGCACTGTTTAAATGTCTCCATACCGGAGAATGGCATTTGGCAGTTAGTCACTTATTCATGTGTGATGTTGATGGGAAAGAATTGATGCCATAAGTATGCAGGGGATTGCTGCATCTACCTCCTGTCAACATCTTCCCTAAATGGCAAGGACAGTTGGCTTTTATAGTTCCTCGCCGGAAAGAAGAGGCAGTTGGCAGAAATGCAGCCTTTATAAAAGCAAAGTAGTTCAGACAGGGCAGGGAAGCATAAAAGAAGATGCTCTCTCCATCTTTTACTGGTATACAGATTTAATTCCCCATTAATACTCTAGCTTCTTGCAATGGCAATTTGGGATGTCAGAGTGTCAGTACTTAAACCATGTGTATTCTGAAGTTCTTCTAACAGTTTGTCATTAAGTATAACCTGACACAATTTAAGTCCCGCTAATATGAGCTGAAGACTGTGCTACTGCAAAGCCTTTTACCTTGAAAAAGCCTCTAATAGCATTTGGGCAACTAAATATACATTATAGCTCTGAGCTCTCAGTTTCCAGAGAGTGAAAACAAATTCTTTCCATCCCTACAACACTCAACCGTAAGAGCATCCGATGTCTCTTTTTGACATAGAGCAGTTTCAGAAGCTTCAGAGGACAACGTGCACACACATATCCAGTCATTCTCTGGTGCATTCCTCCAGCTTCCAACACTTAGTAGGTTACAGACTGATCTGATCTTGTGCATCAAGAGCCTCAGACACACAGCTGTGAAACCTGGAAACTGCAGAAGAATGCAGACCATTTTTACAGTCCAGGTCAAGCAACAGCTCTCCCATGGGGATGTGTAAGGATTTAAAGCATGCAGTTGCCTGTCTCAAAGCACTGTCAAGGCCACAGAAGGAACTGTAAGATGAGCCACCACAGCAGAAACTTGAGCTGAACACACACAGCAAAATCAGGCAGGTTCTAATTCCTGGCCTAATGGAGGTGAAGACTTGGTTAGCACACTGGACAAAAATTCCCACTGTGCAGACTCTGAGAAAGTGCTTACACCCATGTGAGCCCATGCTGTAGGAACATCTGCAACCACCCCATGGATACCCAGAACTTGAACTGTATAAAGATAGTACCACCAGAAGAGTGTCTCTGGGATCCCCACCACTGAGAAGACCAGGGTGAAGGAGGACCAGGAGCATGCCACAGGACGCATGGGAGGTAATTATCTGCTCCTTGATCTCTCCATCTCTCACTCTCTCTCCTTCCCCCACCCCTCTGGCCCACTTTTTTTTTCCTATTTCTTTCTATCTCTCTACCTCACACTTGCTGTTAAATAAAATCCGTTCTATTGACTTCACCTTATGATCTTGTTTGCACCTTAATTCGAGCAGAGGCATCTTTTATAATTGGATGGTAACAGGTGGGGGCAACTGTCAGTGACTTGAGAGTCTGTCATCCTTTGCAACCCTTTACTCACTGGGGTCTCCTTACTTAGACACTGATCCCACATCCTGCCCTTCCCCACCCCTTCCCACACAAATGCAGTCCCATATCAGAATACCAGGAGAGAGTCACACTGAAGTTAAATGTGTTTTCTTTTCATCTTGTCAGGGGTTTACAGCACAGAAGCTTGAGAAATGATTTTATAAAAATCCTTCAAATACCACAGAATTACACTACTATGAAAAGCAGTATGAGGGAAGAAAAAAATGCCCATTTTTGTATGTATATCTCAAAGCAATCTCATCTAAAAAATTACTGTCAATTTATAGTTGCAAGATTACTTGGTTTAAATTTTATCTCTTATTCTGACTTTATCTTTTCATTTCTCATCTTAAAGTGCACATACTTTTCAATTAAAATGATATAAACCAAATATTTTACATTTACTTCCTATGGATAACTGCAGTGCAGTTAACATTGAGATGAAACAGCTGAAAAAACTTTCAAACTATTTTCAGCAGTAAAAAGATTCTTGCAAACACTTCGTAACAGGAAAAAGTTACACGGCCAATTTTGACAGCCAAACAGCTGCTCTAGAAAGATATGTCAAGTCTTTTAATGAGAGAAAAAAGATACCTGTTAATTACAATTATCTAATTATTTTGTATCAGAATTATCTCAGACGTGTAAATATGGCAAGTATTTGCTTCTGAAAATAAGAACTGGCAGTAAAAAAGCTCTGTTTTCTAGTCAGATTACTTACTAAAATGTCTATCTGTGTTACATCTTAATTTAAAAAACAGCATATCTACTTATATATTCACATATAGTGCTTTAAATCAAAGATTACTTTGTAAGTCCATCTAATTTTATAAAGGTATAATTTAAATTTTATGGATTCTTGAATTACTATTTTTGAACTTTTGCGTTTCTAGCTATGAAAAATTTTAAAAGAAATGAATGAATGAAGAAGCAAAGTCATTATTTTTCCTGTTAGAGACTATGCAATATTACTTGGGAGGCAAACTATAAAATGTTTTTCTTAATCTGGGGCACCTCAAACATTAATTTTCAGAGGAACCAAATTTTTTAAATGTTATTTTAGCATTATTTAATAGGAAGAATGGAGCCTCTGAATAAGTTTCCACTGCCAAAATTCAACAATCCATGTAGAAAATTTATTTCTTTAGATTAAAATACTATTAAAGAATTGTCCGTATTGTTTATAATTCAAGGTGATTTCATTCATTTTTTTTTCCCTCTTTCCTAAAGAGGTAGTCCTGGAAAAAAAGTTAAGCTAAATTTGCTTCAGCTAATTGGATTTTCACTTGAAATCTGATGTGGCTGAAAATCAGTTCAGTTAGTTATTTAATTCACCTGGTTTTACTTAAATCAATATTGTAAAACAATATTTATATATGATAACATATATGCTAGAAATTACACAGAGTTTTTTTTAAAATAATTTTGATTTTAAAGATGTCATCAGCAGTTTATAGGAAAGAACTACTGATTTAATTACCTCTTTTTTAATTTCTGTGAAGAATATTCCCCTTTCTGTAGCCAGTTACAACCATTTCAGTCTAGTTCATTTTACTCTGTTACCTGAGGTGTAAGTTGAGGATAGAAGTTATTTATTGGCAAAGTTAAACTATTCATAAGGGTCTAAAAAAGGAATCATGTATTTTTTTAGAAAATATTATTTAAAGAGCCACAAATAAATACATTACTAGTTGTTGGCTTATAGCAAGCTTATACCCGTTTGGAAAATACAATTTACACAAAGCAAAAATCACTATATAAGAATGACCAAGACACTAAAATGAATGGAATTATTTTTTCTATATGGAAAATGGAGGAGAGATACTTCTGTCTAGATATCTATTTTAAAAAAATACCATTTGAACTGAATACTACTGAAGCCTGGCTGAGTTTTATTTGTCCACCTGAAGCAGTCCAGTAAAACAATGCCAGATGGTCATGTTATTTCACTCCTAAATTGAATTTTAGATTTGAATCAGATAAATACCTATTGCAGAGTTTGCTTTTGAAGCATAGTCTGTTGTCTAGGAGACCTAAACAACATTCATTTTTCCTTTCAGCACATAAGAAATTAGTCAGATCCAGTATGCTTGACATGTTGAAAGATCACAGATAGGCCCCTTGCGACTCTTTCAGGGAAGATGCTGTATAAATGTATTGGATTGTTACTGCACTGAAGAGACTGTTTAAATTCTCCATTGCTCACAGGTCAAAACCAGCACATTTCGAGACACAGATCTTATGTCTCAAGTGAAAGAGCAAAATATCGATTCTTCATTATATAAATTTCTTGGGATACTGCACTATGTTGCATTCATGTGCTTTGAGGGAGATCATTCCCTTCTCATTCCATAAATTTAAAAAACAATACAATCCGGCATAAATAATGCTTATCAAAATATGTGGCTACATTCGCCACATCTGCATCTATTTTTACTTTTCTTAGGGATTGAGTATAAGCTTCTGATGTTTAACAAATGTCCTTACAGAGGCTGAGAAAGGTGATGCTGGTGTAATGGAAATGGATTGTTGATGAGAACAGCATCTGCAAGTGGATTCTGTGTTTAACCCCAAGAAGAAATGATAACTTCTCAATATCCCCAATGTAATCCACTTTGAGATATCTTCTAAGCATCCTGTCTCCTAATGAACTGCCTAGAACGCCTAAGTTGAAGAATGAAATGTATGAAGATACTGATCCAGAAATTATAATTTTTATTTTTTAAAATGAGATCCTCATACTGTTTATCACTGAGCTGAGGCACATCACCTTTGAAGATGAAGGGAATAAAGTGATTGTCCATGCTGTCTTAGTCCTGATACTCTGCTGAACACAGACTGAGAATTGCCAGTTAAGACCAGTTGTGATAAATTATGTTCTCTTTATTAAGGATAATGGGGGACTACTGTCTAACAGGTAATAACCCTAAACCACTATTCTAATTGTGGTTAAACCTCAGGTTAGATTTAAATGACCATAGATGTGACATGCCAGTGCTCCATCTACTAGATCATTATTACAGTATTCTCATTTACATACACAATTAATTTCAGCACAGTGTTAGACATTATTTGCCATAAATATGGCTGACTAGACTTTCTACTGCACTGTGACTTTTCATTTGAACTCTATTTTCATTTCAACTGTATCTGAATCTATGCTAAGAACTAAGAAGAAGTAGGAAATGCTTTTTCATCTCTACATTACATCCTCCTTTTCTTGCCTTAAGACAGACCCTGTAGCAAACTGCATTCTGAAATATGCAAGAATTTTGAAAACATCCAAGTATAAACTACCCTCTATATGAGAGAAAAACCTAGTCAAGAAAGACCAATCATTCCTGGACTGATCAAAGCACAGACATGGTAAAAAAATGCCCCAAACCCTTCTAATTGGAAAAACAATTTCCTTTAGGCAAACATATATATTAAATGTACCCATAAAATTATTCCTTGGAAATATTTCCCGATTTTCAACCAAACCCAGTGTTTCTAAAAGCCATATTTCCAGTTTTTCACTGTGAATGTGAACATTCCTCTATGAATTTTAGAAAATAGACTGTTTATGTCAAAATTATCCATTGAGATAAAAATGATACTACAATAACCAGGTATTCAGTAGCTCCAAAAACATGCCACCAGCTCTTTAATATGTAGGAGCCAAACTTCAGAGACCTTTTCTTCAAAATTTTCATCCAAAGTGTTCAATGGTTTTCCCAAAGTCAAGCAGCAGCAAAATGGTAATAAGAATAGAGAGCTTTGTTCCCTTAGATTGCATATGAGTTAATGAAAAGAATTTGTCTACATAAAGGAAGATACATTATTGTATTGATAATTTGTGGAAAAGTCTAAATGAAATGCAAGTGTTCTAATTTTGAACATAACTGGATCATATTTCAATGACTATACATATGTAGAGGAAACTTGAAAAATCCCAGTAAAACTACTACGCAGAACAATTCAGGTTGCATTTAAGTTATCATGATTTGAACTGGCTTTTTCACTGATGGTTTTGCTGATGTATTTTAAAGGCCTTCTCTATTGCTTCACAGCTGGGCTACATCTATTTTTCATGCAACACTACAAACTCACTGTGCTCCTAAATGGTAGATTTCCAGCCCTTAAGGAATTTGAAACATGCACACCTGAAGTTCTGAAAAACCATAAGGCCATTTAAGAAGTACAGTGATTTTGCTAAAAATTGCAAGAATAAATTAAAAAAAACCCCTCTCTTTGCTATAAATACCTTTACATTATGCAAAATGCTGGATGCAATTCTGGAAGTTAGGAAATTACCAAATAAATAGCATAAATATTTTATTTTCTCTAACAATCTGTTCTATAAAAACAACTTTTAACATCTTTGAACAATTATTTCTTCATTCTGCTATGTATTCACCGTTCCCTTCTTACTTCTTAACAAACCTCCAATGTTTTCTCCAAAGCATTTTGCATCACAAAACCTGTGTTCTGTCTCTACTAATATATCTCTCAGCTTATTTTACCATCCATATTAATATTTTCTGATAAAATTCTTTATCCTAAATATGTATCAGAATATTCAGCCTTTGAAGTATTAGACTCAGTGACATGAAATAAATTTGTATTTCTATTACTGCCTTAATATTTGTGTGAAAGTCCTATAAGTCTATGTACACACAGAGTGTAGAATATGATTGGAATTGAGAGATGAGTTTATCAAAGATTTGTATATTTTTGCTGACAGATTTTTTTTTTTTGTTTACTCCAAATTTAAAATGTATTTTCAGTTAACTAAAATTCAGCTTTAGGTTTCAGTCATTAAAAGTCTGGAAAAGTACATAATAAGATTTTCCTGATTTTCTGATATGGATAGTGTAATTTAATGATTCAGATCCTTTTTTCTGTGACCTACTTTTAAGAGAAATTCCAGTCTCTTAAGCTCAGGGCATGTTTTTGAGTTTGTGATTTGAAACTAAATTTAAAGAACAGGAACTTAGTACTGGTGGTGTAGAATGAGTAAAGTACAAGCAGATTCTATCAGTTTCTTTAAATCTACTTTCTACTAATGTTTATCATTTCTGAGTTACAGAGCAATCACATACTGAGAATATTTATAACCTGCTTATATTTCAGATAAAAGGATTCATGTGTTACCTTTTTTTCTTCCAGTTTCTTTCCAAAAGGCACTGCCTTTGTTATGAGACTGGTGCTTCTTAATTACCCACAACACATTAACCATTGTCTAAAATCAGATTCATGGTGCCTGATGAGCTTAGGCACTCATGGAGACCCATCCTCTCCACAGCAGTCCTAAGAAATGAGGGACGAAAAGACTTCTCATCAACCAAGCAAGGAAAGGAAACTACCTATGGAAGGGAATGAAGATGAGCGAGCCAGAGTCTTCTGTAGGACCAAGTGATTGACGAAGAGCAATGGACCAGAATTCCAACATTCCCAAAGGGGAAGTGACAGGTTCTGTACCTGGCATGGGACAACCCTGGATGTAGGGACAGACTGGGGAGTAAGGTGCTGGAAAGCAGTGCCTCAGAAAGGGACCTGGGGGATGTGGTCAATGTAAAGTTGAACATGAGTCAGCAGTGTCCTGGCAGCCAGCAGGGCCAGCCCTGCCCTGGGGGGCATCAGGAACAGCATCGTCCTGGACATCCTGCTGCAGCTGACCTGCCTGAATGAGGAAGGTGAGTGTGGTGTGTGGAATGTGTAGGCTAGATGATTTCCAGAGTTGCCTCCCGACTTCTCCTCCTCTGAGACACTGTGATTCTATGAGTTGAAGTCACCCAGCTCTAAAAAACAGGATGATCCAGATTCTGATTTCAATGGCACTGAAGAAAATCTTGGAATTCTGATGCCTTTCCCTGAAGTCAAATCAAAACAGGGAAATCGGTTTCTCAGAACAAGATTCACAGCGCCATACAAGCTCGGGCATTCATGGAGGTCCTGATTTCCAATTGGGAAATCAAAACAATTTTGTCCCCTAAAGAAAAGAACAAAATTAATTATCCCAGCCCACTGGGGAAAATGTAACATGAATCAAGAAAATAAAAAAGGACGAGCTTCATTTGAGCTTCTTGTATGAGGAAAAAGTAAGTCTTGGGTCTTCTCTGAGCAGACAAGCACGTTTTATACCACTCTTGAAATAGTCTGTAAGTACTGGGATGAAAATTCATAACATTTGAGTCAATCACCTGCTATGTGAGTCAGAATAGTAAGCTGAGCAACTAGACCACCTACGCTGAGAGCTTAAATCACTCTAAAAGGAAAAAGCCTAAACCCTCAAAATTTAACACAGTCCAATAACATGCACTTCACTGAGGTTTGTTGTTTTTTTTTTATATAAAGGACAGATCAAGATACAGATCATAAAAAGATAAGTAAAATCTGACATTACACTGAAGATTTAATACTAACTTTTTTCCACTGCCAGTGTAATCAGAAAAATAAAATTCCAACTACTACAAGCCAAGCATATTAAACAAGCAGAGTTATCTTCCCAAAAAGCACTGCATCAATTGTCTTGTCAAGTATTAGTAGTCAAGTTTTATCCTTTAATGAGGAAAGTGTCATGATTTCAGAAAAGTGAAATGTCTAGAATAATCATAAAGTTAAAGAAAATGAATGAATGACTTACTGTAAAAGATATGTACAATTTTTCCTAAAAGTACGATTATTCAAGATAGAAAAACAAAGCTAAAGAAGGAGAAACTAGTAAAGGTAGTAAAGCATAGTAAAGCCACTATGAAAATAAAAATACAAAAGCAAAAGACATACCACAAAGAAACTATATAAGTTTAGTATAATGACACAAATTATCTGCTGCAAGTCAGCAGATTAATACCAGTAGAAAGTGCACAGAATTAACTCAGTGTAAGTAACTGTGTAATTCTACCTTACTCATTTCTTCACAGTGTAGCAAAATAAAGTCTAAACAGAAGATAAAGAGATCATCAAAAGCTCAGAGAAAGGTGGAGGAACTTCACAAAATGACATAACAGAGTCAGAAATACACAAAGGCTATTAAAAATATACCATGATT
This sequence comes from Daphoenositta chrysoptera, assembly GCA_013397915.1. NCBI lineage: Eukaryota > Metazoa > Chordata > Aves > Passeriformes > Daphoenositta > Daphoenositta chrysoptera. Next base: position 144,028 of record VZRO01005786.1, on the reverse strand, counting down.
TTGGAAATATTTTATGTTATAAATATACTCATTTACCATGATAAAAATATTCCATGAGAACATTGGCAGACTTAGGCAAGCTTGCTTTAGACAGAAATAAAAAATATCTTTATTTTTAGCTGATTTGAAATGCAGTTGACATTTTCTACTGTACATCATTAACACAGAATTTAAAAGTTGAATTAGGAAACAAAATTTTCAATTGAAAAAAAGGATTCTTAGTGATCTTATTCTACTTCCAGTGAAACAAACTATTAATAATGCAGTATTTATGAAAGCAGTGAAAATCTGTGTCCTTCACAGCTCTGGTAATATGCATTATGCACAGCAAGCTTGCTAAGAAAGAACAGACATAACTGCTAAAGAACCCATGACCCCATTGATAAAGACCAAAAGGGTTTTTTTTAAATAGTTAAAAGCTACAAACAAAAACAGTTGTGAGTGTTTCAGGTAACGCCTTCAATAGACTTGATAGTTTATATTAATGTGGCCAAGCATGTGCAGAAGCACTATGGTACTGTTGAAATCAAAGTGATTAAGACAGCCTAAAAATGATTCTCAAAAGAATAGTTTGGTTAGGGTTAAAGACTTATTTCTAGATACAAGTGGGAAGGAAATCAGTCATGCTAAATACCAACCAGTCAGTGAAGAATTAAAAGATGTGGCCAGCACCTGTCATTTTGTGGAACAAGGGGGATCCTCAATTGCTCTTTATTTTTAAATGGATATTTTGTCCAATCAAAATAATGCTATATAGTGTGCATCAATGATTTCTGGATATATCTGTATGTTTAGGCAGACAAAAAATTCTTGCATGTCAGTGAATTTTACAGCTTGTTGGAACTGGATTGTTACAAATTCTATGTGACAATCAAATCATTAGTTCTTGTTGCCAACAGAAGTGACAGATTTCCATTTACAAAAGAAGTTTGACATGAATTTGGTCTCTTGTCAGATTTCTCTCAACATCTTGCAAAAGGGAGCTGGATGCAAATTCACCAAATGAAATGTTTGCCACTGGCAAACGTCAATTTGAAGAAATCAAGATATTTCATTCAAAACTGCCAACTTCTACTAAGACTTTTGAAGATAAGGAAGGAGACAGTGCTCCTCAGATCCCTGTGGGCATCCACTCTTGGTCCCCACGTTCTGAATTTTAGGTCCATACCTTCAAACTCTTAAGTCTAAATGATCAAGAATCCTATGGCGTATAACAGGTATCCTTGAAGGCTAAAGAGCATCACTACTTCAAAAGAGAATATTGCTGCCAAATCACTTTCTAGTACAGCTGAAGCTTTAGGGCTGACTTTCCCAAGACAGAAGGAAAATCTGACATATCCCCTATGGCAGGTGACTTCCATATCACCCTGTAACCCCAGTGCTGTGGTGCTAAATGAAGAGCCAATGTTCTTGTGGACTGGCTCTCTGCCTGACCTGGTGAGAACTGCTGAAAGTGGCACATGCTTTGGATCAAGGCTGTAGTGACATGATGCCTTCCCTCCTGTACATCATCACTATTACAGCAGTTATCCTCCTTGCTTCTCCCCTTGATGGTGTCTGGATCGAGCGCTGAGAAGCCGACTGAAAGGAACTGCGTAAGACTGGCAGGCATTTCACATCTTTTCCCCAAGCAGACTACTGATGGGCATTGAGTCAACCTGAATGTTTGAATGAGCAGAAGTTCTCGTGGACAAGAAAGAAGATGTGGTGGATCCGTGCCATGGGGACAATGAGCCAGTTCCACAGGGTACTGTGGCCTATGGATTTGAAGGCAGGAGGGGTNATGTTTGAATGAGCAGAAGTTCTCATGGACAAGAAAGAAGACGTGGTGGATCCGTGCCATGGAGGCAATGCTCTTACATCTGCACCTGTTATACCTGCATCTCTGAAAATAGCTAAAACAAACTGGGATAGCTGGAATTGTCCCTTGCTTCCTGCTGATGATCAGCATCCTTTATTTTATCTCCAGCAATATGTTAGCCTTAGCAGTAAATGTAGATGAGAGATATGGACTCCACTTTGGGTCCTGACTCTTATTTATTAGGCTTTGTAGTGTGTATGGCATTGTAATATTCAAGTGAATTACACCTCATAGACAGGTATTTCATTGTGGTTTGCACCATCCAGTTATTGCCAGAACTGTGTCCGAGGAGTGGTGTATATGTAGAACTAGATCTCATATAATAAAAATTCAATAAATCTAGTCCTGTGTAATTTTCTCACTGTTTGTTTATCAGGTGATATGGAAAACACAGGACAAAAGTTATCCTTTCTCTGGAATTTTCTCTGCCATCAACATGATGGCACCCTTACAGAAATCACCCATGTCAAGGCATGCCTTTGCCTTTAATGTTTATCAGTTGTTACTTGTGGTCTAATTTTTTTTTTTTTTCTTATGGATTAAAAGAAAGTAACTTTCATGGACTCCTTTTACGTTAAGAGAATAAACACAGTATCATTAGATAGTTAACATTCAAGGCTTCTGCTGGTACCAGGATGGTATTCTCTAAGGACTTCCTCAACTTTATTATAAACACGTCAGTCTTTCCTTACTGTTTACTCTACTCTAATTCTTGACCATTACTGGAAAATCTAGATTATTAAGGCTCAAATAAATAAAGCAACAGCATGCCTACTGTGGTCCTTATCTAGCTGGACCATGTATTGGGTCCAATTTTCTTCTTTATATATTATCCATTATGATTTTACTTCAAGAAATTTAGTTGTTATGTTACACCTTGAATTGCTGTAGAGAAACAGCACTCTATTACTGGGAAACAGAGAATACAATAAAGGAATCTGAGCAGTGATTCAACTACAAAAAAGTAAATTATTTGATCCCTGAGCAAGATACACACTTTCTCACCCTGTAAAGGACTTTCATGTTAATCTATGTGAGAAAAGTGGAGTGCTGCAATTTGATGATAGATTCACCAATCACTAGCTATACAACTGCAGAGAGGTTGAAAATGGCTCAGCAGCTGCATTTTTACAAGCCCAGTTTAACAGCAGAATTTATATAATTAATCCATGACTAACTGTGACAGCAATTAATACCTTCTAGTAAGTTCTTATCTTTTTTCCCACAGGCTCTCTACCTGTAACAGCTCTTAAAATTTTACTAGAAAATAAAATGGAGATAATGTCATATAATCATGCATATATTCAACTGAAATACTGTAACTGAGGGATTCACAAGATATTTTCTTCTTCCTGAAGATAACTTTAATATGTAATATTTGTACAGAAGGGCTGATTCAAGTACAGAAAGGCAGGGTATTGTTGCACTGCCTTCAAATCCTTTGATCCTCCAAAGACTTTGGTTAAAACCCCACATATTTGGGTTTTTTTGTCCTTGAGAGTACAAAAGCAGAGGCAAAGAATAAGAATCTCATACAACAGGATGTTAAAAAAATATACTAGAACCAGTGCCAGAAATCGTGGGCAGGCACTGAGGCAGGCAATGTGGAAATGCCCATGTGATACTCCAGCTATACATTTATCCTGCCTGATTATCTCAGTTCTGTTTTTCTTCTGCTCTTAGTCGTGCCAGCTTTCATTGGGGTTCTGTGACACAAATATTTTTCAAATGTGAACTGTGGACTAAAACTGAAAATTAATTTTGTCTTGCATTGAAGATCTCAAATCTCATCTGAGATCCAGAATCTCAAAAAGGATACAGTTCATTTGAGAAACATGACAAAAACTAAAGGTGCACCAGCTACCATCAGAGCTTTTTTAAAGAATATTTCAGAACATTCTTCAAATTCAAATGCTGATTCAGAACATTTCAGAACAATGTATCAGATTTGCCTGATAGATACAGTTAGGCAAGATGGGAAAATACTTCACTAGCACTTTCGGTGAAGATGGACACTTATTTAGGGAAGTGGAAGACAGGATAAAATTAGACAAAATCTTGGCTCAAATGAGACATTTATGCCACCTCAAATTTTGGAAGTCTTCATAAACCTATGATTTGTAGTTCATGCTACATAGCTGAGGCTACGAGAAACACAAATCAATTTGAAATTTGAATGAAATTCAAAGACAAATCACTCCTGAACAATAACCTCGACTCAAGTTATAATTAAAGATTCTTCCTGGACTGTCTGCTAGCTGAGAAACCTGACTTATATGGTTTTCTCTTTCCATTTCCCCTTCTCTTTCCACCTTTTCCCTTCCTCTTCTTTCCTCCTGCTTTTTCCATTTTTGCCTTCTTTCCTCATCCCCTTCTCCATTTCCTTGCACTGCCTTTCTGCCATAATATTCACACAAAGAGATACAGGATGTTTCAGAATATGAAAAATCGTCTGATATTCCGAAAAAAAAAATGCAGTTCTTCCAGTACATTCTCCATGCTTCCGTCACCGGAGAGAGCAGGGAACAGTTGCAGTGAGATAATACTCATGGAGGCTTGGTATCCTAGTTTGCTATCCCTTTTTATGGTCAATTATTGAACATAAAGAAGGCAAAAACTGAAGTGATGCAGGGATCCCTATGAGTTCCTGCTCCTTTCATAGAGAATTTTAAGGCTCTGTCATAGGATCACTATCTCCCCTGTTCAGCTAAATGAAGAAACAAAGGGAGCAGAAAAACATATGGCGATATCTTTGTTAGGATTCCTCAAGATTAAGTTAATGTGTATTTCCCTACGTTCTCTAGAGTTTAAGAGGACAGATGACTGATATGAAACATGAGGACTCTATGACTATAATCGTCCTGTATTTTCTTTTCTCTGTCTACACAGAGTTTGATCTATTTATGACACCCTTTGCTTTTCAGCCCTCTCCAGCTCCAGAAGAGAGGAATACAAATCAGAAAATTATTTTTTGTATTTATTATTCCTAGATGAAAAACGGTCTATGAAATGACAATCTCGTTAATCTGATCTGACTTTGAATTTTTTTTTTCTATTTTCTAAAGTGTATTTACTGAGATTCTCAAAGCTTAAGAGAAAAAGATTAAAGATAGAACTGGTACACAGCTTTCAGTCATTTAAGCAAATGAAAGCAGAGCAGTATTTGAAAAAAGAAATGGTACCTATTAGTAATGACAGGAATGGCTCAAGAACATGGGAAAATAACCTAGAGTAAACAAAACAGCTAGCAGTGGTTTAAAAATTCAGGTAAGAAACCATTATTTTAATATTAGCAATATTTGTCTTATCTGTACTTTTCCATAACTGTAGAAAGGTTTAATGCTATTCTAAATCTTCACAGCAAGATAAATAGAAATAAAATAAAGGCTGCCATCATTAACTCTTTTGGCACTAGATTAGTCATACCTTCAATGCCTGGATAGCCTTGGTCTTCTTAGATTATAAAATGAAACACCATCTCAGCCAGACCCAATACATAATGAAAGACATATTTGATAATGATTTGAATTATTTTTTGTGTGCGTGTGAAGTCTTCAACTTTTATTTTCAGTGGGCATATAATGGAAGGAGTTTCTGTAACTGAACAGGTATTTAAACAATATTTTGTCTAAACTATGGACACAAGCAAAGACTTGGAGTCTATCTCATTTCTGTAGATAACTAAGGCATAGAGATATAGTTCTGTTGACTGATACAGGTGTAGTAGTGCTTGATTCACAACATAGACTTGCACACAGAATCAAGTAAACAAGACATATCAGTGAGAGTGAGAGCATCACAGCCTTGTTTCTAAGTATCATATTAATCTTTCCTTTGGGAGTATATCTCTATCTTAAAAAGCAGCCTGGCACCACACATTGGGCACCACAATATGAAAAAAGACATAAGGGAGCATCCATTAGAGAGCCATGAGGATGGGATGGAGTGGAAGCCATATGAGGAGCAGCTGAGGTCACTTGGTCTGTTCAGCCTGGAGAAGAAGAGATTGAGGGGAGACCCCACTGCAGTTACAGCTTCCTTGTGTGGGGAAGAGGATGAGCAGACGCTGATCTCTTCTCTGTGGTGCCCAGTGACAGGACCCGAGGGAATGGCCTGAAGTTGTGTCAGGGGAGGTTTAGGTTGGATATCAGGAAAAGGTTCTTCCCCCAGAGGGTGGTTGGGCACTGGAACAGGCTCCCCAGGGGAGTGATCACAGCACCAAGCCTGACAGAGTTCAAGAAGCATTTGGACAATGCTCTCAAGAAGATGGTGTGGCTCTTGGGGATGGTGCTGTGTAGAGCTAAGAGTTGGATTCAATGATCCTGATTGGCCTCTTCCAACTCAGGATATTCTCTGATTCTGTAATTCTATTATCTACCCTTGTAGCCCAACAGTCCAGCTTAAGAGAATGTTTAATGCTGACATCTAGGGACCAAATCCATTACTGATAATAAAGATTAAAGAAAATCTAATATTTTAGCATGTATCAGTAAAGCAAATCTAGATTTCAGTTAAGAAATCTGTCTGTGCAAACTTCCTTATAAAAAATGCAGGTAGCATCCGTAGTAGCTTTTTGTACAGACACCAACAATTGCCAGGAAAGTTCTGTGCAAGAGATACCTGGGATAATATAGAAGTCATTTATGCTGATCTATTTTAACATGAGAACATACAGAGCAAGTACTTCAGCTTTGACCTGAATCTTTTTCTGCCTGGAACTGAAACGTAGATATTTCTAACAATTTGTAATTGTGGCAGATGAAAGTCCTCTTTCCTCTGGGCAGGCACAGGTGGCTCTGAGGCTGTGTTTATAATGCAGTCTTTTGAGACGGATAGTGACCAATGCATTGTATACGAAATCCCAGCAGATTGAGGATTTTTTTGTTGTATTAGGCAAGGGCTATAAATAAGGCATGTGGCGCAAAACAGACTGCTGAATGAAACAAATGCACACTCACAAAATAAATCACAAAAACCTTAGCGGTTTACAAATGGACATTTTCAACTGGATCCAAACAGAGAGATGGAGAGCTTTTTTTATACAAATGAAAGAACAGCTTTACTACTTTCTACAGACACTTATGGGAAGAAGCTACTATCAAATATTCATGGTAGCCTCTTGTCTACACAAGTCTGGTTGATGGAGTAATAGTGTCGACTCACCTGGCACAAAAACTCAGCCATTTTCTCTTTCCCCATCCAGTAAATCTGTGTCTGTCAGTGATAGGAGCTGATGGGAAATGATAGCCTTATTGAGCTGCCTCATGAACTGTAACTCATTTGTTCTGAAGACCCAGACTGACAGCCTCTGCATTTCTCCCTTCCAGCGAAATTGAGTATAAATCACTTTATCATTTTTCCCCATGACAGTTTATCAGAATTCTGGAGTTTTATATGAAGTCATAGAGGCTGGTGGTAGAAATAAGACTTACAATCGATCTTGTTGTTGGAGGGCACTGCATCTTGCAAGGTTTAGCATTCCCACGAAAAATTGCAATTTGACTTCCACTAACCAGACACGTGTACTCATGACATGTGACAGAGAGGGAAAGCTAATCAGGCTCACTTCTACTGGGCAAATAATCTAAGCTTATGACTCACGTGAACTTAACATTTACAATCACTTTCAGTTCTTGGTAAGTCAATTCCTCATTTTGACTTGTAAGTCTTCTAATATATTCCCTAACCAACAAAATAATAAAATCCTTCTCTACAGAATACTACTTCACTGGAAAAGAAACCTTCTCGTCTTGTTTGCTTTCATTCTTAGTAAGGTACAGAATAGAAGAATAGGATGGCTATACTAAAGGTAAATGTAGATTGCTGAAATCTAGAAACTTTTTTTAGGAATTTGTTATTTAGAAAAAAAGAAAGACAATCACCATGGATAGGAACTACATAAAGTCAAAGATATTTGCACAAGAAAACCATTCAAGTTAATGACTTTTCTTCTTTCAAAAATCCTCTGTGAGTTTATATGTACTATGTAAATATTATTCATTAATTCTAGCACTAAAGAACTTGCTGTACTTAAGCAAATAACCACCTTTCTCAAAAAGGTAAAAGACATCAAGCTAGGCCCACAGACTCTCTACATGAAGCAACAAAGGACAGGGACACTTAGAAACATATATAAGCATATAAAATACAATGACTTATGACTTTGGTCATTGTAACTTCAAGGAAAATTGGGGATTTGATGACCAAATGAAGACAAATCATAATCATAAATCTCTAGAAAAATGAGGTATTATTTGGAGTTAGGTTTTTAAAATTATTATTACATTAAACTAAAACCTGTTTCCTGGCACCCCTGGAAGTAAAGCAGATGATGACCTAAGATGAAATAGTTGAATTTTGGTTTCTTTTTGTCTCTAGGATGAACAAATTCCTCCAACTGATTATTTTTAGCTTTAGAAGTAATACATAGAATTTTATTTTCTTGATTCCTGTGGGTAGGTAGTCAAGAAAGTAAACTGTTCTATATAAGTGACAGGACAGGAAGTAATAATTTCTAAAGGTGACTGATATAATGAAGCTGTGTGATCTAACATGTTCCCTGTCCACTGTATTTATTTTGTCAAAATGCAGCTCTTCCTGATTGCCAGCTACACTTACTGTGGAAAAATTCACAGTAGAACCCATGTTATATCAAATGATAAACTGAAGTCCCCACAGTAAAGGACATGGCTCAAAACTGAAGTCATTTAGTCATTAATGTTTAGGCCACAGTGTAATGCATTCCTAAGCTGAGATTAAAATAGGTTCAACAAGAGCAAAAACTTCATTCAACACCAACCCATTTCCCTTAGAAGCCATGTTAATATCAGTAAGTTATGAGGGAAAAGGTATTTGAATTTGATGGACTTGTCAGTGTCAGGTTAATGATTGGACTCACTGATCTTAGGGGTCTTTTCCAACCTAAATGTTTCTATGATTCTATGATACTTGTAACACAGCAGGTGATGAGAGGGTGTCTTAATTACTATAAATGGTTGAATACTGACATCAGCTGCCTGTTTTCTACTCCCTTAGCACTGACCACTGTCGTTCTTAACACTCACTTGTGCAGCAGAAGCCTCCCCCACCTTCCTTTACTAAACTCCCCTAAACATTATTTCATCTGCTTTTGTCTCAGGTTGTATCTATCATTAGACAATGGACACTTGCTTGCCCCATTAACTCTACAAATGACACGGAATTTTGCACAACTGATGGATCAGTAAGGTAGAAAAAATGTGCACACAGTATTCAGCAAAACATCTGACATGAATCTGAATTAAATGTAAACTAAAAAAAAAATATGGAGATCCCTGGGAGATCAAAATTAGGGCCATAAATAGAACATCATGAAATGTTTCAAAAGTTTCTTATTAAATACAATGCCAAAGGCAATAAGAAGGCAATTTATATCCATGACATGAACCTAAACCAAGAGTGGGTGAGATTTGAATGCAATTGGATCCTCAATGCCGGTATTTTTAAGAAAAGAAGAAGAGTAGATATAAAAATCTTGAGTGTTTGGGGGGGTTGTTTTTTTGTTTTACATTGAAAAAATCAAAAGAAAGGGAACTCTGATGGTCAAATGCTTTAATTTTCTGATCTTATTATTGAAGTGTGAATTGTCAAAATAATCCTGATAGAATTTCTCCTCTTAGATAAATTAATGTATAAAGTTCACAGCCTCATGCAGATTTCACAGAAACAATTTCTGAAAAGTCAACAGAACAAATATTTATAAGAAATAATATTGTGGGGCATAAAAAAGGACTTAAAAACTGAAATTAATTTTCTTTTCTGTTCATAAAAATCCAGGTTATCCACAGAAAATACTGTGCAAATGTAAATTTAGCGCATTTACACGCGTGTACCTTTTTAAAAAATACTATAAGGCTCTTATGAAAAATTATTAGAGTTTTGAATTCTGTCTTGCCTTTAACTTCTGCAAATATGCTGACATTGTACATTACCCTTAGGTTAAAAAAAGTCAAGTAAGTAAATGTTCAGAAAACACACTGCCCTGCAAATGTCATAAGGCTATTGCTGTTTTCATGTGGAGAGTTTTAAAGACTGTTGAGATGAAAAGGAATTATAGCCGAGTCACTTAAGTGTCATGAATTTTCCACTGTGCTTCAGGCATGTTTTTGGGAGCCTGTGTGTGTCTTGCTAATAGCTTGACCTTCATGGATTATTAAGATGAGATTTTATGCAATGAAAATGCTGATAAATTTGAGCTAAACAGCACATTTTGAAACGACTATGTTTAAATATGCTAATTGCAGCAGTCTTGTAAAGCAAAACGTTATCATAATTGCAGAGAGGATTGAGATGCTGGCTATCACAATGGTATGCAAGTAAGTCTGTCTTGGCATTTTATGGGAGTGTTTTCTTCCTTTGGGTACCTTATATTCCTTTCTGTATTTATTTATGGATTGGAGAACACACAAGAGAAACAAAAAGCATTTTTCTTCAGACTCTTGTCTGCTCCCACCCTAAAGTGAGTCAGAAAGATAACATGTCTTAGCATATTAATCAGACTGATTTTCCTTTCATCTGCATTCCAGATAGAAATATGTACATTCTAAGAGCTTCACTGCTGCTGAAATGATAGCCCTGAAACACAACAAAGCTACTGAAAAAAGGAGGCAGTTAAATGGTATCAAGGCAGACTCATTTTTGTTGCTGTAGATGAATTGCAGGTGTTCCATGAGGGTCGTGGGTTGTGATCAATGAAAAAGATTGTAACATTTCTGAGCCAAAGCACTGCAATTCAACTATATGAGAAAGGCATTCTGATATGGAGGGAGACAAGAATCACAAAATGACTTGTGTGAAAGAAAAAATAGATCTTTCAAAAAAATAAAAATCAAGAGAGATTTTGGAAAGATTAAAAGTCTGCAAAGCAACAACTGGCAGAAAAGATGGGAATTTCTGGAGTTCAAAAAACCAGAGGAGGCAGATGGTACAAATCCTTGTCTTTATATATATGCAATTTGGACAGTAATATTTCACTTGTAGCATATTTTATTTCTTCAGTTTTGTTAATTGTTTTATTATTGTTGTTGTATTTTATCTTTGCTGCAGAATCCAAGAATCTGTATTTGCGGGACACCAAATGAGAAGCATGTTTAAACAACTGACTCCAGCATTGTCTAACAAAGTGTTCCATTACCATATATTACATGCAAAATTGGAGAGATTTTTTTTGCCTCTTTTTCTGTATTTGATAGTATAATGATTAGAAGATTTAAAATTAATGTGAAATCCCCTTAAAATGAATGTGAATCCCATCACTCAGATAAATAAAATCTCTCATCAGCCATAATTTGTGTCAAAGCACAAGTGTCTCAGCCTTGACGGGTGAAATTTCAGGTGGATCTAATAGCAATACCATCTTGTAAGTTCATAGTTCAAAACTATTCCAGTTGGGAGCTATTCCAGTTTGTAAAATGATAAGGTATTCACAAAAATCACAAAGTGGGAATAACTGTCATGACCCTGTGATTAGCCTTCCAACATTATCCTAGGGTGTACCTATTCTTATCTCTCCTTTGCCTTCTGAGTGGAATCACTCATGTGGGCTTCACTGTTAGTTCAGTTTTCTCAGATGGGGGATTTAAGGGGTTTTTTTTTGGTATTGAGACCTGTATCTCTCCCACAACTCTTTCAGATCTTCAGCCTTTGATTTAATATATTTTATATGTACAGATTTGCATATATAGATGTGTGCTCTTCTTTCCATATTCTCTGAAAGACATGGAAGTTCTCCAACAAACAAAGATGTTTTATTTTTTTATTTTTTTATTTTCATTTGGTAGGACTGTGTGGGGTTTTTTTTTCCTTTAGTTGGTTTGATCTTTTTTTTTTCACTATAATCAATGGCCAACCGAATAATGAGTTACAGTGTTCTTACACATCCCTCTGCTGTGTGCACAGATTTTAGATATTAGACCTGTCATGTGTCCATAAGTGAGATATATTGTTTATGCACTGCAAATATAGATCCGTATCTAGTCCTGGATTTGGGCTCACTTAACCTAATTATACCCATCAAATATTAAGTTTTCTTGGAAGGAGATCTAAACAAAATAGTTCATTTGCTTATGGGTGCTGGTAATGATGGGAATGCCTCACCATCTGTGTCTCTTTAGGTTGTGATCTCATCAGATCTCATAAGGTAAGTAGATTCTGGCCTGCATAATAATTGGTTGGGAACTTTCCAAAGAAAATCCCAGGTGCTAAGGAAAGTAGCACTGATGATTCAATATTTGGCACTCTTTCCTCTGTTCAGTAGCAGACCACTGTCTCCGCATAATATTGAGAAACCATTTGGTAACTCAGTGTGCCAGCTTCCAAGGGAGACACAATCAGTGCAGACAAGACTTGCAGTTAGAAAGTATCTAGGGTATTTCTTGCAATATGAGCAGACAAAACAGCATTTTTGGATATAAACCAAAGATTTGCTTGTGCAGTAAACTGCTAAACTGGCTAGGAGGATTTGGTACATTCCATTGTAAAGTCTGTTTTAGAGCACTGAATGAACAACATTAACACACAAACTTCCATGAAATATTTGGGGACAATTCATGAAAACTACTCTGGACTATTGTTGGCATTAGTTCCTCATTACTATTGTTGGCATTCTTCCTAGAAAGATAGGGCAGAGTTTTTAGATGTAGTGTAATTGGATTATTAGGCACCCTTAAAATAAGCAATTTAGATAAAAGGAGCAGTTCCCATCAGATCAAGGACTAGCCAGGGAGCTGAAATGCCTGATTTGTCTTCCTGTTCTGTTAATACTGTGCCTGTGGCAAACCATTTGCAAAGAAAACTGGACTGCCTTATCAGGATGCAGTTTGCATAACTATTTTTAATCTATGCATGTGATGTTTCAGTGGAAACTATTGCATACATTAGTTTCTGATATACAATGAGTTTTAATTAATAGTCACTATATTGCTTGCGAATAAAAGTTTATCAGGGAAAGAAAGGTGTCCTTATTATGGCTAAGCACAATGCATAGTCTTCTTATCAAAGGGCTGACTATTCTGCCCGTTGATAAGAAAAGAAATATTCATATTTCTACATGACAAGAAAATTTTGTGTTTATAAAGGCAGCCTTCAAGAGGACATTGCTATTATCTATGCAGAGACTGGAAAACCACAGAATCAGTTAGGCTGGAAAAGATCTCCAAGATCATCGAGTCCAACCCTTGACTGACAGCACCCTCATGCCAACCAAACCACAACACCACGCCCAGTCATTTCTTGGGAAGCTTCTGGGAATGGTGACTTCACCACCTCCCTTGGTCAGCCCGTTCAAATGTCACATGTGTAATATGCAAATGCATATTAAATGCATATCCAGTGCAAAATGTGTAACAAATAAGTTATGCCATAAACAGAAACAACATGGTTCTGTTTTAGACCGCAAAGTGCACTTTGTGCACTTAATGTAACAATGGTCATGATGTAAAAGTTGTGTATAACAATTTAATCACATTCTGTGTAGCATTATCTTCACAAAAGGACAATAAATTACGGCTTCCCTTTCCAAATGCCTCAATACTAGTCTTCATAATTCAATAACATGAATTGTAATACGGTACGGTTTGCCATCTTTTTTTTTTTTTTTCTGGAGATCTACACAAACCTACATGGAATTGAAAATTTGGAATGTAATTGTGGAATATCATGGAGTTAACATTTAGTAGACCATTTACTTGATAGCAGCACACTGAGCACGACTCTTAAGGACAGGCTGAAAACGAAAAGTACGTTTTCTGTATGAAAATGTGACCCATGGAAAAGGCAGGTATTTAAGACATGAATTATCATTAGCATCATAAGTCCACCACTTCTCTGGATTTCATTTTCTTAGGAGAAAACTACATGCAGGTATTATAGAAATAATCATTCAGGGGGAAGCAAATAAAACATGGTTTTAGCCTTTCCATACTTTTTGATTCTTGTGCTGAGTATACTCTAAGCCGTGCAACTAACAGCTACCCCATGTGTTTCTCTAATCACCTTCACATAAGGCAGAGAAATGAGAGATAAATGTGCATTGGAGTATCATTTTTTGGCAGTATTATTGCTGTTATATTTGAAAATTGTTATTATATGTGGACTTCCTCAAAATAGATGTTGCTTTGTATTTATATTAAGAAAGAACAAAATGAGAAATAGCATTGTAGAAAGAGTTGCTTAAGTTTGTGACTGTTCCTCAAGAAGCTCATTCTAATCCTTCCATTTTTTCTTGTTTGTTAAAAATAGTAGTATTCTTGTCTCTCAGAAGAAGAAATAAAAATTAATGTTTGTCATCTTATTAAAATCAAAGAAAAAAAGGCAGGGGAAAAAATTGCACTCTTCTTGGTACCAGAACTATTTGGAACTGTAACATTTTCAAGACATTAAGTTGCATATGCATCATGGAATTTCATATTTGAGCAATTGCATCTCAAAAGCTGAAAAATGGGAAGACACCCTGTAAAAGAGGAGTCCTGCCCTGACACAACTGTCCTTTCTCTTTGCCCCCGCTTTCCAGTGAACATAAAAAATTAAAGGCAGCTGAAGTCCTTTCAGTTCTACACAAGACTCAGTAAAAGTGAAAAGTCTCCATCCATCCCTGTAAATTGTCTTCAGAAACTGAATCCCAGATGAGCTCAGGAATAAAGACCTCTCAGTGAAAATGAGCACTGAGATTGTTACTCCTGCTTTCCTTGCACTTCCCCTTTTTACCTCCCAAAAATGAAAATAATTGAATCTATGACACAAAAATATAGTAAAATATGATAAACCATATTACAACAGCTAGAAACTGATCCCAAACAATAAAATGTGGGAAGGAATAAAAGGAAAAATTCCTTAAATTTGTAGCAGTGATAAAACTGCCTGTTCATCTACCATTTTCCTCAACAACTTGCAATCTGTCCTTTTTTATTATTTCATAATGTTTTTACTCTCCTCTTCCCTCAAAACTCTCTGATGTTTTCCTATCCTTAGATATGAAGCCAAGAGACATGATTAGTCTTCATCTTTCCTCTGAAATTGTTAAGCAGATATTACTGAAATCTGAATAAGGAGAAAAACATGTTATATTAACTAATTAGCTTTCAATTCCTTCACAATTTTTATGTCATAATGCTGTCAAATCTCTAAAATACCTTCTAAACACTAGATTTCTACAGAAAGGAAAATAGGGAGGAAAAGCACTCCTAATTTTTATCAATAAAAAAAACAAACATGGAAATCTTTTTGCTCTTCAAAAACTATAACTATAAAAACTGGACTAATTATTTTAAAATATATGAGCACAGTAGTTTATGGGAATTGGTCCACTTATAGGCCTTCTTTTTAATCTTTTGTGGGCAATTTTTACACTATTAGTTTTGTTAATGAAGCTCTTTATCAGTTTTTCCAACCACCACTAATGAAAATAAATGAGACTTAAGAAAAGCTAGCCTACTTAAGAGAAACTAGTCTTACAGAAAAGGATAGAAAATATGCAAGAGTCTTCTGTCTCTTTTCTGCATTGACATACAACACTTAACCCATGTTGAATTTTCTGTTGCGCTGGGGGAAGTTGGCTGGGAGGGGCTGATTGCTTGGGGCTGGGCTGGGCATCTGTCAGTGGGTGGTGAGAAATTGCATTGTGTTTTGGGGGGTTCATTGTTCTCTCAGTCTCTCAATTTCATCAACATTATTATTATTATTATCATTAGTAGTAGTAGTAATGGTAGTAACAGATTTTTGTTTCAATTATTAAACTGCCTTTACCTCAACCAACGAATTTTACCCTTTTTTTGATTCTCCTCCTCATTCTGCTGGGGAGAGTGAATAAGTGGCTGCATGGTACTTGGCTGCCTGCTGGGGTTAAGCCATGATAGTCCTACCTGCCCTACCCTCATTTTATATCCTGGAAACGACATTCCATGATGTAGAATAACTCTTTGGACAGTCTACGTCAGCTGCTCTGGGTATTCACTGGGAAACTGAAAAGTCCTCAATTTAGAGTAAGGGCTACACAGCAACAACCACAAAACCAATGTGTTACTAACATTATTCTCATGTTAAATCCAAACTACAGACTGTGCCAGCTGTTAAGAAGAAAATTAGCTCTATCCTAGCCAACACCAGGAAAATAACCCCCAGAGTTTGCAGCACAATCAAATGAAAAAATAGTAAAAGAAAGCTGAGTAAAATTTAGGTTAAAAAAAAAAAAGCTTCCCAAAATTCTTATATCACCTCATCACCATATGAACACATGGTTCTTTGACTCTATTTGTAGACAAATCTCAATCATCTTCATACGATCATAATTAAAAGATAATATGTTAATAGTATTGATATAAAAGATTTTTATGGCATGCAGTTTCCATGGAGAATGGAGAGGTAGCGTTTCAGGTGATTAATCCAGGGTGAGACTGTGTTTGACTTTCCAGGTTAAATAGTTGTCTTCAAAATATGAAACTGTCTATTGAAATGCAAAGCACACTTATAGGAAGTCAGACACCACATTGAGGTCTACTGCTAAGTTCACAACAGCCTCTGGCCACAAATAAGCACTACTAAGTACTGACTAATTCTAGATGGAAGTAGGCAAACATAACCTATAAACAGAGCAACTGCAAGTAGGCCTCAGCTAAAGGTGGGAGGTAATTAGAACTTCTCTAAATATTGACCATTATAATACACTTATCTTTAAAAAGGTGAAATTCAAGGACTTTTAGGCATTTTATAATTTAGAAACTGAATTTCTCCATCACATGTGTTATGATGTTTTATAATGAATAGGCTAAAGAAAATTTTTGTCTCAGGAAACTGAGCAGGATTTTTTAATCACAAATTCTAATACCTTGGAAGGAGAGCTGTTATGTGTCAAATTTATCAATCTTAATTATTCTTCAAGTTACTTTGGCCCAGATCACAGATAACACATACGCTTTTCACAGATACTAATATAATACACAGATAATACCTGTGTTCTTTACAGATCACAGATAAGTCACACATAAGTCAGTGCTATTCAAGAACAGACAATTATATTCATACAAAAAATATGACAGGTAAGTAGAAAAAATACTAAATTTATATTTAGTGAAATCACTTTAAAAAAAAAAAAAAAAGACTTCAAACCTATTTTGAGGAATTTGCAAACAAATTTCAGTACCATTTTTGAAAGCAAAATACCTGAGCCTTTCCCAGGTCATGGAATCAAACCCAGATATATGGCCTCCAGAATAAGTAGGGGTTTTTTTGGTTTTTTTTGTTTTTGTTTTTTTTTTTGTTTGTTTGTTTTTGTTTTTTTGTTTTTTGTTTTGTTTCTTGGAAGCAATCTCACATCAACATCCAAATAAAGTAATCTGCTTGATTCCTAATAGCAATAGGCATTAGAAATTTCCTAAGATGAAATCGCCTTCAGAGAATTCTGGATCAGAAATGTTTCATAGACTCCTTGCAGTGCAATATGAACTACATAAGAAAATATAAGCTATTCCATGTTATTTCATATAACTCCAAAGACAAGTTTTAACTGGCAGTATTTTTGTCTGCAAAAATATCTTGATTAGGCTTTGTACATGCACATGTGCATGAACATTTGTTAGCAGCTGCTCAAGGTGACATCTGCTATGAATCCTCAACTGTGGTATAGTATGCAGATCATATTTTACTTTCCCCAAAATTTATTTATGCTTCTTATACATTTTAATACACTTTTAATAACTATGTATAATCAAATAGATTTTGTTTACTTTTTTTTTTCTTCCACACAGCAACCAGAGTTCTTATACTGTATTTTCAATCCCTCTAGACTTTTGCTGATGCTTGATGGATTGCAGTGCCACCTCAAAATAAAAGGACTTCCAACATACGATTTTTACTGGCACATTTCAGAAACACTCAGTCCTCCAATTATTTTCCAAGATCAAAATGGCAACAAAATGTGTGTCTGATTAGCTAGTAAAATAACACTACAAATCGTAGCTATTTCCTTTGTATATGCCAACCTCATTTATTGCACAAGAGAAGACTGGGTTTGTAAAGTGGAAAAATTAAGCTTTTTTTCTCAAAGTGCACCTCTGAAAGGTGCCCTCTGAAAGGGCAAGAACAGGCTTGAAAATACTAGATTTTTTTTTTTTTTCCAAACTGTTCTTTTTCTGATTGTGCTACTTTTCTGGGTTTTATTCTTTGGTATAATTTCACAGGGAACCTTTTGATGTATTCACCTGAAAAAAATTGAAAATAGTCCAAATGCATACTTATATACTTAATACTCAAGTATTTATACTTAAAGACATCAGAAAGGTTTTTGGTAGTACCATGCAACTCTTGTAACTATTCTACAAAAGTAAAAGCAACATACTGTGTTAACGCCATTTCAGAATAAAGACGTGTACAGCTCAGCTGCTGTAGAAATCATAGTGACATCAAAACATTTAAAAGAGCATTGCCTGTTGACACTGATTTAGCCTCATTGAGCATCTGGCCCTGACATTATAACTACATAAAGATCACAAGATGGAGAACCATAATTGATAAATATTCTGTTTTCTAAATACAAATAAGTCTGTCTGAACCATCATCATTAAAAGCAACACATGCTGTGCAGTGGTCTTGATCCACCTTCATGGTGTCTCTGGGACATGCCTTCTGTGATGCCCTGCCACAGCAGACAAGACAGTGATACTGAACTATGACAAAGGCTTTGAAAACATACCACTGAAAGAGATTATCTGAGATATGGAACAACTTAATGGACCAGAGAAGAGTTTAAGGAGGTTGTAACCTTTCCAACAGCATCATCAGTATGCACTCTGCCATGAGAAAAGTAAGTGATATTCAGCCTTTGCATACATATTGCAGGTACTCTGCCCTGTGTCAGACAGGCTGTCCCATGCCCTACAATCCGAGTCTTTTTCAAGGACATACTACATAAAAGTGTACTTTCCATTTTGTATGGAGATCTTAGGCTATATCTGTAGAACATAATGGAAAGGAAAAAGAGCTATAATTGTCTATTGTAGCATATTTTTTAAAGGGTAGATGAGATGACCCAAAAAATTACAGTCTGCTTAGATGAACTTCCATTCTGGGGAAAGTCGCAAAAAAGCTGATACAACATGAAAATACTAAAGAAATAAAGGATGGTGGCACAATTAGTGCCAATCAGCACAGTTTTATGGAAAACAGATCTCATCAGAACTTTTGGTGAGGCGACAAGTTCAGTTCACAGAGGAAAGTGTGGTGACATAATATGACTTCTGTAAGGGCGGTTGTCTGCACAACATTCAGATTAAAAATTAGCACTACGCAAAATTCCCTGTAGCACATAATAATCCTTTGAAAAACTTGTTCACTGGCTAATCTCAGAAAGCAGCTGTTAATTGGGAACCATTATGCAAAAAGAAATTTTTAGAGGGCTTGTGCAAAGATCTTGATCCATATAATATTCATTATTCCAGAATTTGCACATTCATGGTAGCAAAAATTTGCAGTTGATAAAAAAATGGTGGAATGATGAATACTCATGAGGACTAGACATTGTTACACATATACCTGCACTACAGAGCAAAGCAGATTTTCAAAATAATACATCTTAATATCTTAGAATGAGGAAGAAGGAACACACATCACAGGTTTTCTGATGGCTGACTGAATTTTGGAATCAAAAAATCATCAATCATTGAATGATTGGAGTTGGAAGGGACCTTAAAGATCACCCAGTTCCAGTACCTCTCCCATGGACAGTGACATCTTCTACTAGACTGCTTCCACAGATTGCTCAGAGCTCTATCCACCCTGACCTTGAACACTTCCTGGGATGAGTCATCCACAACCTCTCTGGGCAACATCTTCCAGTGTCTCATCACCATCACAGAAAATATTTTTTCCTAAAATGGAATTTAACCTGTGCTCTTTCAGTTTGAAAGCATTCCCCATTTTCCTGTCACTATATGACAATAGTCTATCCCATCTTTCTTGTAGGTTCTCTGCAGGAACTGGATGGCTGCTACAGTCATCTCAGAGCCATCTCTTCTCCAGGCTGAACAAACCCAATTCTCTCATCTTTTCCGCATAGGAGAGGTGCTCCATCGCTCTGATAACCTTGGTGTCCCTCCTGTGAACTCACTCCAACAGTTCCATGTCTTTCCTGTGCTGAGGAGCCCAGAGCTGATGCAGCCCTGCAGGTGGGGTCTCACCAGGGCAAAGCAGAGGGGCAGAATCCCCTCCCTCACCCTCCTGCCCACCCTGCTTTGGGTGCAGACCAGGACTCCTCTGGTTTTCTGGGCTGTGAGAGCCCATTGCTGGGTCATGTCCAGCCTCATCCATCAGCACCCCCACATCCTTCTCAGCAGGGCCACTGTCCATCTGTTCATCCCCCAGCCTGTGTTGATACCCAAGGTTGCCTCAACCCAGGTGCATCACCTTGCACTTGGTCTTGT
Organism: Daphoenositta chrysoptera; assembly: GCA_013397915.1. Taxonomy (NCBI): domain Eukaryota; kingdom Metazoa; phylum Chordata; class Aves; order Passeriformes; genus Daphoenositta; species Daphoenositta chrysoptera. The sequence continues at coordinate 123,721 of VZRO01005786.1, read as the reverse complement.
TAAACAATGAGATTCCCATGGACCCACTTCTTGGGAGTGTCCAGGTCCCTCTGGATGGCATCCTGTCCTTCAGGTGTGTCATCAACACTACTCTGCTGGTGTCATCTGCAAATTTGTTGAGGGTACACTCAATCCCTTCATCTATGTCCTTGAAAAAGATATTAATTAGCACTGATCCCAGTATAGGCACCTGAGGAACAGCACTTGACAGTGATGTTCCTTAAGAATCTGAGCCATTGATCACTACCCTCTGGATGCAAACATCCAACCATTTTCTCATCTCTCTTACAGTCCACCCATGGAATCCATCTTTCTCCAATATAGAGAGAATGAAAATCATTCTCAGGAAAGTCTTTGAGAGCAATGAACGAGAATTCCCAGAATCAAATCATGAAGAAGAAACTAGAAATCCCTGAACACATATGTAGGATGTGTGTGTTTGAACTGGAATTTTTATTTACCTTTTTCTTTAAATTACTGAGACCGTTATGGGAAAACAGCTCTCATGTCTCACTTTCGAATGGAAACTGAAAAAGCAAAAAGAATCCTGTGAAGAGCTTAAAAAGTTATTCTGGGTCTGGGAAGTCTGAATTACTGTGAGAAATTTAAGTATTTAAATCTATTTAACTTAGCTTAGTAATATTATAGCAGTAATTTTACAGCTGAAACTTGGTAAAGATGATACAGGACAAGTGGTGCAAGGAGGAAGACGATATGAATATGAACAGAAAATTTCTAAGAAGACACTGAGTTTAGCAGACAAAGGTATAACAAGATGCACAGGATGAAAGTAGAAGCTAAATAAATTCAGATGAGATAGGAGTGCTGTTTTAACCCCAGAGATACCTACTAAGAAAAACAGAGAGCAATGGGTTTTCCATCACTTTAAATCTTTTTAGACTACAATGAGTTTCTTTCTGTAAGATAAGAGAAGCTCCATCAGAATGTGAAAAATTACTCAGTGAAATTCAAAGGACTGTGTTATTCAAAAGATCAAACTAGAGGATCATAACAGGCTCTCACAGTCTTAAAACGGATTACTTACATCTCTGCTTACAAGCATATAATTTTAAACAGAAGAGTACATAGCAAGTGTAAAAGCAAAATTGCCCTAACATTTCAAGAAATACATTTGACCCTTTTACTATTTCTCCACAAAATATGGGTCTATTTTCTTCCTCAGCAGGAGTTACCGTTCAACTGACTTTTCCTGACAGACAATATATCAGATGATGCAAAGCAGGGCCAAATGAAAAGATTTTCCCATTAAAAAGCACCACAAATCCATACATATGATGTTTTTGTTAAGACAAGTCACAATATTTTTAAACTGGGTTACTTAAATATATTATCTTTACAGTAACAATAAAAATCTATTTCCCTCTCATTTGAAATAATTTTATAGCTCTTAATGTGCAGCATCCAAGATCTCTTGTAATACTTTTCCATTCCCTCTTTTCCTAATCTTCCTTTCTTTTCACATTTTAAAATTTTCAAACGCGGGTGACTGCTCATAGTATTGTTACATTTATTACATTATAATTACTGAGAATATTCTCAATTTAAATTTATGCCTGCAACCTTTGAAAAGCTTAAGAAGAAAGAAGTGTTTTTTAATGAACTTTCTTAATAATCGTAATTTTTGTCCTCAGAAGTAAAAATTTTACCTCATATTATGACAAAACTTCATTGTTTCTATGGTTCTCAAGGTAAAAAGAGAACACTAATGTGTTTCAACAAAAAGATGTGCTACAAGAGATCCGTACATATCTACGAAAACTCTCAAGATGTGATCCTAGAACTACAAAATACCGAATATTGGCTCCAATTTTAATTTTTCTAAATGTTTTCTATATAGAAGAATAAAGGAGCACAAAATTCAGTACAGAATCTGAAGAGAAACAGTGCCTTCTTTTATGATGCCACTACCCAGGCAGAGATTTGTTAAGGTAATTTATGTCCTTTACAGCTCCCAACTGTCAGTAAGTGTGTCTCCAGACTGGTGTCTAATAATGTTCACAGAATTTTTAAAGTGTAATTCACTAAATAATGCCAATGATTAGACAAGGAAAATATTTAAACACCCCTCTACCTGTTCATCTATTTGTACCAACAGTGCAATGAGGCAACAACAAAAGAACATACACCAATTTTATCAATAAAACAGGAATATCCCAAAATATCAGACCTGTTGAAGAAAAACATTACTTGTATTTTTGTTTTTCTGCATGGAATATTTTATACACCAGTTTTTATTATCTTGAGCCTGCCCCCTACATTCTTCTTGTGCTAGTAGGTGAAACGCACAAGTCACCCCACGCACAACCCTCATCATTCTCACACAAACAACCCATATCCAGAATCCTATATCCATTATTTGAATTACTTAGAAATGTGTCTTCAGCTAAGAGATGGAATATGTAGACTTCTTTATTACATGACTTGTTTAAGAAGACTTTGACTAATTCCACCAGACATTTCCCCCACACTTAAGGCTGGTGATTAAGTTCTACTTTTGGCTGTGAGATATCATCCTATGTTAAAAAAATTTATTGCAATTTTAGAAGCAGAAATCTGAAAGTAAAAATTCACATAATATTTCATATACATGAAAATATATTCAATGGACTTCTCAATACTGTGCATTTTTATTGCCACAAGTGTTATTTATGTCTAAAGTGCTAAAACCTTACATTCCATGAAAAAGAAAAATTTTGGTGTCAACTACCAAATCTGTTCTCTGACAATATTTAGATATTTTTAGTGTTGCACCATTAGCGTAATAATAATTTTATTCTTCTATTTTGCATGTGTTGAAAAGATTTTTAGCAGTCCAACAAATTACTACTAATTACCACTAAGAAGCAGATAGTTTTTCCAGTTACTGCAGCATTTAAATGTTATGGCCTAAATCAGCAGAGGATGCATGGTTTTATCTTCTGCCATCATAAGTGCATTGCATATTGGAAAGCCTAAACAAAGCCATGAAATGACCTATTATAAGCCAAGAACTGTAAATGCAGTTTTTGATGGCTTTTTATATATGATGGCTTTAAAAAAATTACAATATTTTAGCATTAAATTCAAGATCTAATTAGTCAACACTGGTGCTTTTTTTCAAATAGTAAAAATGACATGTTCTTCAGAAAAATACAGTACTGTGACTTATTAGGATTTTCTTCTCTTAGCTTAATACTTACTTTAAATGCATTGCCTATCATTTAAGCTGTGCAATTAATGTCAAGGTACTGAAGACAGAAAAGACTCTTAATTCAATGTTTTCAGAATTCTACCTTCATTAGTTTTGGAGCTTTTTTTAACATTTCCATGAAATCATAAAAATAAATTGAGATTCCTTCTAAACCAGCCTACAGTGTATACATAGTCTGAGTGCTGTGTACACTGTAAGTCATTAGAGACAAAACCTGCAAAAGGAACTGGTGAAGGGAAGGTATCTCAATATTGAAGGGAAAATATATCAAGACTCCCAGCAATCATTTCACATCCAAACTGATGCTATCACTCTGGCCTATCATTCTTTCATCTTTTCTACTACATGACATATCAGGGAGGTGGCTCCATTTCCTTAGCCTGCAATCCTACGTTCCTGAAGGCAGAGCTGCATAAACCACATATTAAAAGGAAGGGAAATTAAATACAGTTGTGCAAATCCCCCCTTCCCCCAACACTTTCAATACTGAGATCATGAACGGCAATAACCTGTATAAAGACTACCAAGACAAGCAATCTTCAAGTGGGAGCAAGCATGGCTCAATCTGTTGGCATCAACTCACTGGACACTATCTTACAATGGTTCTCCAAAGTAAACATAATTTATGCTCAAAGCACAGCTTTCTTAAAGGTAATGCATTCAGTCTCTAGTAGGGAAATGGACTGAAAGCAGTATTTCCAACTTGGGGAGCTAATCTGTCACAGATGGAGCACTCAGCTCTAGCATAAAACACAATTTAAAATTGCCTGTGTGATACTATCTGGTAGTAGAAATATCTAGCATTAGGTGAGTTAGTGGGTTCTTTTCTCTCTTGGTTTTCCACTGCAGCCTTCTGATTGTGCATTAGGACATAACTATGGATAGTACATGACAGAACAGGAAAAACAAAGTAAAACATAAAAGTCCATAAATTAACATTATTCATAAGAATTTTGATTTCATTCTGTGCATAAAAATCAAGAAATCAGAAAACAATTCCACTTTGCTCTTTTAAAATCATCCTTTAAATCTCATGTTGTCTGGATTCAATGTTAGGATAGGTTATTTGCCTTGTTATTCTATGTAGACTGAAGAAATTCCAAGCAATAGAATTTTTTAAGCATAAATTTGACATATCTGGAAGAAGGGAGTTTAAACAGCTTATAATTATCAAATCAGTTTCTCATTTTATGCATGCAGTTCTTCTTCCATTATTTTCATTAAGGTAAGAAAAAATCTGAATGCTCTCAACAGTATTTTAGAGTGTGCATAGATTTGGGTAAGAAATGCAGAATGCTTTTACAGTTGCCTTTCTTGAAAATTAAGGATGTTCTTTCAATGACAGGTTTTAATGAAACTGTAATGTTTAAAGGAATGATAGGAATCCACAAAAAGTAGATATGTTTCACTTGGAATATTATACCCTTTGCATTTATTAGGATATGCATTTATTAACATTTTATGGTGGCTGTAATGCTGATCATTACAAATGCTTCATCTGTCTTAAAACATTAATTTGCCTAAAATTGCCTTCCTTTCCTGAGAAAAATGCAATACTTATTACCAACTCCGTTAAGATTTAACTGAAAAGATTAGTGTGAACTAGTGAAAGAAAAATCCCCACAACAATTAAGCAAGTTCACAACAGAGTAGCTACAGGAGAATAATAACATTTAAAAAAAAAAATAACTTCATGTGGTTGTTGCTCCTGTATTACCGATTCCTACTGAAAAAAGTATTATTACTGTTGATTCAACAAGGCTCTGAATTGTTTTGCATGCATGCAGAAACGCTTACTCCTTTAGTGAAGATTCACTGTGCTAATCCCCTTGGAATGAAGCATTTATCACCTACCAAACAACTGTAATATATTTCAGTCCAGAAGGATTATCACCACTGTCTTCCTCTCTGCTTTACTGGAGCAGAAGGGGAGAGGGAGGGTAGGCAGTCAGTGTGATTCATCAGCTACAAACAAAAATCCAATTCCTACGAAATTCCTAAACAATTTGGTCCAGTTGTCTTTAGTCTTCAGTTTTTTATGATGGATTTTTTAATTGCTATTTTAAGAGGAAAATATTTACAAGCAAAAAATCAAAACAGATCCTATTTCCTGAAAATCAAAACACATGGAAACCATAACCTAAGCTGAAACTATAGCCTTGACATGGTAAGTGTAAAAAAGATACTCCAGGAAAATATTCCTTACTCCAGGAAATTGTGACAGTCATTCATCCATCATGAAACCAATCTAGCATCCCCATTCCTTCTTAATTTCATACATTATTTCTGTTACAAATGAACAGAACTGATTACATTAGGTAATATTGGAGTTTGCTGTGGTTTAAGCCAGTAGTATGACAGTACTTGCCTGGTGCTCTGTTCCTTTCCTAGCAAGTTTTAACATTGTTTTTTCAGTGTTGAATTGATGATTTCAAAGAACTAGTCACATGATAGATCTATTTCATAAGTGGTAACAGGTAATTTAGAGGTATTTATCATCACGGCCGACTTGTCCTATCTGCGACTTTGTAAAAAAAAAACAAGGACGGTGAGATTGTTCTGCAGTTTTAACTAGACTCTTAACTTTGCCAAACCTGAAGTTCTTGATATACTCAAGTATTTCTGTCACCTTATACTATTCATCCTTTTTGCTTAACCAGTGCTGAATATTCTCCTCAAGAAAAGGTTAGCACCTAAAATCTTGCTAGGATACATTGGCCAGTTCTTCCCTTGTGGAAATTCTCTCTTTGTTTCCTATCTTTTGTATCCTATCTGCTTATTGATTATCAAATCATATTTTAATTTAAAAAATAAGTAAAAAGGGAGATAAGTAGAATTTTACTTGGAGAACATTACAGCAAAATCCCTGGCTTTCTCTCTGATAACACTTACACTGCTGAAATTATATTACTGTCTATGTGTTCTTTCCCACAGAAAATCCTCAGGTCTCCTGGAGGACTAGCTGTAGGCAGAGGCCACATTGGGCTGAAAAATAATAAATTTTCTGATAGACTTCACTTTACTGATGGTTCTGATGAATTGTCTACTGCTTAAGTGTTTGTGATTGCTAAAGGTCCCATCATATTTTTGTAGAGAGGCATTGGTTTCTATGTTAAGGAAGTTGTCCAGAAGGATTTAATCATATTCTGCATATCTAAATTCTTTTTCTGATGATACTCCTCTTCTTCTTTAATCTAAAAATGATTGTTCATACCTCTGCCTTCAGTTACTGCTATGGCTCAGCTACAGATGAAGTGATTTCCATATCTGTTTTTTAAAAATTTATTTCCAGTACTTCAAAATATAAAGTTATGCCTAAACATAAGTCAGACGTTTTTGTCCCCTTGAGATTCTTATAAAAAAAAGTCAACTGTACTTCACTTCATGCCATAGAAATGACTGCTAAACTTTCTTTAATCAAAGTGATTTTTCATAGTATTTATCAGGGAAAATCACCTTTTCCATAGGAATATATGACAAACAGAAACTTTCAGTGAATCAGTATTCATTTAAACTGATTGCTGTTGATCTTCTTAATTTAAGACAGAATATTTGTTTTACGAACTTAGAATACTGTACAAATGTTTAACTTGCATACTCCCTAAAGTAAATATAATTTAATACCTTTATGCAATTGTCACTGAAATTCTAAAAGAATCATGTTCAGTATATCGTCCTCTTTTTTTCCCATTTCCTCTGTGCCACAAAAAAAGGAATGAAACATAGATATAAAGATTCATTTAACCCTTGCAGACTACATTGTGAACCAGTTTTTATCTTTACTTAAGTGTATAAGTATATTATTTCCAGAAAAATATTGTTCATATCACTTCTATAACATGAAACACAAGTGTAACAAGAAAAAAAGGGTGCTGTTACACCTGCATGTACTTAATACAAAACAGACTGAAATGTTGGTCTGTTCTCTGAGTCTGTTTTCCAGATCTGATCACCCAAAACTTTTGCCCAGGGAAAAGTTTCCCAGGCAAGAGATTAGACTATTACAAGGACCCTGCCACACATTTACTGCCAATATTGTTTCATCGACTGTCATGCTTGTAAACCCAATATGTCAAACAGACTCATCTAATCCAATTATAATAATCAAATCAGTAAAACCAAAAATATTTTGGACAATACTGTCAGTCATTTGGTGAACAGTTTCTAAAAAAAAAAATTCCATAAAGTTCAATAAATAATTTGAATATACAAGTATGATAATCAAAGTCATCACAAACATTAGCACAAGAAACATTAACTATATTGTTGGCTAGTTGTTTCTTTAGCAGTAGGCTGAAGATGTGCTGAGGAAGGGAAAAATTCATACATGAGAAAACTTAATGGGACCTGTTTCTGTGATCATGGCTTCAAGTAATTCCTCAACATGAACAGCACTAAACACGGTGAACCAGCAGAGTGGGGTGTCTCCACTAATACTGTAAGGCGCTTGAGGAATATTAATTTAACCTCACTATGGTGATGTCCTTTTCATGCAGGCAGCTGTAAGCATCTTTGTTTTACAGTAGCAAGAACTGACAGCAAAAGCTGAGGTAAAAGCTGTGATTTGCAGGAAATCTGAGTCAGAGCTGAAAAGTGGACTTAAATCTCCCAAGGTTCAGTAAAGTGATTTGAACTACAAAGTCATGTTCCTGTTCCACAGTTAAATAACTGGCTTATTCAGTGAGCAGATGATATTTAATAGATAAATATATGTTTACCTCTTCATGTACATATTCAGGTCCCCTAAGATTTGAACACCTTTTATATTCCAATTGCATTGAAATATGAAAGCAAAAAACCAAAACAGAACTCATACTATTACTCACATGTCTGTCTGTGTTTTGTGATGATAAGTACATCTTTTTCACTAAATCTAAATTAACTACATTTTTGGTAAGGATGGAAATTATCTATGCATGTCTTACATGGTGTCAGTTTAGACACTGAATGCTTTAACGATGCATGCTCCATAACATGATTTCCATATCAATGAAACTAAAATCTTCTATTATAAAATTGTTTTTGATGTGCAGAATTCTTAAGACATTTGCATGCTTTTTAGGGGTGAAACTTGACACTTTGAGAAGCCCTTGAAGAGTCTATGTCAGCTCCTGGCCTCATTGTAGTAAATGGCAATAAAAAAATCCCCAGATATTGACTTCAACAGGGACATGATCTCACCTGAAGGTCCGGTGATGCCTTTCCCTGGTTTTAAAATTAAGATCAAAACATGGTTAGAAGGGAAAAAGGGGATTTTACCCTGGTATTTATTTAAGGATCCTTAGGTGCAGCACACCCAGGTGAATGCCCGCAGAGCACACAGAATGCACACCCACGGTCACTCGGGTATCACATTCCAGGCCTTACAAATGAGCACATCTATCAAAGATTCCCCAGGGAGAGGCTCCAGTGAACCCCTGCCCGAGGAACCTTCCCCTGGAGGGGCCTATCTCAGTTTACAGAATGTGTTCCAGAGAGGCCCTTGGTGTCTGGGGCTTTCTGACCCCTCACTACGAGCCTTCCAAGATGTTTGGTCTCTTGGCTTAACAACATATTAGGTCTAAGAATATGGGCTAGAAGCACTAAGAATATAGAAGAAGTATATAAAAGGGGTATAAAAGAAAAGGCAAAAAATCATCATGGCATCATTTGACTTAATTTAAAAAAAAGGGGAAAAAAAACCAGAACTAATTTTAAAAAAAAAGGCTGATAGAGCACCTGCAGAGTACCAGAAAGACAGCCATTGTTTTTACAGTTTTAGAAAAGTGAATTGGTAATTGATCCTGAGGTTCTGTACCAAAATTGTTAATCCATCAATCCCTGTGCACCTACGAAATAGTAAAATAAATATGAGTTTTCAAGAGCAATTCATACTAAAATCACTGTCCTTCTGTGAGTTGGCTGTGGTGGTTTTGGATAGGCAGAACAGTAGATAGGACATAATTTACTCCAGTTTATGACATTGGGCTGTGTGATGTCCCCTACATACAAAGGAAGTGCATAGTGCCTGTAAATCACCAGAACAACATCCATAGCTGGTTTAAAAACTGTTCACAAAAAAGTATTCAACAGTGTTTGGGTGTTAAACTAAGAAAAGGTTTGAAGAGGAAGGAGGGTGTCTACCCCATATTCAACTCAATTAGTATTTTCATTAATGATTTGCATGCTAGAATTTAACACTCTTTATATTGTGCAGAAAAAGGATAGCAAATGATGCAGATGGCAGACCTACAATCCAAATAATCTCAGCAAAGTAAAGAACAACAAGGTGAATTAAATAAAGGAAAGACCAAAGTGTTTCCTGTAGGCAGGAGAAATCCGACAGAATGAGAGTAAATTACACTTGGCAAGGTAGTAAAATATGGCAAAGAGAACTGCAGGAGATTGTAATAGTGACTCAGAAATTAAAACCTTCACTGTAGCATTGGGCAAATCCCAGAAAAATCTCATTCAGTAACACTTCATGGCAGTTTTATAATAAAACGCTAAAGGTCAACTTTACTTGGTGCTGGTGAAGTCTAAATTAAAATAGTCCTTTTTTATTTTTTTGTAATTCTTCGTACTAAAACGGACTGCAGAGTATATGGGAAGAACCCAGAGGACTACAATAAGAATAAAAGACATAGAAAATATGAGCAATAAGAAAATGTGAAAGAAAAATATCCGCTTTGTCAACAGAAGAGAAGAAAAAGGAAGAATCAGCATGATAAATATCTTTTAACACGTAGGCAGTATAATAAAGGGAATGTTTGTCCTGCTTATTCAGGAAAAGTCCAAGATAGTCACTAAAATTGTTTTGGCTGGATACTAAGAAGGACTACATGCATACAAATAAAGGTTACTTAGTAGTGATACACAATTATTTTTATTAGTTTATAAGAAATCACTTATTTAACCAAGTATTAAAGAAATGTTAAATATCATTATAAATTTCTATGTCCAAGAAATATTACAAATTTTATAAGTAAATATCTTCCCTCTTCATGTCACTAAAAATTCTATTTTGGGCAATTTAACATCACCTTAATAGAGAAGAAAAAGAGACAGGACATCCCGATCACAGGTGGTTTTTTTCTAAACATATCAACAACACCTGAATATGCCATTTGTTTATCTGTTTGTTGATTTTTTTCTCTTTTTCATTCTAGTGATAAAGTAAAAAATCCCAAAGGAGTTTATACTTAACATAGTTCCATGTGACTTTCCTTGTATAAAAATACAGGAGTTCCACATTTCTGCAGTTTGATATTGAATTCTAAAAAATAAAATAAAATATTTATCCACTCAAGGACTTAGATATTCAAAAGTTTGCCTCCTTCTCCATTTTACCTGATCTAACATGTACCATGTAGCCCATAACAAAGGAAATACTATAGAAAAGAAACAGCCATTAATAAAAATTTAGCCTTAAATTTTTCAGTAGGCTGAATATATATCCCTTCCTCAGTATTGGAAATCTTCATATCAGACCTTTTGCTTTGAATTTTTCATGCAGTCTTTCAATTTTTCCTGTTATAAGTGTCTTCTATAGTACCGATCAATACAGAGCTGCAAATTCTTGACATTGCTCTTTGCTTTGAAGCATGCACTTTACTTCATTTGCCTTTTTAAGGATTTCAGTTTCTGAAATTCAACTGTTCCATGTTCTGAACTGAAAGCTTATTATTCATTTGCATGTCAGTATGATGTTTTTTATTAGGTTTTCAAAACCGACTCCCATTGTTTCATAGACATGGTAGGCAGGTTTTTAATTTATTTCACGTGTAGCATCACTGCCTTACTCTGAAACTAAATTATAATCAATGAAGGAGGAGAATAAAATAAACTATGTAACTCCAGTTGAAAACAAGAAGCAGTTTCTCAGTATGTCTATAAATAAAAACTCCACCACTGCCGTTCTTTCTCCTTTTCCTGAAGACAAATCAATAAATGCAGGATTTTCAAGGAAGGATAAGGAATTTTTTTGTTAGAACTCAAACCTCATTTTCAGAAATTACTAACAGACTAAACACTCAAGTTCCTATTTAAATGCAATTTAGGATCCATGCCACCAGATTTTCAAATATATTAGGAGCTCAGAGTTAAAGGAAGGTATCCTGTTAGTGCCTAAGTGCCATGAATTCAGTGGGTGATAAGCACTTAGGGTTGGATTCAGCTCATTTAACTTCAGCTGTGTGGAAGTGAGGTATCTCCTCTGAGCTATGATGTCAGTCTAGGCAGAGAAGCAGGGATCTCCCAAGACTGTTTCAGCCCAGCACCACCTGCATCAGGCAGGTGTCCAGGAAAACAGGGGACGTGTAAAAAGAAGGAGTAAGAGAGACTGAAGAATTACACATGGGAAAGAGGCATGTCATATGCCCATTGGAGGATACCAGCACACCAGGACATGTCCTGCTGAAAGGGAAGGTTATTTGACTGTTTGAAAATAATTCTTAGTTTTAGGATTACCAAAGACCTAAGTTATATGTGAAACAACATTCTACTTATTACCAGTTTGCCACGTGCTCTTATAGTATTTTGCACTGCTTCTATGAGATGATACTTGACACTTACCAACTTTGAAACCATGATTCTTTATGAAAGGAAACAAAGGAGTAGTGTCTTATACAGCACACAGTGATATCAGTGTAAAAAAAAGACATTAGTTTTTACAAATTCTTTTTAACAGAGACATTACTGTGCTTGTGAAAAAAATGAAAATATTGCCTAAAGCTAAGCAGAATGTGTACAGGAATCAAAGAAATTTTCCATGTAAGATTTTTCAATAAACTTTAGTCTTCGGTGACTTTTCATATAGCAGCAACTCTTCTCTGCAGAATCTATCACTAATGCTACATGCTGTGACACAGACAAACATCCTTTAATGACAAGCTACAGAATGAGTGCTACGCTCATCTTCACTTTGAGACCAGAATGAGAATAAATGCTATTATCCACTGGAGATGTTTTGCCAGAAAGTTAACGTCAAGATTAAGTCTCCACAGTCTGGTACAAGCTCCTGCTTTCACTATGCAGACAGAGACATTTCTTGAAGAAATCCCTATTACTTTAGATTTGTACTTTACACTATTTCCAAGTGTGAAAACCCAAGAGTCTCGCAATTATCATTATATTCTCATTCCTGTAGCAGGTTGTATATGCTAATGAAGAGAAAAAAACATAATTATATAGTATCATAGTCTGTTGTTACTAAGCTCTCCTGTAGCCTCTTCTTCCAAACATCTGTCTGAGCTCATGACTTCTTCCTTTATTAAAAATTAAAACCACAGAATTCAGGAAGGCAAACAAAACAGCCAGCAGCTGCAGTTTTAGGAAACATCTCATGTTTTTAACCCCATCATTGTTTGTCAACCATGAGAAATGCACAATTAGAAGCTCCAAAGGTTACTGATTCTATGCAAATTATGCTATGTTGTATATCCTTGTGCTGAGTTGGAACTAGTTTTGTGATTGAAATACTTCTAAGGAAGCGGAAAACACTGGTCTAATATATACGTGTGTATGTATGTATGTACATGTCTGTTTTTTAATAAAAGCCAGTGGTTAGTTCCTTAGGCTTAAGGAGAAGCTTTGCCAGTGGAGGAATCTCCTTCAGTATTGCCCTTGGCAGTGTTTCTTACATGGCCCTTTGAACACCTAGGATTAAATGCAATTGGGTGAATGATAATATTCACAGATGATGTTTGCACAACCCTCAGTATCAATTTCTACATAATTCCCATGTGAATATTTGTGCAGGCATTTTTTATACTGTATATTACTTAGAGTATCTCTGAAATATGTATTGAAAAATGTTTTGTTACAATTTATATTATGATGTCATATACAGCGTATGAAAGAACAAATACATTTACATAAACTTCATATTGGCATTCCAATGAGGATAAAAAGATGTCAAAGTTTAAGATAAATATGTTCCAACTGCTTAACTTCTCCACCTAATGCAAAACAATCTCCATCATTGCAGCTGCAGTCCTGTGATTTAAAAGCTTTAGTGGGACATAGTGAATCAAGTGCGTTTGGTTACAATGGGCAGTGAAGAACAACAACAATTACTGTATTTTGTAAATGATGATTAAAGAGAAATACCTAAATGAACATGCACTCAAACACAGTGTTTCCCTGTGCTCCCAAATAAAAATACCCCTGGCCAGTTTAGCCAAATCAAGCTAGAATACCTCTGGATGTGCTAAGCATCCAAGGAATGTGCCAGAGGCGAGCAAAGCCAAGATTAAAAAAAGTGTTCAGCTTTCATACACAGAGGGAGGAAAAGAGAGGAGTGACAAGTATAAAATTGCCAGGAAAAGCGAGAGGAATTGCTTTGTGCATCTGATTGGAAGTCACAGAAGAGTCCCTTCTATGAGGCTTCCCTATGAAAGGAGAGCCCTTCACTTTTAAGATATGGTCAAAAGATTGACGAACGTAACCCCTTTTATTTTTCCATTTGAGTAGTGAGGTGTATCTCAAATTATCCACAGAGGAGATTCGAGCACTCTGATATTATTCTCTCTTTGCATTGCAAACAACAGTTTTTCTATAAAAGGATTCATTGGCAGTTAAAAGATACCAGTGAGATACTTAGACACAGCACATTACTGATCACCTCATTATTGCTGAATTACCCAGCTGTTGTAGGGTGGAAGAAAAATAGCCTTGAGTTACACTGTGGCCTGCTGAAGAACAGGCTTTTAGCATGAAACCCACAATAAACCACACTTTATAATTCATAAGGTTACTCAATCAATCAAATCCTACCCTCAAAACACAGAATCCAATTTCTACACAAACAGGTATTTGTGGTAGTCTGATAAGTGGGATGTGGCACCATACTACAGCACTCCTGAATAGATAGGATGCCCCTTAAAATTACTATCATTGAAGTAGCAGCAGCAAGTTTTGTAAACAACACTAGAGTAAACTTATCCTCTGGGGATAAATTCGCTAAGGTAATCAATGAGTTTAATGGATTATTAGAAAAGGACATCAAATATTTTTCATAGCTAGTGCTTCATTCTGAGTATACGGAATCAACAAAATAAAACCAGCTGCGAGTGTGCTGCCAACTGCAGTGTGACAGCCCTGAAGTCAATGACAGAGAATACTTTTTCTGTTTATTATGGACAATTAATGAAAAATCACCATCTAATCCTACACTGTTATTGAAGCTGACATTAGTTAATTCGCTTATCCACATAAAACAGATCACTGCCTTTCAGTACCAGTTTTGGAAACACTCTTTTCATTGGAATGAGAAAGGGAGATTATGACATGAAAAAATTAGTAATATTTAAAATAATTCTACAGTTTTGAGGTAACAGTTTTGCAGGAGGAAAAATTAATTTCTGTTTTGTCTTGAGTAGTTACATTGTAACATGCTTCTTGAAATACCTGTTTAAATGTTTAAGGAAATTTATCTAGTGAGTGTAAATTCTCCCAGAGTGTAGAAAGCATAGCATGAGCCTATGACTAGGGCAGACACTCACTTTGAAATATTTGTGACAGTGTAAACACATTACTGTCTCCTTAGCTTTCTATTAGTGCCTTTTGTAGGAGCTGCTCACCTGCTTCAGTGCAAAGTTGTGTCTGTGTAAGAACATATTTTATGTGGCTGCTCAAAGTGCCTTAAGACACACCTGTGTATTTTAGCCCAGAGACAGATCATGAGTGTTCAAGTGGCAGGACCATGGGAGTGGGAGCCTCCAGCAGAAGGGCACTGCAAATATGGAGTGCTGTAAGATGATGAACCACTGTAAGGGGTGATCAGTCACCACAGCCATTTTCAGGGCACAGCCTGTGAGCCCGTTGCTACCACTGCAGTGGTGAGAAAGGAGTATGGGGTTTCAATATTAAACAGGATCAAAAAAAGAGAGTAATTCACAGCTCACATTGCTTTCCCAGGTTCAATAAATGCTTATTCACACGTAAAAAGATGCTGAAGGCAATACAGAATTTCTATTTCCTACTGGATTAACACTGGCATAATTTTTAGTGACATTAGGATCAGAATGGTTTCCTTCAGAAATTCCAAGTAATACAGAGCTCCTCAGAAAATGTATGGGTTTAGTGCTGCCTTGAAATTTCTGGTAGACCCCTGGTTCACAAGACAGAGTTTATTTGATAGATTCTAATTAGATGGTCAATTATATACTTATATTTAGCAGAAAAGCAGACACGGGGAAAGCATATTTTAAAAATTGCATCCATATGAAGAACAAAAAATTGTGAGGTACCGTGTTAAAGTATTGCATCTGTACCCCAAAAGAATAAATAAAGAAACACAAGGCTGACACCATGAGACAGTGAAAATTAAAAAGCAGAGCATATTTTTGTGTGTTTTTATACTTTCACAAAAGATGAGTGGTTGCTCTGGCAGACTCCCCTACTTTCAATCATGGTAAATCCCCTTCAGCCCTTGTCCAAAGCTGATTCATACAGCCAAAGTAAAGGTACTGTATATGAGAGGCATTGACAACCCCCAGACAGCTGTCATAGCACACATGCATTCTGTAGCTCTGATCTTCTGAGCATCTGCCTGACTAGAAATAAATTTAGTTTCTGATCTTTCATTTTAAGCAAAATCTACAGTTTCTCCCCAGTGCCTTAAACAACTGGTGAAATGCTATCAGTGGTGCACTACAGCACACAGAAGTGTTTTCCTTACCAAAGTGGACCATGAAATGCTGCAAAAGTAGGGCTTCGTGCCACTCGACTGTCTATCCTCACAGAGATGAGAAACATGGGGAAAATAGGACAAGAAAGTTGTGAAAATCCAGACTTCATGAAGAATTCCAAAGACATAACACTGTTTTGGATTCTCACAGCAGTTTACTATTTTTTGGCTTCCACCTCTCATTCTCACAGAATCACATGCTAAGACTACACACCATTTAGGATAACGTTTACTTATATTATGTGTGTCTAGGGCTCATAGTGTAATGGCACCCTGATATCAAAATGGGGCCACTAGATGGTACTGCAATATAATTAATAAATATTAAAAAGTAATCTCATAAATATATATTTGGATATTTTTCTGCAATGTCTTGGCTGTAACATTCAAAACACATGTGGAAATATCCATGACACTGCCTTTAGATATATAGGAAAGCCTCCATGTAACTATAACATAAGCAGCTTTAAGGTACATGCTAAAATGTGTGCTTACCAATCTTAACAGTATAACTGAGGTACTCAGTATGTATGTAAAACCATATACGATATTTATACATTGCACACACACATATGTAAATTGTCATATGGAATTATCATCTAAATTGTCACTACACTTACTTATTTTCATGTGTTCCTGTATTCAGTGAAAAACTATTAAATTATGGGAAACGTGAGCATATATAAATCAACATGAAAATGTATGTTTATTCATAAACTCAGCATAAAATATGTCACAGGATTTAAAAAGATAAAATTGTTACAATTAGCAAAATATATACAGTCATATTTCATATTTTTCTATACTTTGAATGATTTCCTATCACAATTTACTTCACCATTAAAAAGATGAAAAATTCCACTTTTATCTAAATGTATTCCACCATATGCTATGTCTACAGTATTAAACAGATTAAATTTTATAATCAGTTATCTTCCAGCTGGTAAAGATCTTGAGGTTTAAAAATTGCTGCAGAACTAAATTTTCTAAAACCATAAGCATGTTTAATAGTATCTACCCATGAAACTACCCCCTGAATAACCTAACACTGCTGGTTGCCAGCACTATTTTCAATTTTCATCTGTTAGATATATGATCGAGCATGTCAAATGTGCCCTAAGTAATAGAAGTGAAGAAATAAAGTCATTTACTTAAAACATTCTGATAGCTATTTATCTGAAAACCCTGGTCAGATTTACTGCTCAAAGGCATTTACCTACAAAGTTAACCAGATGCTTTGAGTTGAAAACTAATTTAATTTCTCTGTTATCTTAACAGGACATCTGTTAAAACAACATCCAAGGAAGGTAATATGTTCAAAATTAACCATCCTGCAGGTTGTTTTATTAGAGTGTGTATGACATTGACATTTAACTACTAATGACCACTGCCTTACAAAAATAATTAGTAAATGTGGAATCAAAGCAGTATAACAATTATACTAATGGACAAAAAGTAATGTAGAATGAATACATAACTGGTGTAAGTTCAATCTTGTTGCCAAGTTCATTGCTTTGTTATAAATGAGTTATGCTGAAGATGAATTACCCGTTTCTTTTGTTTCCTTCTTTCCTCAGCTTCACCTAGGTATCAAGCCCTCCCTTTAAATTCAGAGCATATTAGCTGCATAAAGTGTTCAGCACTCAGAGCCAGCATGTTTTTTAAGCAGCATGAGTGACAAGCTATGCAAATCATATCCTGAAGTAATTTGCATTATTGTAGTTAATTTGCATACGGATATAAACTGGATTACAGAGCAACTAGGTATCAATCCAAGCAGTGGTATATGAAAGTCAAACACATAGGTGGATGTGTGTTTGCCAAGGCTGGGATATTCAAGTGGAAAAATACTACTTACTATGAGGTGCTTATTTCTGGCTGGTCCTTATAAATTTACTGAATAAGATGGTAGGGACAAGTGGGAACCATAGGAGGAAAAATACGGTCTGTATTTCCTTCCACCCCTTCCATTTATTTCCACCAGCAATGCAGGACTGGTGCTAATTTTTGCCCAGGAGGTGCTATGACCATTGCTGCCTCTTCCTCATCTCATTAGAGTCACCCAACAGAAAAGGAAATAAAAACTGCATGGGCTGCCTTACAGCCACTAAAAGTCAGCCACAGTCCAGCTAATCCTGGACTAACATCTCAGATCAACATGGGAAAGGAGGATTTCTCAGTGATGGAAAGTTGCTAATGCAAGAGCATCATTTGTAGGTGGGTTTCTAAACTGCTCATTTCCTCCTTGAGATCATTTGCATCAGATGCTCTCCCATAGTACAGGTTGGGCCTGGCTGGAAGAGGGAGAATTTGTGGCTGTATCCTGAAGTCCCTTCTGGCTTTACTTCACTATGAACCATGACCATGAGTATGGAAACACTGACTTTAAACAGAATGCACATTGGCAGTTGAACATGATTTCTTACATTTGTCTTTATTCCTCTGATTTCATGATGTGGAAAACAGTCTAGCTTGCATCTCAGCCACAGAGTGGTCAATCCTTTCAGATAAAAAACCAGCAGCAAGCTCTCTTCCTAAATCTTAATTTCTCCAGCTTTGCAGAGCTGACTCTCTCCCCAAGGGTATTCCCCAACAATGCCATTATATTGTTTTCCTACTGCTCCCTAGCAGTTACTTGGGAGGCTTCAACAAGTTTTGTTTAACCTTCCTGATTCACTTACCTCAGCAGGAAAGAGGAAGAGATTCACATTTGCAGCATTTGACTGGACTGCAATGTTTGTATGCAAGATTTTCACTAGTTTGTTAAATACAATATCAGGAAACTTAAAAATTAGTGTAAGTTGAATAGTCTGTGAACTAAAGGATCCTAATTCTTTCTGAATGTGTTACTACTTCTTCCAAACATGGACAACCTATATCTTTCCACATTTTACATAAGATACTATACAGCTGTACATATATGTGAAGAACCTTTGTTTTTCTCCTATAGCAAAGCAAAGGTGTGAAAAGTGAACTGATTATTTATTACCAGATAATTAGCTTTTTTCTTGTGAGGTGCAACAAATTATCTATGGTTGGAAATAGGAATTCAACTACAGAAAGAACAAAGAGAAAGCCAAAGTACTCGACTTCACCTAAATGTCTAAAGGGAATGTTAGAAAAGGTGGAGCATGACTCTTCTCAGAGGCACACAGTGAAAGAACAAGAGGCAATGTCACAGATTGCAGCAATGGAAATTTCAGCTGCATACCAGGAGAAATTTTTGCCCGATGAGAATGGTCAAGAAATAGAGAAGTTGTGAAACTTTTCTCCTTGAATACTTCTAAAATGTGACTGGCTAGAACTCTGGGCAACATGACAGAACTTTTAAGTTGGTGCTGCTCTGAGCAGGAGACTGGATTAAGTGACCTTGAGAGGGCTCTTCCAGCATGAATAAGTCTGTGATTTTGTAAGTCTAAGTTATCTTATATTTCCAGTTATTTGCAGTGGGTAGGAGAAAAAGTGTTCAGAAACATTTGATTTCCCTTAAAACTTCTGGCAGAAAACAACCTGATTATGTATTTTCCTTTAGTTTACATTTTAATAACTACAGTACATTCAGTTCTTTGTATCATATTTAACAATTTCAATTTTAAATACGTGCATTTGTTAATCTTTTTTATTCTTTCATGTTTCCCCTGTTGCAGTACAGGGCAATATAGGAAAGGAAGCAACATGATTTGAATGCAAAGAGAAACTCCTTTTTTATTTTTATGAAAAGTTGCTCAGACACGTAGAATGAATAAAGAGGAACCACAGTTTGACTACACCTAGTGATCTATATACACAATATCACCTCTCTGTTTAGAGATCTTAGGTACCAGAGTTCTGTACCTAACCTTTCACATTCTTATTTTACATGTTTTCAGATCAAAATTGAAGTACAGGATTTACATTTATATTTGTTATTAAGCTTTTTCTGACTGCTGCAGTACATGGAGTAAGATCTAGTATGGCATCTTCACTCAACTGCCAAAACTTCATCTCTGAGATTAATGAAAAATATACAGTTGCGATTTCATAATTAAAAGGTATGTAAAAATGAATGTACAAGAGAGCTAAATAATGCTTAGTGAAGCAATTTTTAATTCTGGCTTTTCTTGATACTGGAGTGTTTGACTTTTAAACATCTAATTTTTGTGTCAAAAATATACAAGTACAACATCATTATTTAATATATTTCATGTAACTTTTTTATCTTATTAGGTTTTAACAAGGAAGATGTCAAGAATGCCGCAGAAGTAGAAACTAAGTCAATTTTGACAGTTAAAATGAGCTTTTCAGAAGTGTACTCTTGGTCATATTCACATAGTACTCTGGGGACTGCAGTGAAGTGATTCCGGAGCTCAGCCAGGTGACAGAGAGAGAAGAGCTCTTGGATCTGGTCATTTAAATAGGGTTGCATGCAAAGACAACCAGGAGGACTGACTAAAGGATGGGACTCTGTGCAGCAAGGGCTGCTGTGGACCCTGAGCCCCAGCGGGTGCCCCTTGTTCAGCACCCCAAACCCAGCCTCTGCCTTGAGTTCCAGAACTGACAGCAGCAGCTTCTCCACTCCCACACTTGTGCTGGGACCAGTGTCTTTCAGCAAAAAAATGTTTGCTCATTTCGAAACCAAAAGTGGGAGTATGATAGTTCTTATTCTGCTTATTTTCTGCTTGTGGAATCATTCGACGTCATTAGGGGAAGCTTTCAAACACCTTGAATCAAGAGTACTGTTCTTAATCACATGAGTAGTTTTGTATTGCTGTTCTGAGACAGCTGAATCTATCTTCTTCTGTCCTTTCCTGGGTTTAAAAAATCGCAGAAACATTAAACTTTCTGAGAAATGCTTTCTATTATGTTTTCCTTCTTTTTGTTTCACTAGTATACTTCAGACGTGCCTCATCCAAGATAAGAGCTTATGCTTTTCATATGCTAAATTTGCTTAGCCACAGGCCAAAATAAACATTACCAGTCCTGAAGCCTTAAAGTCCTACTTATAGAGAGTATGGCACTCAATAGCAAGCAAAACAATACATAGGCTAATGAAATATTTTTGAAGAATACTACTGAAAAGTAAATCTGAGAAATGGGTTTTCTAGGCATTCATTGACGGATTCACATAAAAATCAAGGTTAAGAACAAGTGATTGTACTTCCTCTTTGTTACAAACCTTTCTTACAAAGCAATAAATATTACAGCTTGCTGTGAAAGAGTTTCAGCAAAGATAACTGTGCCTCAAGGACAGAAAATACTTATTGTGATGCTATTTTCACCAAGATACCTGTGATTGTAAAGGTGTATAATGCAAACACATTTCCATGGATGTTCACCAATAGTCCTTGAATCTCCTCAGTCTCTTTAGAGATGATTATCTCATTTTTCTAAAAATTTTTGAGTCTTTACAGACCTGTTTCAGTATAATAAGGAGAAGCTGTAAAAATGTCATGACCTCCACCCCCACAACTAAAATAAGTATATTAACAATTGAAATATGTTCTCTCCATCGTCTCAGCAGGTGATGATGGAAAAATTGTTGTATGTATACATGGAATAAAAGCTTTCTCAAAACTCTGAAAAAAATGTGCCTTATTTTTATTTTATTTGATAGCAAGCTATAAATGATACATATAAAAATAAACTATACCCATCTGAACTATTATTAGGCTGTAATTTTAACCTATCAATTCTTAAAGCCATGCTGCACAGAATCCTCTCTCATGGTTTACAACCTCAGAGGCATCCCTCTGGTACTTACCTAAAGGTTGTTTTTTATTCTCTATTTAGAACTATTTCAGACCAAGACCTTTTCTCAAGGTTCTACGTGCCATTCCAAACCAAGAAAATACCCAAGTTTATCACAACAGATTTAAAATTGCGGTTATCCCCAGATGAAAATATAAATAATAAAGAAGATTCAGTGCAAGATTTATGAATATGCCTGAGAAACATAACACTTAAAATGATCTGTTTTGTAAGATACCTACCTCTGTAAAAAACCCAGAGCCTCTGAAGGATCTAGAACAGGAGGATAAGCTAGATCCATCCAAACAGTTCCATTAGATGTATATTTCCAACCCCTAGGTCTTGCAAAATATTTCCCATGTGGGGAAGATTTGACGTATCATTTGAGTTGAAAAGGGGAGGAGAGTGATGCCCCACATGTGAAGTAGATCTTTGGTAGATAATGAGCTGATCTCTACCAGTTTTTTAAAACCATTTTCTGGGAACTTTTCCTTTTCTCCCTGTCTTTACCAATTCTGGTGCTCTGAAAGCCAGTTGAAGTGAAAACAATATACTCTTCTGGGTAGAAGGAAGATCATAACATTGGAACAAATAATACCTCTAAAGACCAAATAAAAAATTAAACTGCTTTCAGATATAGACCTAATCCCTATGGTTGATTGGGAAACACTCTAGATGACTATTTCTAGACTTCAGAAAAAAAGAATTTCAAGGTTTATATAGTGTTTGTGGCCCATTTTTATTCCAACTAGCACATACTAGTGTCCTTACACTGTTTGTATACCCAGTGCTCAAACAGCTGCTTCTCCTTTCTCCACTTTTTCCCACCCTCATTGCTTCCCTAGGCAAGGTAAGCATCCCAACATTTACAAGTTTAGGAATGCAGGTGGATGAAACAAGCAGGTGGAAAGAGGGTGGATTTGGTTGACTATAATTGTACAACAGGTGCTGGTCTTGTTATATATCTTAGTTCTCCTGGCAACAAAGAAAGGATTTTAACCAAATAAAAGGTAATATATGCAAGTTCTTTTATTTGCTATGTTTTTGCCAAGCATTTAATGAGATTGGGCCTGTCTGAAGGTATAAAACTAGGAAAGTGTAACATTTTACCTGCAGAAAATTACTTTACACCCTCAGGAAATGAAATTCTGATCCTTTTGAAGTAAGCATCTTTTGAAGAAACAGAATGCATGGGGATGAAATACTTTGTCTCTAGTAGTTTTAGTACTTTCGGGGTGATTTGAAAGAAACAACAGGCAAGGAAGTATCTCTGCCTCATTTGTTGTTCCTATAATTGTGTTTAACCTTCTGCATAATAAGGTATCAGTAACTCACAAAGGATCAGAGGATTATATCTGTAATTTACAGTTGGGCTAAACTCCCTATAATCAGGAAGAAAAATTAAAATCTGAGTCAAGAAGAGAATGTGATGTGTTTGACACGAGGGATTCTTCTGGACGGTCAGTTCACAGCACTGTGAGCATAATTCAGCAATATCTAGACTCAATCGAAGCATATAACACTAACAAAAAATTTGTTACCACTGCTAATCTTTTATCCCACAAATTGCCAGCTTTCTGGGAACACCTTAGAAAGCAGGAGTTTTGGTTGGAAATGTTGGTTTGAGGCCATTACCAAGTGCCACTTTATGCATTATCACACTGTCAATAAAACTCTATAAATACGTCATTTCTAGAAAAATATATTTTTCCCACGGATTTTTAGTGTGTATAAGTGTTTAAGCATAACAATCCTATCAGAAGCACAAACTTAAAAAACACTGATTAAGCCAAATGGCAATCCGTTCTGGCACCTCAGCTGACATCTTAATTTAATGTAAGACTCCTTCTTTTATAATTATTATACTATGTATAAGATCCCTGAAAGGAATCCAGCTAAGTAACAGCAAGCTAAATGGTACCAAAAATGTTTGTTTGCCTCTGAGACGGCAATGTTTTGTATTCATGAAATCATTAATTAGTGTCTCTCACAAGGGTGAAATTTGCATTGCAGGACTACTGAGGGGGACAAAAAGCAGTAATTTTATTTTAAAGCATATATACAATTATTGCTGTGGGCATCAGAATGTATATGCTCATTACTGTCTGGTTTAAAAGTTTCTAGAATACTCCAAATTTCTATCATACTTCAATGTTCATTCTGGTAACACTAAAAGAATGAGTAAAACAGAGCACAGCCTGGGGCATGTTAACAAAGAGTTGATGGCTTAAATCTATCTGGTGGCAAATTACCTTTGAAAGGTCTCCAGCCTCCAAATAGAAGCAGATAACAAACACATTCCATGTAACCCAAAGGACCAGCCAGACAGCATACTGTAGGGAGAAAGAGAGAAACACAGAATTAACAATTCCACTCTCAACAGAGTTAAACTTAGTTCATTAGTTCAATCCAAGAAAAAAACAGATTACAAAAATGGTGCCTATGAATAAAAATGTTACACATAGGAGAGAATCACGAATAAATTCTTCCCTTTCCCTAACACAGTGTGGAGTGACCTAGTGAGTACTCAGTCACACCAGACAATCTGCATCTCTCTCTTTTTGTTCAAATGGGTAATACTACAATAGAGAGGCATGTAATATCAATTATATATTAGAAGCACAGAGCTGATAATTCAAATATAAGTCTAAATAACAGCCTAATTCAAATAACACAGGATTTTTCCATATTTCTCTCAAGAAACCAAACCTGATATAACCTGAAGAAAATTTGTCCATCTATCTGTCATCTATTTATCTATCTATCTATCTATCTATCTATCTATCTATCTATCTACCATTTTGCAGTATTTCTACAAAATATGGCGGGATTTGTTCATGACAGCTGCCTCTATCAATTTATTTTGTGACCTTCCAAGGCACAGCTCATAATTATTCAACACCTTCAAGAGGAAGACTGCATTTTAAACTGTCAGTTTCTTTGGGGTTTTTAAATTTTATTTTCCTTTTTTTCATTTTTTCTTAGAGTGTATAGGAGAAGCATTCATGTTTAAGCAATATCTGTTCGTTGGTAGTTGCCAAATATCTTATTCACGTATTTGATGTGAGTAATGGAGTACAAGTTTCCTATCCTTCTGCCCACTATTCTGCTTCTGTTTTGTATTCATAAGATCTTATGTGCTAGGACTGGAAACTACATTCCCCGCTGTAATGCTGGAGGATCTTGTATAATATAGTTTGACCTGCTGTTGCTACTCTTATCTAATGTTTGTATTTAAGATCTTCCCTTGACAAATTATTCCATCATCTAATAAACTTCAGGATCTTCAAATCCTTTTCTAATGGCTGTTGTAGCCATCCTCTAGTTCACAATTCAATTATGCATGTTTGCTAATTTCATTCCACAAGGCCTCACATACGTGTGAAATATGACAGGGATAGAACACCACTCCCTACCTGTTATAGCTGAGAGCTGCTTTCTCCTTTCATACCCACTTCTCAAAAGTATTTGCAGACTTAATCATCATGTCTTCTAGCCTTTTCTCCAAACCATACTGATTAAATTTTGACAGCTCCTTTTCCAAATCAGGAAACACTATTTTCTGCTCACCTCCATGTGCTTGCATTCTGAATAACCAGACAGTATTTTTGACTGTATACTATCCATTCCATACAAAAAATACATGACACACTATTATTTGTCATGAATGAAAATCTCTTTCTCTTCATTCTGTAACAACCTATGCAAGATTCTTCTTGCATTTCTCCTGCAAGTGGTGTTCTGTATCACATTGTCTATTATTCAACACGCCATTTTCAACATAATCTTCTAATACTGTGAAAATAAAATAATTCTGCCATTTCCCAGGATCTAAAGTGAGACTATATCCAATATGATCAAAATTTAGACTTGTTCTAATTTCTTATTTTTATAGATAACAAAATAATTTCTAGACAGCCTAGCTATTAATTGGACCATGTTCAGATTTTAAAAAGGTAAGATAAAAATAGTTTTAATTTAATGGAAGCTAACACAGCTATAAATGCTTGAATTGCTTTACACAGAAGTAATTTCAGGTAATTTAAAGCATACAGATTACATAGACTTTATAGGTCAGCTCTTTCTGGTCACAGATGACAGATTTATTTAGGTCAGGAGAACTCTCTGGAGGTCACCTGGTCCAATCTCTGCTTGAAGCACAACCAGCATGGATCAAGTTTTGCAGGGATTTATCCAGTTGAGGTCAGAATATCTCCAGAGATGGCCCTGCTAATCCACATCTAAACTTATAATGCAGGCTACTAATAAAACTTTGGAAAATAGGAACTTAGTTCTGCTGCATAGTATTATCAAACTCATTTTTTTAAAACAAAATTTTGAGGCATTAAATATATTGAGCATTTCATTTTCCTGTAGCTTTCTCACAGTACACCCCTTATCACATATAACATGGAGCTTTATAACTAACATATATAACAAGAGAAGTAATGCCTTGAGTTGCTACCAAGAAACAGAGACTAGACAGGAATAAGGGAATAAAGGTAGGTATTTATTTGAAAGGGCTCCAAAGGTACACCCTTGGAAGCCAAGGTCTCCAAGCTAGACCCGAGATGGACCCCAAGATGGACAACAAGTCACGAGTTCCCCACACCTTTATAGGTTTGGTCCATTTGCATATCAGCATAAATTTGCCAATTAAAACTTTAGCTGATGACGTAATTTCCCCTCAGCTTGCCCCATTTTAGACTCTTTGGGCCTGACAGTCTTGGTGTCTGGAGAGCAAACCTAGAGAGATTTTGTTATGTCTACAACAGCTAACAAGCTACAGGATACTTCAGAGTTACACACCAAGGAATACAAACTTGAAAAATATGAGTTAAAACCTACGGCATAAGAAGGAAACATTAATTTAAATTCAATAACCTTAACCTGCCTTTGTTAACCAACTTTGCAGCATTTTTACTTGTTGGGTTTTGCCAATTATTGTAATATTGTAATGTTACATATTCTGATGTATTTAATAAAAGCAATCCTTCTGATACATGAGCATAACTGGGTTTCTTGTAGCGAAAATTCTAAATACTGCATTTAGACTCATTTCTCAAAGAAAAAATACCAAAGCAGTAATATCCCTGTGCAATTTCTGTTCTCTTGAAGGATCTTTTGTGTTCCAGAATAATTTAAGCAAACTGGATGAAAGAATACAAGAAGATTCGAAGATATTTTATCTACAAGAGTTTCAGGAACATAGGCCTACAAATGGGAATAGACATTATTAAGTCCTTATACAGAGAAAGACTTACAAGATCGTCATTTGTCAGTTAATATGAAGCGTAAAAAATGTGGGAGAGAGACACTGGAAACTAGCTTTCATTAGGTTGGCTATTCATAGCACAGCTTGTCCCCTTGCATGTAAGCAACAGCTTATTAAAAAGCTCAACATGAACAGAGCATTCGACGGAACACTCCAAGGAACCTTGGATCTGCTTGTGCCAGCAGAGAACCTTGTTACATGAAGAAGGAAAACTTTTCGTTTTCACTGTCAAGTTTATCACCAAAAAACTGACAAATTTATCTCCCATTTAGATACACTCTTTTAACAAGCATCTCTTGTTATTGGACTACAGATAAAGCTAAAAATGTCTTTTTAAAGTATGCTTTAAACTTCTTCCTTTTGAAATGCTATTTAAGTGCTTTTTGCCTGAATTCTGTACATAAACACTGAGTTTAGTTGTCTTGAAATACAAGGATGTTTCAGCTTCCCATTGCTTCTTATTTCAGATGCTTCAGATCTAGCACATCTCTTATCTCTGCATCACATGCAATCATAAATGCCTCTTGTTTTCTATGTGCTTCAGCAAATTGTTGAAGAAATTCAGCACTGAAGGTCTGTGACAGTGAACAAATCCCTCTGACACTATTATATGTATCTAATTAGAAGCACGTTTTATAAGAGTTCCTCAAAGGGCTATAGCTGTATTTTTTTTCTCATTTGTGGGAGTTCAAGACAGCTGCATTATCTGACAGAAGCCAGCACAATGCTACAGCAGTCACATAACAGCAAGAGAAGAACTTTGATGAATACACACTTGACCAAGCAGGAGATACTGACAGGGGCACAGCAATGACAATGCAACTTATTTTTATGGAGATCCACACTGGAAAGAGGTATAACTAGAAGGTTAAGACTGAAGACTTGTATACTTACTACATGGCAACTTCTTAGACAATCAGTAAAAGTTACTTTTATTTTTAAAATAAATTCTATAAATACAGCTCTCACATGCTTACCATTCTTGAAGTAAACATGAATTTATAACTCTCTAAAAGAATTTTGAGAAGAATTAGTTATTTTATGATATATTGATACTGTGTAGTTACATTCACTATGAATCATCACAAATTAATAAAGGATGGTTTTTTCCCTTGGGGAATAGAAAAGTGTGATATTAAAATACTTGTACCAGTACTGAGAACCTATACATTTCTCTTAACACTTCTGTCAAAGTTGGCTAACTCACATTATGTCCAATTTACTAAAAGGGAAACTGGAGGTCAAAGAAATTAAATAACTTCACTTAATTCCTAAGCCAAATGGAAAAATGATCACAAGGGCACAAGAACCAAAGGTTCAGGTAGGCCACTACTGCCTTTGATATAAACACGGTCACCAGGGCTCATATCTAGTACTCTTGTCACACTTTGCCTGAAGGAGAAATATGTCATATACCTTTCAAGTATAAATAGTGAGGAACTCTGATAGCTATGAGTATTTTAAATTAAAGCATTGGGGTTTGGTCTTTTTTTTTTTTT